>OU892285.1:840150-1417277 GCA_917834065.1 Ceutorhynchus assimilis | reverse complement strand
ACTCCATAAACTGAATTATTCTCAGATTTGAAGCCAAAATCCATGAAAAAGGGCACTCAGAAAAATTGAAAAATTGATAAATCACCACAATTGCTTAACACGATTTTATCTCAGGAACTATAAGTGTCAATGAGCTGAAATTTTCAGGGATTGTAGTCCTTTGAAAAGGATAATTTTCAGTGAAAGATTCAGCTTTCTATCTATAATAGAAAAAAAGTTATGACTTTTCAAAATTTTCCAAAAAAATCATAAGGGGGGTACCTTCCTACTAAAACGATGAAATTTCAAATTTTTTTTTGTCGAGATTTTGTGTCCTAATGGTCCCTCGTGATACCCTGAAATCCATAAACTAAATTATTCTCAGATTTGAAGCCAAAATCTATGGAAAAAGGCACTCAGAAAAATTGAAAAATTGATAAATCACCACAATTGATTAGCACGATTTTATCTCAGGAACTATAAGTGTCAATGAGCTGAAATTTTCAGGGATTGTAGTCCTTTGAAAAGGATAATTTTCAGTGAAAGATTCAGCTTTCTATCTATAATAGAAAAAAAGTTATGACTTTTCAAAATTTTCTAAAAAAATCATAAGGGGGGTACCTTCCTACTAAAACGATGAAATTTCAAATTTTTTTTTGTCGAGATTTTGTGTCCTATGGTCCCTCGTGATACCCTGAACTCCATAAACTAAATTATTCTCAGATTTGAAGCCAAAATCTATGAAAAAAGGCACTCAGAAAAATTGAAAAATTGATAAATCACCACAATTGCTTAGCACGATTTTATCTCAGGAACTATAAGTGTCAATGAGCTGAAATTTTCAGGGATTGTAGTCCTTTGAAAAGGATAATTTTCAGTGAAAGATTCAGCTTTCTATCTATAATAGAAAAAAAGTTATGACTTTTCAAAATTTTCTAAAAAAATCATAAGGGGGTACCTTCCTACTAAAACGATGAAATTTCAAATTTTTTTTTGTCGAGATTTTGTGTCCTAATGGTCCCTCGTGATACCCTGAACTCCATAAACTAAATTATTCTCAGATTTGAAGCCAAAATCTATGAAAAAAGGCACTCAGAAAAATTGAAAAATTGATAAATCACCACAATTGCTTAGCACGATTTTATCTCAGGAACTATAAGTGTCAATGAGCTGAAATTTTCAGGGATTGTAGTCCCTTTGAAAAGGATAATTTTCAGTGAAAGATTCAGCTTTCTATCTATAATAGAAAAAAAGTTATGACTTTTCAAAATTTTCCAAAAAAATCATAAGGGGGGTACCTTCCTACTAAAACGATGAAATTTCAAATTTTTTTTTGTCGAGATTTTGTGTCCTAATGGTCCCTCGTGATACCCTGAAATCCATAAACTAAATTATTCTCAGATTTGAAGCCAAAATCTATGGAAAAAGGCACTCAGAAAAATTGAAAAATTGATAAATCACCACAATTGATTAGCACGATTTTATCTCAGGAACTATAAGTGTCAATGAGCTGAAATTTTCAGGGATTGTAGTCCTTTGAAAAGGATAATTTTCAGTGAAAGATTCAGCTTCTATCTATAATAGAAAAAAAGTTATGACTTTTCAAAATTTTCCAAAAAAATCATAAGGGGGGTACCTTCCTACTAAAACGATGAAATTTCAAATTTTTTTTTGTCGAGATTTTGTGTCCTAATGGTCCCTCGTGATACCCTGAAATCCATAAACTAAATTATTCTCAGATTTGAAGCCAAAATCTATGGAAAAAGGCACTCAGAAAAATTGAAAAATTGATAAATCACCACAATTGCTTAGCACGATTTTATCTCAGGAACTATAAGTGTCAATGAGCTGAAATTTTCAGGGATTGTAGTCCTTTGAAAAGGATAATTTTCAGTGAAAGATTCAGCTTTCTATCTATAATAGAAAAAAAGTTATGACTTTTCAAAATTTTCCAAAAAAATCATAAGGGGGGTACCTTCCTACTAAAACGATGAAATTTCAAATTTTTTTTTTGTCGAGATTTTGTGTCCTAATGGTCCCTCGTGATACCCTGAAATCCATAAACTAAATTATTCTCAGATTTGAAGCCAAAATCTATGGAAAAAGGCACTCAGAAAAATTGAAAAATTGATAAATCACCACAATTGATTAGCACGATTTTATCTCAGGAACTATAAGTGTCAATGAGCTGAAATTTTCAGGGATTGTAGTCCTTTGAAAAGGATAATTTTCAGTGAAAGATTCAGCTTTCTATCTATAATAGAAAAAAAGTTATGACTTTTCAAAATTTTCTAAAAAAATCATAAGGGGGTACCTTCCTACTAAAACGATGAAATTTCAAATTTTTTTTTTGTCGAGATTTTGTGTCCTAATGGTCCCTCGTGATACCCTGAACTCCATAAACTAAATTATTCTCAGATTTGAAGCCAAAATCTATGAAAAAAGGCACTCAGAAAAATTGAAAAATTGATAAATCACCACAATTGCTTAGCACGATTTTATCTCAGGAACTATAAGTGTCAATGAGCTGAAATTTTCAGGGATTGTAGTCCTTTGAAAAGGATAATTTTCAGTGAAAGATTCAGCTTTCTATCTATAATAGAAAAAAAGTTATGACTTTTCAAAATTTTCTAAAAAAATCATAAGGGGGTACCTTCCTACTAAAACGATGAAATTTCAAATTTTTTTTTGTCGAGATTTTTGTGTCCTAATGGTCCCTCGTGATACCCTGAACTCCATAAACTAAATTATTCTCAGATTTGAAGCCAAAATCTATGAAAAAAGGCACTCAGAAAAATTGAAAAATTGATAAATCACCACATTGCTTAGCACGATTTTATCTCAGGAACTATAAGTGTCAATGAGCTGAAATTTTCAGGGATTGTAGTCCTTTGAAAAGGATAATTTTCAGTGAAAGATTCAGCTTTCTATCTATAATAGAAAAAAAGTTATGACTTTTCAAAATTTTCTAAAAAAAATCATAAGGGGGGGTACCTTCCTACTAAAACGATGAAATTTCAATTTTTTTTTTGTCGAGATTTTGTGTCCTAATGGTCCCTCGTGATACCCTGAACTCCATAAACTAAATTATTCTCAGATTTGAAGCCAAAATCTATGAAAAAAGGCACTCAGAAAAATTGAAAAATTGATAAATCACCACAATTGCTTAGCACGATTTTATCTCAGGAACTATAAGTGTCAATGAGCTGAAATTTTCAGGGATTGTAGTCCTTTGAAAAGGATAATTTTCAGTGAAAGATTCAGCTTTCTATCTATAATAGAAAAAAAGTTATGACTTTTCAAAATTTTCCAAAAAAATCATAAGGGGGGGTACCTTCCTACTAAAACGATGAAATTTCAAATTTTTTTTTGTCGAGATTTTGTGTCCTAATGGTCCCCTCGTGATACCCTGAACTCCATAAACTAAATTATTCTCAGATTTGAAGCCAAAATCTATGGAAAAAGGCACTCAGAAAAATTGAAAAATTGATAAATCACCACAATTGCTTAGCACGATTTTATCTCAGGAACTATAAAGTGTCAATGAGCTGAAATTTTCAGGGATTGTAGTCCTTTGAAAAGGATAATTTTCAGTGAAAGATTCAGCTTTCTATCTATAATAGAAAAAAAGTTATGACTTTTCAAAATTTCCAAAAAAATCATAAGGGGGGTACCTTCCTACTAAAACGATGAAATTTCAAATTTTTTTTTGTCGAGATTTTGTGTCCTAATGGTCCCTCGTGATACCCTGAACTCCATAAACTAAATTATTCTCAGATTTGAAGCCAAAATCTATGAAAAAAGGCACTCAGAAAAATTGAAAAATTGATAAATCACCACAATTGCTTAGCACGATTTTATCTCAGGAACTATAAGTGTCAATGAGCTGAAATTTTCAGGGATTGTAGTCCTTTGAAAAGGATAATTTTCAGTGAAAGATTCAGCTTTCTATCTATAATAGAAAAAAAGTTATGACTTTTCAAAATTTTCCAAAAAAATCATAAGGGGGGGTACCTTCCTACTAAAACGATGAAATTTCAAATTTTTTTTTGTCGAGATTTTGTGTCCTAATGGTCCCTCGTGATACCCTGAACTCCATAAACTAAATTATTCTCAGATTTGAAGCCAAAATCTATGGAAAAAGGCACTCAGAAAAATTGAAAAATTGATAAATCACCACAATTGCTTAGCACGATTTTATCTCAGGAACTATAAGTGTCAATGAGCTGAAATTTTCAGGGATTGTAGTCCTTTGAAAAGGATAATTTTCAGTGAAAGATTCAGCTTTCTATCTATAATAGAAAAAAAAGTTATGACTTTTTCAACATTTTCCAAAAAATCATAAGGGGGGTACCTTCCTACTAAAACGATGAAATTTCAAATTTTTTTTTGTCGAGATTTTGTGTCCTAATGGTCCCTCGTGATACCCTGAACTCCATAAACTAAATTATTCTCAGATTTGAAGCCAAAATCTATGGAAAAAGGCCACTCAGAAAAATTGAAAAATTGATAAATCACCACAATTGCTTAGCACGATTTTATCTCAGGAACTATAAGTGTCAATGAGCTGAAATTTTCAGGGATTGTAGTCCTTTGAAAAGGATAATTTTCAGTGAAAGATTCAGCTTTCTATCTATAATAGAAAAAAGTTATGACTTTTCAACATTTTCCAAAAAAATCATAAGGGGGGTACCTTCCTACAAAACGATGAAATTTCAAATTTTTTTTTGTCGAGATTTTGTGTCCTAATGGTCCCTCGTGATACCCTGAACTCCATAAACTAAATTATTCTCAGATTTGAAGCCAAAATCTATGGAAAAAGGCACTCAGAAAAATTGAAAAATTGATAAATCACCACAATTGCTTAGCACGATTTTATCTCAGGAACTATAAGTGTCAATGAGCTGAAATTTTCAGGGATTGTAGTCCTTTGAAAAGGATAATTTTCAGTGAAAGATTCAGCTTTCTATCTATAATAGAAAAAAAGTTATGACTTTTCAAAATTTTCCAAAAAAATCATAAGGGGGGTACCTTCCTACTAAAACGATGAAATTTCAAATTTTTTTTTTGTCGAGATTTTGTGTCCTAATGGTCCCTCGTGATACCCTGAACTCCATAAACTAAATTATTCTCAGATTTGAAGCCAAAATCTATGAAAAAAGGCACTCAGAAAAATTGAAAAATTGATAAATCACCACAATTGCTTAGCACGATTTTATCTCAGGAACTATAAGTGTCAATGAGCTGAAATTTTCAGGGATTGTAGTTCTTTGAAAAGGATAATTTTCAGTGAAAGTTTCAGCTTTCTATCTATAATAGAAAAAAAGTTTATGACTTTTCAAAATTTTCCAAAAAATCATAAGGGGGGTACCTTCCTACTAAAACGATGAAATTTCAAATTTTTTTTTGTCGAGATTTTGTGTCCTAATGGTCCCTCGTGATACCCTGAACTCCATAAACTAAATTATTCTCAGATTTGAAGCCAAAATCTATGAAAAAAGGCACTCAGAAAAATTGAAAAATTGATAAATCACCACAATTGCTTAGCACGATTTTATCTCAGGAACTATAAGTGTCAATGAGCTGAAATTTTCAGGGATTGTAGTCCTTTGAAAAGGATAATTTTCAGTGAAAGATTCAGCTTTCTATCTATAATAGAAAAAAAGTTATGACTTTTCAAAATTTTCCAAAAAAATCATAAGGGGGGGTACCTTCCTACTAAAACGATGAATTTCAAATTTTTTTTTGTCGAGATTTTGTGTCCTAATGGTCCCTCGTGATACCCTGAACTCCATAAACTAAATTATTCTCAGATTTGAAGCCAAAATCTATGGAAAAAGGCACTCAGAAAAATTGAAAAATTGATAAATCACCACAATTGCTTAGCACGATTTTATCTCAGGAACTATAAGTGTCAATGAGCTGAAATTTTCAGGGATTGTAGTCCTTTGAAAAGGATAATTTTCAGTGAAAGATTCAGCTTTCTATCTATAATAGAAAAAAAGTTATGACTTTTCAAAATTTTCCAAAAAAATCATAAGGGGGGTACCTTCCTACTAAAACGATGAAATTTCAAATTTTTTTTTTGTCGAGATTTTGTGTCCTGATGGTTCCTCGTGATACACTGAACTCTATAAACTAAATTATTCTCAGATTTGAAGCCAAAATCTATGAAAAAAGGCACTCAGAAAAATTGAAAAATTGATAAATCACCACAATTGCTTAGCACGATTTTATCTCAGGAACTATAAATGTCAATGAGCTGAAATTTTCAGGGATTGTAGCCCTTTGAAAAGGATAATTTTCAGTGAAAGATTCAGCTTTCTATCTCTAATAGAAAAAAAGTTATGACTTTTCAACATTTTCCAAAAAAATCATAAGGGGGGTACCTTCCTACTAAAACGATGAAATTTCAAATTTTTTTTTTGTCGAGATTTTGTGTCCTGATGGTTCCTCGTGATACACTGAACTCTATAAACTAAATTATTCTTCAGATTTGAAGCCAAAATCTATGAAAAAAGGCACTCAGAAAAATTGAAAAATTGATAAATCACCACAATTGCTTAGCACGATTTTATCTCAGGAACTATAAGTGTCAATGAGCTGAAATTTTCAGGGATTGTAGTCCTTTGAAAAGGATAATTTTCAGTGAAAGATTCAGCTTTCTATCTATAATAGAAAAAAAGTTATGACTTTTCAACATTTTCCAAAAAAATCATAAGGGGGGGTACCTTCCTACTAAAACGATGAAATTTCAAATTTTTTTTTGTCGAGATTTTGTGTCCTAATGGTCCCTCGTGATACCCTGAACTCCATAAACTAAATTATTCTCAGATTTGAAGCCAAAATCTATGGAAAAAGGCACTCAGAAAAATTGAAAAATTGATAAATCACCACAATTGCTTAGCACGATTTTATCTCAGGAACTATAAATGTCAATGAGCTGAAATTTTCAGGGATTGTAGCCCTTTGAAAAGGATAATTTTCAGTGAAAGATTCAGCTTTCTATCTATAATAGAAAAAAAGTTATGACTTTTCAAAATTTTCCAAAAAAATCATAAGGGGGGTACCTTCCTACTAAAACGATGAAATTTCAAATTTTTTTTTGTCGAGATTTTGTGTCCTGATGGTTCCTCGTGATACACTGAACTCTATAAACTAAATTATTCTCAGATTTGAAGCCAAAATCTATGAAAAAAAGGCACTCAGAAAAATTGAAAAAATTGATAAATCACCACAATTGCTTAGCACGATTTTATCTCAGGAACTATAAATGTCAATGAGCTGAAATTTTCAGGGATTGTAGCCCTTTGAAAAGGATAATTTTCAGTGAAAGATTCAGCTTTCTATCTATAATAGAAAAAAAGTTATGACTTTTCAAAATTTTCCAAAAAAATCAAAGGGGGGGTACCTTCCTACTAAAACGATGAAATTTCAAATTTTTTTTTGTCGAGATTTTGTATCCTAATGGTCCCTCGTGATATCCTGAACTCCATAAACTTAATTACTCTCAGATTTGGAGCCAAAATATATGAAAAAAAGCACTCAGAAAAATTGAAAAATTGATAAATCACCACAATTGTTAAGCACGATTTTATCTCAGGAACTATAAGTGTCAATGAGCTGAAATTTTCAGGGATTGTAGCCCTTTGAAAAGGATAATTTTCAGTGAAAGATTCAGCTTTCTATCTATAATAGAAAAAAAGTTATGACTTTTCAAAATTTTCCAAAAAAATCATAAGGGGGGGTACCTTCCTACTAAAACGATGAAATTTCAAATTTTTTTTTGTCGAGATTTTGTGTCCTGATGGTTCCTCGTGATACACTGAACTCTATAAACTACATTATTCTCAGATTTGAAGCCAAAATCCATGAAAAAAGGCACTCAGAAAAATTGAAAAATTGATAAATCACCACAATTGCTTAGCACGATTTTATCTCAGGAACTATAAATGTCAATGAGCTGAAATTTTCAGGGATTGTAGCCCTTTGAAAAGGATAATTTTCAGTGAAAGATTCAGCTTTCTATCTATAATAGAAAAAAAGTTATGACTTTTCAAAATTTTCCAAAAAAATCATAAGGGGGGGTACCTTCCTACTAAAACGATGAAATTTCAAATTTTTTTTTGTCGAGATTTTGTGTCCAAATGGTCCCTCGTGATACCCTGAACTCCATAAACTAAATTATTCTCAGATTTGAAGCCAAAATCTATGAAAAAAGGCACTCAGAAAAATTGAAAAATTGATAAATCACCACAATTGCTTAGCACGATTTTATCTCAGGAACTATAAATGTCAATGAGCTGAAATTTTCAGGGATTGTAGCCCTTTGAAAAGGATAATTTTCAGTGAAAGATTCAGCTTTCTATCTATAATAGAAAAAAAGTTATGACTTTTCAAAATTTTCCAAAAAAATCATAAGGGGGGTACCTTCCTACTAAAACGATGAAATTTCAAATTTTTTTTTGTCGAGATTTTGTGTCCTGATGGTTCCTCGTGATACACTGAACTCTATAAACTAAATTATTCTCAGATTTGAAGCCAAAATCTATGAAAAAAGGCACTCAGAAAAATTGAAAAATTGATAAATCACCACAATTGCTTAGCACGATTTTATCTCAGGAACTATAAATGTCAATGAGCTGAAATTTTCAGGGATTGTAGCCCTTTGAAAAGGATAATTTTTCAGTGAAAGATTCAGCTTTCTATCTATAATAGAAAAAAAGTTATGACTTTTCAAAATTTTCCAAAAAAATCATAAGGGGGGTACCTTCCTACTAAAACGATGAAATTTCAAATTTTTTTTTGTCGAGATTTTGTGTCCTGATGGTTCCTCGTGATACACTGAACTCTATAAACTAAATTATTCTCAGATTTGAAGCCAAAATCTATGAAAAAAGGCACTCAGAAAAATTGAAAAATTGATAAATCACCACAATTGCTTAGCACGATTTTATCTCAGGAACTATAAATGTCAATGAGCTGAAATTTTCAGGGATTGTAGCCCTTTGAAAAGGATAATTTTTCAGTGAAAGATTCAGCTTTCTATCTATAATAGAAAAAAAGTTATGACTTTTCAAAATTTTCCAAAAAAATCATAAGGGGGGTACCTTCCTACTAAAACGATGAAATTTCAAATTTTTTTTTGTCGAGATTTTGTATCCTAATGGTCCCTCGTGATATCCTGAACTCCATAAACTTAATTACTCTCAGATTTGGAGCCAAAATATATGAAAAAAAGCACTCAGAAAAATTGAAAAATTGATAAATCACCACAATTGTTAAGCACGATTTATCTCAGGAACTATAAGTGTCAATGAGCTGAAATTTTCAGGGATTGTAGCCCTTTGAAAAGGATAATTTTCAGTGAAAGATTCAGCTTTCTATCTATAATAGAAAAAAAGTTATGACTTTTCAAAATTTTCCAAAAAAAATCATAAGGGGGGTACCTTCCTACTAAAACGATGAAATTTCAAATTTTTTTTTGTCGAGATTTTGTGTCCTGATGGTTCCTCGTGATACACTGAACTCTATAAACTAAATTATTCTCAGATTTGAAGCCAAAATCCATGAAAAAAGGCACTCAGAAAAATTGAAAAATTGATAAATCACCACAATTGCTTAGCACGATTTTATCTCAGGAACTATAAATGTCAATGAGCTGAAATTTTCAGGGATTGTAGCCCTTTGAAAAGGATAATTTTCAGTGAAAGATTCAGCTTTCTATCTATAATAGAAAAAAAGTTATGACTTTTCAAAATTTTCCAAAAAAAATCATAAGGGGGGTACCTTCCTACTAAAACGATGAAATTTCAAATTTTTTTTGTCGAGATTTTGTGTCCTGATGGTTCCTCGTGATACACTGAACTCTATAAACTAAATTATTCTCAGATTTGAAGCCAAAATCTATGAAAAAAGGCACTCAGAAAAATTGAAAAATTGATAAATCACCACAATTGCTTAGCACGATTTTATCTCAGGAACTATAAATGTCAATGAGCTGAAATTTTCAGGGATTGTAGCCCTTTGAAAAGGATAATTTTCAGTGAAAGATTCAGCTTTCTATCTATAATAGAAAAAAAGTTATGACTTTTCAAAATTTTCCAAAAAAATCATAAGGGGGGTACCTTCCTACTAAAACGATGAAATTTCAAATTTTTTTTTGTCGAGATTTTGTATCCTAATGGTCCCTCGTGATATCCTGAACTCCATAAACTTAATTACTCTCAGATTTGGAGCCAAAATATATGAAAAAAAGCACTCAGAAAAATTGAAAAATTGATAAATCACCACAATTGTTAAGCACGATTTTATCTCAGGAACTATAAGTGTCAATGAGCTGAAATTTTCAGGGATTGTAGCCCTTTGAAAAGGATAATTTTCAGTGAAAGATTCAGCTTTCTATCTATAATAGAAAAAAAGTTATGACTTTTCAAAATTTTCCAAAAAAATCATAAGGGGGGTACCTTCCTACTAAAACGATGAAATTTCAAATTTTTTTTTGTCGAGATTTTGTGTCCTGATGGTTCCTCGTGATACACTGAACTCTATAAACTAAATTATTCTCAGATTTGAAGCCAAAATCTATGAAAAAAGGCACTCAGAAAAATTGAAAAATTGATAAATCACCACAATTGCTTAGCACGATTTTATCTCAGGAACTATAAATGTCAATGAGCTGAAATTTTCAGGGATTGTAGCCCTTTGAAAAGGATAATTTTCAGTGAAAGATTCAGCTTTCTATCTATAATAGAAAAAAAGTTATGACTTTTCAAAATTTTCCAAAAAAATCATAAGGGGGGTACCTTCCTACTAAAACGATGAAATTTCAAATTTTTTTTTGTCGAGATTTTGTGTCCTGATGGTTCCTCGTGATACACTGAACTCTATAAACTAAATTATTCTCAGATTTGAAGCCAAAATCTATGAAAAAAGGCACTCAGAAAAATTGAAAAATTGATAAATCACCACAATTGCTTAGCACGATTTTATCTCAGGAACTATAAATGTCAATGAGCTGAAATTTTCAGGGATTGTAGCCCTTTGAAAAGGATAATTTTCAGTGAAAGATTCAGCTTTCTATCTATAATAGAAAAAAAGTTATGACTTTTCAAAATTTTCCAAAAAAATCATAAGGGGGGGTACCTTCCTACTAAAACGATGAAATTTCAAATTTTTTTTTGTCGAGATTTTGTGTCCTGATGGTTCCTCGTGATACACTGAACTCTATAAACTAAATTATTCTCAGATTTGAAGCCAAAATCCATGAAAAAAGGCACTCAGAAAAATTGAAAAATTGATAAATCACCACAATTGCTTAGCACGATTTTATCTCAGGAACTATAAATGTCAATGAGCTGAAATTTTCAGGGATTGTAGCCCTTTGAAAAGGATAATTTTCAGTGAAAGATTCAGCTTTCTATCTATAATAGAAAAAAAGTTATGACTTTTCAAAATTTTCCAAAAAAAATCATAAGGGGGGTACCTTCCTACTAAAACGATGAAATTTCAAATTTTTTTTTGTCGAGATTTTGTATCCTAATGGTCCCTCGTGATATCCTGAACTCCATAAACTTAATTACTCTCAGATTTGGAGCCAAAATATATGAAAAAAAGCACTCAGAAAAATTGAAAAATTGATAAATCACCACAATTGTTAAGCACGATTTTATCTCAGGAACTATAAGTGTCAATGAGCTGAAATTTTCAGGGATTGTAGCCCTTTGAAAAGGATAATTTTCAGTGAAAGATTCAGCTTTCTATCTATAATAGAAAAAAAGTTATGACTTTTCAAAATTTTCCAAAAAAATCATAAGGGGGGTACCTTCCTACTAAAACGATGAAATTTCAAATTTTTTTTTGTCGAGATTTTGTGTCCTGATGGTTCCTCGTGATACACTGAACTCTATAAACTAAATTATTCTCAGATTTGAAGCCAAAATCCATGAAAAAAGGCACTCAGAAAAATTGAAAAATTGATAAATCACCACAATTGCTTAGCACGATTTTATCTCAGGAACTATAAATGTCAATGAGCTGAAATTTTCAGGGATTGTAGCCCTTTGAAAAGGATAATTTTCAGTGAAAGATTCAGCTTTCTATCTATAATAGAAAAAAAGTTATGACTTTTCAAAATTTTCCAAAAAAATCATAAGGGGGGTACCTTCCTACTAAAACGATGAAATTTCAAATTTTTTTTTGTCGAGATTTTGTATCCTAATGGTCCCTCGTGATACCCTGAACTCCATAAACTAAATTATTCTCAGATTTGAAGCCAAAATCCATGAAAAAAGGCACTCAGAAAAATTGAAAAATTGATAAATCACCACAATTGCTTAACACGATTTTATCTCAGGAACTATAAGTGTCAATGAGCTGAAATTTTCAGGGATTGTAGCCCTTTGAAAAGGATAATTTTCAGTGAAAGATTCAGCTTTCTATCTATAATAGAAAAAAAGTTATGACTTTTCAAAATTTTCCAAAAAAATCATAAGGGGGGTACCTTCCTACTAAAACGATGAAATTTCAAATTTTTTTTTGTCGAGATTTTGTGTCCTGATGGTTCCTCGTGATACACTGAACTCTATAAACTAAATTATTCTCAGATTTGAAGCCAAAATCCATGAAAAAAGGCACTCAGAAAAATTGAAAAATTGATAAATCACCACAATTGCTTAGCACGATTTTATCTCAGGAACTATAAATGTCAATGAGCTGAAATTTTCAGGGATTGTAGCCCTTTGAAAAGGATAATTTTCAGTGAAAGATTCAGCTTTCTATCTATAATAGAAAAAAAGTTATGACTTTTCAAAATTTTCCAAAAAAATCATAAGGGGGGTACCTTCCTACTAAAACGATGAAATTTCAAATTTTTTTTTGTCGAGATTTTGTATCCTAATGGTCCCTCGTGATATCCTGAACTCCATAAACTTAATTACTCTCAGATTTGGAGCCAAAATATATGAAAAAAGGCACTCAGAAAAATTGAAAAATTGATAAATCACCACAATTGTTAAGCACGATTTTATCTCAGGAACTATAAGTGTCAATGAGCTGAAATTTTCAGGGATTGTAGCCCTTTGAAAAGGATAATTTTCAGTGAAAGATTCAGCTTTCTATCTATAATAGAAAAAAAGTTATGACTTTTCAAAATTTTCCAAAAAAATCATAAGGGGGGTACCTTCCTACTAAAACGATGAAATTTCAAATTTTTTTTTGTCGAGATTTTGTGTCCAAATGGTCCCTCGTGATACCCTGAACTCCATAAACTAAATTATTCTCAGATTTGAAGCCAAAATCCATGAAGAAAGGCACTCAGAAAAATTGAAAAATTGATAAATCACCACAATTGCTTAGCACGATTTTATCTCAGCAACTATAAGTGTCAATGAGCTGAAATTTTCAGGGATTGTAGCCCTTTGAAAAGGATAATTTTCAGTGAAAGATTCAGCTTTCTATCTATAATAGAAAAAAAGTTATGACTTTTCAAAATTTTCCAAAAAAATCATAAGGGGTACCTTCCTACTAAAACGATGAAATTTCAAATTTTTTTTTGTCGAGATTTTGTGTCCTAATGGTCCCTCGTGATACACTGAACTCCATAAACTAAATTATTCTCAGATTTGAAGCCAAAATCCATGAAAAAAGGCACTCAGAAAAATTGAAAAATTGATAAATCACCACAATTGCTTAGCACGATTTTATCTCAGCAACTATAAGTGTCAATGAGCTGAAATTTTCAGGGATTGTAGTCCAATGAAAAGGATAATTTTCAGTGAAAGATTCAGCTTTCTATCTATAATAGAAAAAAAGTTACGACTTTTGAAAGTTTTCCGAAAAAATCATAAGGGGGGTACCTTCTTACTAAAATGATGAAATTTCAATTTTTTTTTTGTCGAGATTTTGGGTCCTACTGATCCCTCGTGATACCCTGAACTCCATACACAAAATTATTCTCAGATTTGAAGCCGAAATCTATGGAAAAAGGCACTCAGAAAAATTGATAAATCACCCCAATTGCTTAACACGATTTTATCTCAGGAACTATAAGTGCAAATGAGTTGAAATTTTCAGGGATTGTAGTCCAATGAAAAGGATAATTTTCAGTGAAAGATTCAGCTTTCTATCTATAATAGAAAAAAAGTTATGACTTTTCAAAATTTTCCAAAAAAATCATAAGGGGGGTACCTTCCTACTAAAACGACGAAATTTCGAATTTTTTTTTGGCGAGATTTTGTGTCCTAATGGTCCCTCGTGATACCCTGAACTCCATAAACTAAATTATTCTCAGATTTGAAGCCGACATCTATGAAAAAAAGCACTCAGAAAAATTGAAAAATTGATAAATTTCCACAATTGCTTACCTCGATTTTATCTCAGGAACTATAAGTGCAAATGAGCTGAAATTTTCAAGGATAGTAGTTCCCCCACTTTTTCCCCCACTTTTTTTCCCCCAATTTTTTTCCCTTACTTTTGCCTGCCACGCCCCTCCAAGCCCCACCCCTTTTAGTGTCACGTCCCTTTAGTGCCATGCCCCTCCAAATCCCGCCCCTTTTAGTGCCACGCCTCCTTTAGTGCAACGCTTCTTCTAGTGCCACGCCCCCTTTTGCGCCACGCCCCTCCAAACCCCGCTCCTCTCAGTGTCACGCCCCCTTTAGCGCCAAGCCCCTCCAAACCCCGCCCCTTTTAGTGCCACGCTCCTTCTAGTGCCACGCCCCCTTTAGCGACACGCCTTTTCAAACCCCGCCTCTTTTAGTGCCACGCCCCTCCAAACCTCGCTCCTTTCAGTGTCACGCCCCCTTTAGCGCCACGCCTCTTCAAACCCCGCCTCTTTTAGTGCTACGTTTTTTCTAGTGCCACGCCCCCTTTAGCGCCACGCCTCTCCAAACCCCGCCCCTTTTAGTGCCACGCCCCTCCAACCCCCGCCCCTTTCAGTGTCACGCCCCCTTTAGCTCCACACCCACACTTTTTTTCGCCCACTTTTTCCCCCATTTTTATTTCCCTCACTTTTAGTGGGGTACCTTCTTACTAAAATGATTAAATTTCAAAATTTTTTTTGCCGAGATTTTGTAGCCTAATGGTCAATCAACATACCCCAAACTCCATAGACTAAATTATTTTCAGATTTGAAGCCGAAATCTATGAAAAAAGGCACTCAGAAAAATTGAAAAATCACCCAAAATTGCTTAACACGATTTTATCTCAGGAACTATAAGTGCAAATCAGGGATTGTAGTCCTTCGAAAATGATGACATTCAGTGAAAAATTCAGCTTTCTATCTATAATAGAAAAAAAGTTATGACCTTCTAAAGTTTTCCAAAATCTAGGTAGGTACCTTCTTATTAAAATGATGAAATTTTTTTTGCCGAGATTTTGTATCCTAATGGTCAATCAACGTACCCTCAATTCCATACACAAAATTATTGTCAAATCTATGAAAAAAGGCTCTCAGAAAAATTAAAAAATTGATAAATTACCCCAAATTGCTTAACACGATTTCATCTCAGGAACTATAAGTGCAAATATGCTGAAATTTTCAGGGATTGTAGTCTTTTGAAAGGGATAATTTTCAGTGAAAGATTGAGCTTTCTATCAAAATTTTCCAAAATCTAAATCATGAGGTATAATAGGTATGTACCTTCTTACTAAAATGATGAAATTTCAAAATTTTTTTGCCGAGATTTTGTATCCTAATGGTCAATCAACATAACTTAAACTCCATATATAAGTTTATTCTCAGATTTGAAGCCGAAATCTATGAAAAAAGGCACTCAGAAAAATTGAAAAATTGATAAATCACCCCAAATTGCTTAACACGATTTTATCTCAGGAACTATAAGTGCAAATGAGCTGAAATTTCAGGGATTGTAGTCCTTCGAAAATGATGACATTCAGTGGAAGATTCAGCTTTCTATCTATAATAGAAAAAAAGTTATGACCTTCCAAAATTTTCCAAAATCTAAATCATAAGCCAATTTTTTGTGCAACTTTAAACTTTTGAAAATCATAATAATTATTTGAAGTCTTATTCCCAATAAGAGAAAACAAATTTGAACTCGATATTGGATACCTACAGAAGCAAAGTTATGACAATTTTTCATGGCCTATTTTATCTAAAAAAAAAAATAATTTATTTGGATTGGATGCTCCTAGGACAAATAGTTTCTGAGCGGCCCCCTTTCTTATTTGGACACCCGGTACAAAAGTTTTATTTTTGGATTTTTTTCGCTGACCAGAGCAGACTCCCCATACCAACCCGTCCGCATCTAAACATTCTGGTATAGGATTCGGCACCTAGGCATATTTCATTGGTCCGTTTGAATTCGGACCGCCAGTTGATGCGGAGTGCCGAACTCGGTACTTGAATGTTGAACGGTGCTGAGCCTCAGGTCAGAATGGTCCATTAGCAACAGCCATGTGGCTTGCCGAATCTAAGGTTAAAATGTTAAACAGTGCTGAGTATCAGGTCCGAATGTTGCCATACGTTTGGCGCGGTTTTTATATTAAATCAGCTGTCCACCTCCTTCGTGTTCCTCTTAGCTACAATTTTGCGGCGGATGCGGTTTATTTCGCCGTTGCATGTGTTCTTGTGCTTAAACATGCAAGATGAGTTTGCCTGGATCATTTAAACACTTTCAATGTGGTGAGCAAATTTACCGAGCCAACATTTTGGAGGAAAACGATATAAAGCAATGGATAGAAGAGTATAGTGATATAACATACACGAATTGGAATATAAAGTCAGCGAAGAATAATTAGGTAAACCAGATTCAAATGCAGGTTTGTGTTCAATGTCAATTCAATGACGTAGAATCTTCTCGGATGCGAATAGACTTTGGAAAATACATTTTTTTAGATATGTTTTTGTACGCCATCATAGTGCTTATAAAAAAGTGGATCAAGAAAATAATAAGAAAGGAAAATCCAAAAACTGCTGTTGGCCTGGCTTCAATTGATATTTTAATTAAACTAAGCACCACAGATACCAAAAAAAGATAAATATATTAGGGTATTTATTTTCAAAATTTTCTACTCTAATTTGCCAGGTTTTAGGTTTTTATAATCGCCCCCCTGGGTCCGCCACTGCAAATAATTGTCCAAGATTTTTTGAAATGTATCGTTGAAATAAAATAAATGTGTAACAAAAAGTAAATAAAGTTTGTTTGTATTGATTTTGTGCCGCGCTAACGGAGTAACATTCCAACCTGCAGTTGGGCACTGTTTAACATTTTGACTTTTGATTCGGCACTCCACATAGTATATGTATATACCATTCCGACCTGAGGTTCAGCACCGTTCAACATTCAAGTACGGATATCGGCACTCCGCATTAATTGGCGGTCCGAATTCAAACGGACCAATGAAATATGCCTAGATGCCGAATCCTATACCGGAATGTTTAGATGCAACCCGTCCGCCTAGTGCAATCTGGTGCTCGTTCCGAGCACTCCATCTGTTTCGAGCACTCTAACTGTTCTAAGCACTCTCGAGTACTCTATCTGTTCCGAATACTCTATCTGTGCGAAACACTTTAGCTGTTCCGAGCACTCCAACTATTTCAACTGCTTTCGATAAATTTGTTTTTTTAAATGAAATGGTAACTAGGACTAGATCGCACTAGGCGAACTGGTTAAGTTTGAGTGTCTGCATTTTTATGGTGGACCACTACGGTTACGCCAACCTAACCGTGGCATGACATGACGCTGTATAGTTGTATTCCTTTCACACCTAGGAGACGCTCCGGAACAGCTCCGTGGCTTCACGTGCTTATTCCTTTCGAAAAGTGTTTGTTGCGCCACGCATCTGTTCCCTGCAAATCGGGGGCAACTGAACACCGGAGCGAGTAGCTCGAGTGTTTCAAACTCTTGAAAGGAATACAATTTATGCGACCTATTACGTTTATTGGAGACCATGCCTAACCTGGCTGTAGTGTCGTTGACGTTGACAGTTTGTTGTGTTCTTAACATACATAACCAAAAAAGTTGTTTTGTTGGTCCCACTACTTCACGTCCAGGAAAAAAAAACAAAGTGCTTGTACTGCTTGTGCTACAATTTACAAATTGGCTTTTGAGAGTTTCTAATCCAAAGTGAGTAATAATTACTGATAAAAAATATATCCTGGTATTTATTGAATTGTTCTTGAGGCCTGGATAAAGTATCAGCTTTAGGAATGCTAGGATGCAAAGTATTTATGCTCGAGTAAGCAATTCATGTTGATTTTACTTTTCGCGTAGCTACCTTATATGAGTTGGAATCGTTTAATTATTATTTATTCACATACCTTGGGCCATTTTTACATTATCTTGTCTTATAATCTTATACCTATATTTAATGTTTATTTATAACTAATGTTCGTAGATTTTAATTTGATACTCCAAAGGAATGTGAGCTGGTGGCTCCCTACATTAGAACGCCAATGGTCTGGTCACCTGACATCACACCTGTTTTTGCCATATGCTTCACCCCCCTCGCTCCTCATACGGAAAGTTTCAGATTAAAAACGACGGACAATAGATATCTTGGGTGATCGAACACAGCTATTATTGGCAAATGGCATCCCAAATTTAATAATATTTAGGTCGGTTTAACAGGAGTATTTATTTGTGCCTGTTTTTCATGCCCAATTGTTCCTATAATCGGCCTTAACCCAATTGCAATTTGCATTAAATTGATTTACAAACAAGCAATTTTGGCCGTGGCTCTAGTCTAGTTAAGCAGGCCATGGAACCTGTCAGGAGTGCGTTCTAGAACACTCGGGTGATCCTATCCTGTCTGAAGAAGAACCTATTCTAACTGGTGATTCAATGTGTGGTGGTTGTAATTTCATTTCTCCTGTACTCTATTATCTTCCTTTGAAATTAGAGTGATTGAGCTTGTGCAATATCTTAAGTATTTCTGCATTCTTCAAAGACTGTAAGGGGAATTTGGGAGCTATACTACTACTTACTAAGAAATCAAGTTGAAGTACATACTGAAAGACAAGTATGTGAATGTGAAACCGAAATTATTCGGATTAGCGAACTATGTAGGTATTGTCACAAATTTATTCTTAACCTGCTTTTAGGATTTTAAAATTCCAATAAGGTTTGTTCTAGAGTTAAATTTTTTTTTATTATTTTGCTCCTTATTTTGTATTAAATTTTGTTTTAATAATAGAATTCACATAATATACTTATGATAATAATAGGGAATTTTCATAAGAAATAAATATGGCTTATTTTGTTTTTATGGTGCACATTTTTGTGTAAAATATTGAATATGAGCAGTTTTGTATTAAATTTATGGATGTTATAGTCATATGGCATTTATTAGTTTTAAATTGAAAAGTTTCGCGCGGAAAAGTTATGTTTAACATGGCCGCTTCCAGTGACGTCAACTGTTCGTAATTTGAGGTTAAGGGTAGTTAACACTGATCGTAAATCCACGGTCCACACTTTCGTGGTTCACTCTTGAATCGTGGAACGATTGGTCCACGATCAGCTCACGTCACGCCACGACTAATATTGAACCACCATAAACGGGTATATTGAGGGAAGATTGTCAGACTGCGCTTTTGTAAATACTGTATCAACCATGATGAACTATTTGAATTACAAGGTGTCACAATATGGCACTAAATATGGAAATACCTCATAAATAACCGCTTTCAAGTTTCAATGCAGTCGCAGGTTCAAGCTGAGCGATTCTTTCCGACAGTTTGCAAAGTGTCAAAGTCAAAGTCAAAAAATGCTTTATTGTCTAAGAACAAAATTCTCGTCGACAAAGCTGTAAAAGGGGAAAAAAAAAACATTATACAAAAATAATTCCAGGGCCATAGAGTACCAAGATTGAAATAATCAAAATAAAAATACAATACAAGGTCAGACTAAAACAATAAAATCATTTAAACAGTAATTAAAACAAAAGATGAAGTCACTTTAAAAATCAACATAAATATAAACATAAATCAACATAAATACAAAAACATGTTCATTCTAAAATATAAAATACAAAATATCAAAATTGTACAAACGTAAAGTCAACAGACAGAAGTCATTAAATAAAACTACAAATTATATTCAGACAGTCACAAGAAAGCATCTTGGAAAAATTCTTCTGTGCTATAGTAGGCCTTTGATAATAGAAGCCTCTTAAGATGTACTCTAAATTTTTTACCAGATACTATCTGTCTCAGATGCAGTGGCAAATGGTTAAAGATCTTTTTACTTTGATAGATTATCGAGTTTTTTGTTTGTGTGGAGGAAGGGATAGGAAGGTTCACATTGTGTGTTTGTCGAGTGGTATGTACAGATGAAAATTCGTGTATGTTTTCCTTAAACTTTTTATGAATGAGACATGAAGTCTCTAGTAAAAAAATACTAGGAAATGTAAGCAATTTATGACGCAAAAACAATGGTCTACATGAGTCTCGTAATCCTATCTTAAACATATACCTTACCGCCCTCTTTTGCAACACAAACAACATATTAGAGAGAGACAATGAACAAAAACCCCAGAAACATATTCCATACCGCAAATGGGATTCAACGAGAGCAAAGTATGCACTTTTTGTTGTCCCAAGATCTAGCTTACTCGATATTACTCTGATTGCATAACATCCTGATGACACCTTTTTGCTCATGTATGTTAAGTGAGGCTCAAATTTTAGTCTATCGTCTATGTATACTCCTAAAAACTTACTCGATTTTTGACTGGCAACAGTATCTGCCCCTAAGGTAATTCCCTCAAAACCACATTTAAATGTTAACACATTTGTCTTCGACACATTAAAAGTTAAACAATTCGCATCAGTCCATTCTTTTACCTTAACTAAATCATTATTGATATCCGATTATTTAAGCTGTTCTACATCCTTATTTACCCAGAGAATCGTGGCATCATCGGCAAACAGTGTAAATACCCCAACTATATCAATGCTAGACAGATCGTTGATGTACAATAAAAATAATAGAGGTCCCAAAACAGATCCTTGTGGAACTCCTGCACTTATAGCCAGTTGTTCTGAATCAACACCATCAAAAGTAACTCTCTGTGCCCGTTCAGAAAAGTAGGACTCAAACCACTTTAGAGCTACCCCCCTCACCCCATAGGCTTCCAGCTTACATAACATTATTTTATGATTGACACAGTCAAAGGCCTTTGACAAATCACAAAAAACCGCTGCTGCGACATCACCGTTATTTAATCCCAAATATAGTTTCTCCAAAAATGCGAAAATTGCATCATTTGTGCCACATGACTCCTGAAATCCAAACTGTTCACAACAGAGAATACTATGTTTTTTAAGAAAACACATTGACTAGCTTTTCTATTACTTTAGACATTGTAGGCAACAATGAGATTGACCTAAAATTTGAGGGTGTATCGCAGTCACCACCCTTGTGAAGAGGTAAGACCCTTGCAAGTTTCAGACAGGAAGGGAGGCTCTTGTGAGAACAAACCTTAACGTTGTGTTTACAGACAGTTGACGTCACAAATGACACCATCTTGAAGCTAATCGTTTTCGCGCCAACGAAAATAATTTGAAATTGAAAATAATTTTTTTATTTCAATGAGGACATAAAACAAAAAAGAACATAGGGTGAAAGTACCTGTTAGCCGGCCACCCCCTGTTGTCGGACACTTTACGACAAAATATCCAATAAATAGCAAAATATTATTTCAAACCCTTTTTTAAAGTAATTCCTACTTTCAGACACTATTTCCCCATCAGTTTTTGTAATACCGCCCTCTTTATGGGTCTAGACCAAATTAAGAAAAATAATAATATGTCGGCTGTTTTTCCCAACACAGCCCTTTTGATTAAGTGAAAAAATTTGCTAGTGTGAAGCTAAGAAGGAAATAGTAAAAATGTTCCTACTCCATTTTTCGATACTTTCTTGATGTTTTCAAGTTATAAATATGTTAATTTACAATTATAACCATAAAAATTAAATGAATATTAATATTTTGTTTATTTTATTAAATGTCCGGATAACCGGTCCTATAAATCAGCAGAATCCACTTCTCGGCCACTTTGTCCGACAATTGGTCCGGCACGTTGAAACTATATGTATTTTTTTCTAGCCTATTTGATTTTCAACTTAATTTTCCTTATCAGATACGTTAGACGACTGTATCGAGATTCTATGGATCAGTTTGCGGACACTATAAACCATAAAGGCGTCAAATTGTAGTATACCTGAAAAGATGTCCGAGAAAAGGTAGGTGTAAAGTTCTCGGACATTGTACATTACTTATATGGGTATGGGGTTTGGGGTAGTGCTTTCTGCTTTCATTTTAATAAAAAAGTGTTACAAGTGTACAGAGAATAAATCTGATAAAAGTATTTATGAAATAGAAGTTGAAGAAGCAATGGAAAAATCTCCTCTTAAAGATCAAAGCGATTCTCCTGGAACTGAGAAACCTGATAAAACAACAGAAATAGGACTGGAGGCTCAAAAAAAACTCCCATTAAACTGCCAAATGTTGCCGTTGTTGTAAGTCCTTTCAGTCGCCACCTCCAATTTCCGGAACCTATCAAATACTTAAGAGCCAAGAAAACAAAAAAAAAAAGAGAAATTATCAAGTGCAATCTCATCAAAGGCATGGAGATTTTATTATGAAAGAAGGGAACAAAAAAAAGAAAAAAAAACTTGAAGCACAAAAAAAGAAAAATGAGGAAAGACTAGAGAAACAAAATACCAAAAAAAGTGCAAACAATGATGGAAGAAAAAGAAAATTGACTAAAAATTCCAAAATAAAATATTGGTTGTGGGAAGTGCCCAAACTGGTACCATTTAGCATGTACTAGTTTATGTGGACGAAAAAACGTATTGGGTCCTTTTGTGTCCGAGAAATGTGATGATTGTCCGACAACAGGCAAAATGCATGTTTTTTGGATAAAAGCATTTTTCTATAAAAATACAAAACCTTTTAGCCTTTTTTGTTGCAGCAATCAATTTTATATACTATAAGGTATCATAAAACATTATTTAAATTTGATTCGCTCTATCCACTAATTTTCAATCGCCATTTTATTCCAGAATTTGCCTTAAGTGGTCGACAACAGGTACTTTCACCCTATACATTTTATATTTGAAAACATAAGCAATAAGAAAAAAAATACTTTGAAAAATATGATTGTTCCCTATTGTTGGCAGTTTTTACAATAAAAATGCATTGGTCAAAATAATACTAGAGTCTAGCCATCACATGTGGAGTAACTACGATTGTAACCGAAAACCGAGCCGACCGCATGGAATTTGAAGGAAGGTGATTCAATTGTAGCAAAAACAACAAAAATGAATTTAAAATCAATATTAATTCTAAATAAAAGAAAAATGATACAGCATTATCCAAAAATATTGTAATTTGAACATGCCTGAAAATTAAGTATTCTATAGGTATAAAGGTATAATGTATTCGTGTTCGAGTCCGTGGAATTATGGGTACAGGCCAACTGGGCACCAAACTCTTGAGGTCATAAACGTAATGTCTGCCCAGCGACTGAAGTGTGACGCTCTTGAACTGTTCGACATAAGCAGCACTGGAACGCTCTCGTCTTAACCCCCACCATTTCGGATTTCAGGAGCATGAAACACAGACAAAAGGGTTGGTGCACGAGGGGGCAGGGGATAACAGAAATGAGTAGCTCAAGTGTACGACACTCTAAGCACTGGAACGCGCAAAGCAATTGTGGAGCACTCCTGAGCTGCTCAGGAATAACTCAAATGGGTCACTGGAAAGCACCTCAGGCCGGATCCTTGCCAAATTGTCAAAAGCTGATGGATTCTTTAGTAAATGTTTATTTTTTACAATAGACAAAATTGAAGAAATCAGTTATTAAAATAAGCATAGATCTAACAACCACGTTGAAATATTTAGTGTTTTATTGTTATCTACATTTTGTTATTAAAAAATGGATTTTCAAATGAACTATACTTCATGCCTAGTATTCTCGCTTTTTTTATAATTAAACGTGGCAACATCGCACATTTACGTCCGAATTCCTTTCGTAGACTCAGATCCACTGGGCAAACAATAGACCGGCCAACTTGACACCATCAAACGCAGATAGTTTTCAGAGAGCCCCTAAGAGATAGGCCAACTGAGCACTCTATTGTCTAAAGGATAGGTCAACTAGCATTCTATTGCTTAGGGGATTAATTTTGGCATAGGTATTTTATGCCCCAAAATTGACAATTACATCTCAGAAAATTCAGCATTTTCGATGAGGGCTTCAAAGAGCAGTAGTATTAATACCATTATTATTGTTAAAACTAAAAAAGTTAAACAAGCAAAATGTTTGTTGAATCAAAAAATCCTGACACTCGATAATAATGAATTAACCGAGTACGATTTTGCCCAAAGGCCTTTAGGTCATTGGGGTTTCTAATCAGAAATAGTAGAAATTTCCAGATAAGCGTAATTGTCAGGCTCTATAATGCTCTGGTGAGGCCACATTTGGAGTATGCATTACAAATATGGATGCCATCAACAACAACTCATATTAATCAAATTGAAAAAGTTCAGAAAAGGTTCTTGCGTTACTTATATGTGAGAATGAATAATGCATACCCTTATATGGTCTCATACAGATCTATGCTAGATAGCTTTAAACTTGTTAGATTATAAGACAGACAAAACATACAAGCTGTGATGTTTGTATTCTGTATTGTTAAGAACATCAAATACAAAAACTGTATGTTAATTAATTTTATAAACTTTAATGTTCCTAAGATTTATTTAAGGCAATTGAATCGTAAACTGTTCGCAATTAATTATGGTAGTGTATCGCCTTTTAATAACATGCTTCAGATGTGTAACAGTATTGTTGAAACCATGGATTTTGATATTTTCAGTATCTCGGAGGTACAGTTGAGGCTGGTGCTTCGTAGTCTGTTGTTGTAGTTTTAAGTAATTGTTCTTTTTTTTTGTTTTTCTCTTGAATTATGTTTTTAATTATATTGATATGTAAATTAAGTTTCAAATAAGAAACTTTACTTTTTTAAAAACTTTATTTTAATTAAAAGTAAAAGTAAAGTAACATATGAAGACTGGTGGAACTAGTTGCTGCTGCAAAGCATGAAAGCAAAAGAACAATTGTGCATGGCTGCACCGCTTTTTATAAACAATAAATGCAAGCTAGCAATATTCACTAAAAACGTCAACAATTGTGATTTCATCGTGGGCGAGCAATTAGTATGCTCCTTTAAAGCAATAGATTGATTAACTAATTAACATTAGTTGATATGGGAATCGTTCAATATAACTCCTCCGACCTTAAGATGTTGCAAATTCGGGTTGTTTTGATTGATGACCCAAATCTGACAATTCGATTTGCACATTTGTTGAAGTTTTCTTCTTTTTACAAAAATAGTATGCTGAAACTAAAAATATGATTACAATGCTTAAACCTATGATTATATAAGTATTAGTATAATTGTAAGAATAGTTAAGTTCTTTCAAAGGTTGAACTTCTAACTTCTTTGCTTCTTCAAAGGCTTCTTGAAGTGTCTCGTGGTTTAATTCTTTGATCTTGAGCGTAGTAATATTTTCTGCTAGATCTGGTGTGTCCATTTTTGGTATTTTCAACTCAAAGTTGAAATTTTCATTTATCTTTTTAAATGTTTGATTGTTTATTGTTATCCGACAAGTATCGAGAGTGATTAGAGTTGGTTTCATCAATATGTCCATGTGACTAATTTTATCACATTTGGTAACAATGGTTTGACTCTTTTTGGGTATGATCAATAGTTGACCATTTGCGAGTTGTTTAGTTGTTGGTTCTTCGTAATGTATTTTTACGAATGAGCACTTCTGTTGTCCGTCAGTAATTAGACTGTAGACGCATGGTTCTTCTTGTTTAAGCATTTCTTCGTTACACAAGTATATGTTTTCGACTCTTGGGCATTCCCATTGGATATTATAATATGAGTCCGTAGTAAGTATCAAGTAAGGGAACTTAATTCTAACCGTGAGGTTTTGGATTGGGATAGGATATAATTTATACAAAAGAAAAGGTCTTGGGTCAATAATAGGTGTATAAATTACAAATATTATAAGTTCATTTTGGATTTTAACTTGTGTTTTCATAGTTTCAAAATATTTGATTACGTTGTCAAATGGAATATGCTGTGCTTTAGGTATATTATGCAGTATTTGATTCAGTTCATTATGTTGAAGGATCGTATAATGCATAACTCCCAGCTGTGCAAAATTAATAGCAAGTTGAATATGATCTATTAAACTTTGTATCTTATTACTTTGCATGTTTATGTTGTTCAATATCAAATTGAAGTTTAACATGGTGTGAAAATTGTGATTTTCATTAGTAATATTATCAATTTTCTCTGCTAAGAGCTTTTGATTAGCTTCAACATTTAGGAATTGGTCATGGAATGTTTTTGTGACTTTCCTTAGTACTTGTGCTTGTTTTTCTAGATTTTTATTGATAGTACCTTGATTTTCATTTAAGATTTGAATATATGAATCGTATCTAGCACCATCTTCTGAATCTAAAGTACCATAGAGCCATTTCTGAGCTGTTCCCATAAAATTGAGAAGTCCTCTTTTGCTTCTTTTATTACCAATAGTCTTAACCGTTTGTTTCATTAAGTCTACTTGTAATTGACTTGTTTCAATGTTTGTTTGGAACAGAGTGGACCATGTTGTTTTATTCAACATCTGTGTTAATTGATATAATGAACTCAATGTTGTTTATAAATTGTGTATTCCTTGTAATATGATAGTTGTATTGATATGATAAAACGCAGTATTGTGTTGTATGGTCATATAAGTATTTCCTAAGGAAATTGGTAAAATTGGATTTTCCAACGAGGTCATCGTATAGGCGTGGGCAATTCCTATTACCATAAGGGACGTTAGGACGTTCATTGTCTTTCACCTGAAATAGGATATTGTCTCTTTACATTTTGTTTACTAAAATGTCTTTGTGTTTGTTTATCGTATCGTGGACTTATTTTGTTTCTATTGAATTGCTTTACATAAATTGGGTTTTGCAATTCGGGTTCAATTTCTCGATTCTCATTACGTTTTTCGAGTACTTTAGTTTGTTTTGATGTTAATTTATTCTGAATTTCTCTATTAAGAGTAGCTAATGAGTCCGCTAGATTATTAATATAATCAGTAGTTATTTTATTTTCTGTTTGTTCAATTGGAATTGCATAATTTAAATCACCCTTAATTATTTGAAAAGGAGTAAACTCAGTTGTACTGTGCGTACTATTGTTGTAATTTAAAATTGCAATTACCATTAAATCGATAACATTTTTTGTTGGATTTTGAAGTTTAAGAGTTGTTAAACTTTCCCGTAAAGTTGAATGAAATCTCTCGATTTGGCTATTAGAGTTGGGATTTCTAGGTGTTATGTAATGAAATTCAATATTGTGTAGTGTACAAAGGTCAGTTATAATAGTGTTTTTGAACTCAGTACCATTATCTGAAGTTATTTTCTGGGGGATTCCGTGGTCACTAAAATATTTTAGGAGTTGTGATGTTATTTCAACAGCTGTTTTAGTATTAACGGGAAGGGCTTGGCCAAATTTTGAAAAACTGTCTATAATCGTTAAAAATTTTTGATTATTACTTATGTACGTGTCAACATACAAATGTTCAAATGGTTTTGAACCAATTGGTGTAGGTTTGAACATTATTTTGTACGGGTGTCGTTCATATTTGGTCTTATTGCATATCTCACATGCTTTAACGTATGTTTGTACATCTTTCTCGATGTTCGGGCAATAAAATCTTTTCTTTAGTGCCGCTACGTTTTCAGTTATTCCTCTATGGGATGTCTTTGTTTCATGATACAATTTTAGTTTCTCTTGTTGTTCATTAATTTCGGCTACGTCTTCGACTAGCGAGTTAGATATATACAATTTAAATGAATTTGCATTAAATGCTGACTGCAAGGCTCGTAATATTATAGGTTCTAGTGTCTTATTTAGAAAATGAAGACAGTATGTGTCAGGGGCCATATATTCTTTAACTAAACTGACTATTTGGTCATTTGATGGATTATTTGGTAGAAAGAATATGATTCTCTTTTTATTAGGAAAAGGCTTAATAATTTCTTTCCTAATTGTATTATTATTTGAGTAGCGAAATATTACTTGATTAGGGAAGAGATTCACATGTTTCTTCGTATATGGAGCACCTATAATTGGATTTTCCAAGGATGTATGTATAGTTTGTTCTTCCGAAGGTGTCGATATTTTTTCTTCATCTTCTGAGTTTGTCGAGTTTGTCCTTTGTTTAGGTTTTATTGTAAGGGTTTTTTCTTCTTTATTATATATTTTTGAACATTCTCCCTGTCCTATTGGAATTTCTTTCTTCTTCTTTGGAGGGATAATTACTTGTGAAATTATTTTAATATTTGGTGCATTTTCTTTTTCAGATGCAGTTTTTGTTGATTGAGTGTGGTCTGATGTTGGTTTGCGCAGATATGGTTTTGATTCTGTGAAATATTTCCTAATTATTTCATCATTACATAAAGGTGTGTCTCTTAACATATCTCCTAATTTATTGTGAAATTCTTCATCAGTTTGTGCTGTTACTTTCGCATCAGGATCTGATGATGATGAGGTGTGAAGTGTATTTATTTGTAAAGGTGGTCTTGATAAAGCATCCGCGTTCATGTTAAGGGTTCCTTTTTTATATTTAATTTCATAGTCAAATTCGGATAACTTAAGTCGCCATCTTACTAATTTAGAAGTTGGTTCCTTTACGTTGAATAACCACTGTAGAGGTTTGTGGTCCGATAAAATAGTAAATTTTCTTCCGAAAAAATACGGTCGGAAGTATTTGGTTGCCCAAACAATTGCTAAAAGTTCTTTCTCTATGGTTGAGTAATTGCATTCTGCAGGATTCAACGTACGACTTGCATATGCGATAGGAAGGTCAGAGCCGACAGGGCCTTGAGATAACACTGCTCCTATGGCATAATTTGATGCGTCAGTTGTTAAAAGAAAAGGTCGATTAAAATCGGGGTGTTGTAATACGGGATCATTTACCAGGATATTCTTGCATGTTTCAAAACTTTTTATAAATTCCACATCATGAATTATCTTCTTGTCCTTTTTCAAGCATACCGTCATTGGTTTCGTTAATTTAGCGAAATTCTTAATGAATTTTCGGTAGTAACCTACTAATCCTAAGAAAGATTTTATCTCTTTGACAGTTCTTGGAATTGAAAATTCCTTTATTGCCTTTATTTTGTTCGGATTAGGTTTTATACCGTTTGGCGTTATCACATGTCCTAGAAATTCTACTGTTCTTTGTAAAAATTCAGACTTATCGAGTTGAATTTTCAAATTATATTGTTGTAGTCTTTCAAATACTTGTTTGAGGTTTTTCACATGTTCTTGAAGTAAAGTCGAAAATATGATGATGTCATCCATATATACAAGACATATTTTGTTTTGCAATCCAGATAACACATTATCCATCGCTCGTTGAAAGGTTGCTGGTGCATTTTTAAGTCCGAATGGCATTCGAGTAAACTCATAGTGTCCATATTCAACATTAAATGCCGTCTTAGGTATAGAGTTGGGGTGCATCTCTACTTGATGGAATCCAGATGCGAGATCCAATGTTGTGAAATAATTGCTTCGTCCTAATTTATCCAGTAAATCTGAAATGTTCGGTATTGGGTACCTATCGTCAATAGTTTTCTCGTTGACTTTGCGATAATCCACTACCATTCTCCATTTCTGTATGCCAGAAGCATCTTTCTTTTTTGGCACTATCCATACTGGTGAGGACCATGGGCTGCACGAGGGTTGAATTATATGTTCATCCAAAATTTTTTTTATTTGTTGGTTAATCTCGTTTTTATGTATATGAGGATACCTATAAGTTTTTGTATGGACGGGTATTTCATCTGACGTTCTGATTTCATGTTTAACCTGATTCGTGAAGGTTAACTTATCATCGGGTTTATGAAAAATCTCCGGAAACGCCCGTACTACATTCTGCAATGCATTTAATTCCTCTTTATTTAAATGCTGAGTACGTAAAAATTCTATTGGATTATTATCATATTCATGTGGGTAAAACGACGTTACTTGTTCTATATTAAATGTCTCAAAAGCTTCTTCATTATAAATAAAACTTGCTTCTGCTAGGTCATTTATATGCGTAGTAAGAACAAAAGGTTTATCTGTTAGATTATGCACTTCTAACAAAGCTGTTCCATTTATAACCTTAGCTATTGTTTCTGGTATCAAGTATTTATCCGTTTTCACTTGAGGTATTAAAATCTCAGTATTTTCAAGGATGTCTGTATTAAAATGACAAAGTTGAATAGTTTTTGCTGAAATTTCTAAATTTTGGGTATCAAAGTCTGTTCTAAATTGAAATGGAATTGTTATTTCTTCATTACTAAGGCACATATTTGTAAAGTCAATATTTAAATTATTTTCTTGTAAAGCTTTAATTCCTATAATACCGTCAAAATAATCATGAAAATTATACATTATCATGTCAATATCCTGATCAATATTAAATTCATGTAAAATTGGAATTCTCACTTTACCATGGGCTTTTCTTGTTCCCATACATGTAGTAAGTTTATTTAAAGAGTTCACTATGAAATCTGGGAAGTATTCTTCCGCTATTGAAGGTCTTATTAATGAAGCATAACTACCTGTGTCTATTAAAAGCTTACAAGGTGGATCGAAAGTTTCAATAAAAGGTAGCTGATTGACTTGGTATGCATTTAAAGTCAATGCTGATTGTTGGATTCCAAGGCTAGTGTCTGAAAATTTTCATCAGGGCTTTCTTGGTAATCTTGACTTATTTGATCGTCATTTATTTCTGAGTTTTCGGGTATTTCTCCGAATTCTGAACTTTCATAGTTCTCAGAAGTTTCGTCTGGTTCTTGTAATTGAATTCCATATATATTATTGATTTCCTCAATGGTGTATTTTGAAGGACCTGCATTGGGATCTGGTCGAAAATAATTTGATTGTTGGGGTTGAAAACCTCTTGAAAAATTTCGTCTATTAATTTGGGAATCTTGTCTTCTTGGTTGAATAGATACACCAGACATAGGTGTCGGTTTTGTTAAGGGAAGGTTATTGTTTGGTTTAAAAACATTTGTTTTGTTGTAATTTTTACCAAACGTACCCGAACTAGTAGGGAATTTATGGGTTATTGCTTTTGTCTGTAAGTTTATTGGTTGTGAAGGAAATTGTGGCTTCACATGGAAATACGGGTTTTGTTGTCTTTGTTGTTGTTGTGTATTGTTTTGTTGGTGTTGAAATGTTTGATTATTTTTTGTCTTAAAATTCGAAAAGGAATTATTTTGATTTTTGTTAAATTTCATATGATTCTCAGCCATCTGATAGTTTAGTACAAAAGATGTTGCTGCGTCTAATGTTATAGGATTCTGAACCATTAAGATTGTTCTAAGCTCAACTGGTGAATTTGTTATCAAATTCTGTACTGCTGTAACTTCATTTTGAGCTACAAGAATATTTGCAACTGCTAACAAATTACTGTCACACATTATTTTTGAAGTAATTCTGTGATTAAGAGCTTTCAATCTTTCTAAATATTCATAAATTGATTCCTTTTGGTTTCTTGATGCATACATTAATTCTTGAATCAAATTTTGACGAGAATAAGGATCTCCATATTTAATTCTTAGAGCACCCTTAATATCTATTCATGATTTTAAATCTGGACGTGTCATCAAAAAATTTCCAGCATCATTGATAAGCTTTGATTTTATCGCAGTTATTACATATTCTTTTTGGGCAGGATCCCCTACGTAATAAGTGTGATAAAATTCATCAATATTACTAATGAAATACTCCAGATATTGAGTTTCGCCACCAAAAGGCTTCAAAAGTTGAACTATGAATTTCAAATTTTCACCCATGTTTCTGTTTTGTCTAGTTAATTGAATATTAGGTCTTAATTGATATAATTGACTTAGATATTCTTCAGTATCTGATTCAGATTCAGACATAAAAGAAAACTTTAATTAAACAAGTTTTATTTTAGAATTAAAAATTAAAATAATAGGATTAAAGAATGTTTTATCCAAAAATAAAAAGTAGATTTTCTTGAAAAAAAATAGGTTAAAACCTTTGCAAAAGAATTCAAGAAAAATCCAAAAATAACTCTTAAATATGAAACACCAATAACAAAATATTAGGGAAAGGTTTACTTACTAGGCTCGATGCTAATAACAGTAACACTCTCACTATTTATACGTTGGTTCTCAATGTCTCTTATGTCCAGTTAACACCAAGTGAAGTGGACAGGAATTTCCTCAAATTTCACTCCAATGATCACTGTAATCCAGGTTTCACTGCAATCCAATTTTCACTGTAATCCAAGTTATCACTTATAGATTCAGTTCGATTGTCTTTAGTAATTCGCGGGTCACGATCTCGAAATTCGGAAAAACTTGTGCACTCTGTCCGGTTTTTTACGAAAAAAACTGTAAAAATTATCCGCACGACTGCGCCAATTAAGTTTCAAATAAGAAACTTTACTTTTTTAAAAACTTTATTTTAATTAAAAGTAAAAGTAAAGTAACATATGAAGACTGGTGGAACTAGTTGCTGCTGCAAAGCATGAAAGCAAAAGAACAATTGTGCATGGCTGCACCGCTTTTTATAAACAATAAATGCAAGCTAGCAATATTCACTAAAAACGTCAACAATTGTGATGTCATCGTGGGCGAGCAATTAGTATGCTCCTTTAAAGCTATAGATTGATTAACTAATTAACATTAGTTGATATGGGAATCGTTCAATATAACTTGTAGATTGTAGATTGTATTACTTAGTATTTATTACCTTCACATGTAATTACCATTTATTGGTGTTTGTAAAGAGAATCAATAAAATAAAAAAATAAAATAAATTAGTTTCACATGTAGATACAAAATATAGGAAAACTTTTTAACGAATATTACCGCTTTTTTTGTTTGTACAAGAATAACAAGGTATTTATTTTTTTTTTTTTTTATACCTAGTGTGATAGCATAGACTTTGTGATAGTAGGTATACAGGGTGTCCCACGGTGGATGGCGTATTAGACGTTTATGGAAAACTAAAAAGCGAATCATTTTGAAAATTTGGCAACCGGGATAAACGACCATAATCTACACTTTAAAAATATTTTTGTTCATGCGGTGTTGCCGCTTCCAATCTAAACCAGTGGCAACATCGCTATTTTAGATAGAACAGCCTGTATGTGATTGCATATTTGGATTCTACGTAAAATTCTGAGCAGATTTCATGTGATATACCCTATACCTAAGTTCAACTGTTTTGGAAATATTGACAGTTGAAAATTGAGTTTTTGCAACTTTGACAGACTGTAAAACCTGAACGGTTAATTTTAGAGCAAAATCGATTTTACATTTCTATCTTAGATTTTCATAAACTATCATTTATTTAATTGGAATTTTCAATCATGGATTAAATTCAAAGTTGGTGTGAAATGATAGTTTATGAAAATCTAAGATAGGATGTAAAATCGATTTTGCTCTAAAATTAACCGTTCAGGTTTTAGAGTCTGTCAAAGTTGCAAAAAGTCAATTTTCAAGTGTCAATATTTCCAAAACAGTTGAACTTAGGTATAGGGCATATCACATGAAATCCGCTCAGAATTTTACGTAGAATCCAAATATGCAATCACATACAGCGTGTTCCATCTAAAATAGCGATGTTGCCACTGGTTTAGAGTACAAGCGGGCCAAGCGGCAACACCGCATGATCAAAAATATTTTTAAAGTGTAGATCATGGTCGTTTATCGCGGTTGCCAAATTTTCAAAATGATCCGCTTTTTAGTTCTCCATAAACGTCTAATACGTCATTCACCGTGGGACACCCTGTATAGTGTGCAATCATTAAAATTAGTAAATTAGATATTTATAAAGTAAAGTAGTACTTAATTATATTTGAAAAATTATTCATTTAAAATACAGCTTTTTTAGATTAATTATTATGTGAGGTTTATCACCCAAACGTTTTCTAGAAACTAGAAACCTTCAGTTGGCGAGTTCAATAAAGTGGCCAGTTGGCCCAGGTAAAGTGTCGAATTGGCAGGTCTCTATTTAGTCTTGGTGTCCAGTTGGCCGGTCGGTCAAGGGCTTAAATTTTACCTAGGTACAATAAAGTGCTGAGTTGGCGTCCGTCCGGAATTATCATCATTAGAGTCTAATATTGTCTGCAAAATTAATGCGTTTTTATCATCTCTTTCAGGATGTTGAAGATAAGATGCGGATTTTTGTATTTATTTTTTTTTTTGATATTCATTTCCTCTGTGGAGTAAGGGGAAACTTTTTTCGCTCATTTGTTAGTAAGGAGAATAGTTAATTTCGTTTTAAAGTGGTCAATAGGTACTGGGTTTATAGGCAAACAATGCCTATTCTAACACCCCATACCTTTCCACATTATTAATGTTCATTAAGATTGAATCGAATTGCTTTTGCAGATAAGAGTTTGGATCATCCGAATGTTATATTACCTACTATCCTAAATCCAAACTACAAAAAACTGTATATTTTTACAAATAATTATTATCTTGTAAAATGTACTTGTAATTTTGTTTTATAAAAATAGGAATAGTTAAAGAAACGATGGAAATAACAATTAAATTCTTGTTCTCGATTTGCTTTGCACCAGAGTTCGCTGTTCGGCTATTATCTCTAGTAAAATAATTACCCTGATTATAAACCATAATGATATCACGGTTACAACCGAAATCTAATAGGTACTTTAAAGGTTCGTGATTCTAAATTAAACTGCGTTATTTATTTTGCAATCACATCTATTCTGAATATGAATGACTACATACCTATTGCCTGCGCTGAAACTTACAAATCAGCAATCAAATGTTTAACATAACAAAGCTTAATCAAGTAGGTATCTATAATAATTCAATACAGGGTGTATAAATGTCACACGTACAGGGTGTACACTGTAAGGGGTGTCCGAATTTGGATGGTTTTATTAGGAAACGTCAATTTCTGAGCGAGATACAAAAAAAACTCCGAGGCTCACATTTCTTGAAATTTTGATTGGTGCAAACCGCATTTTGATATCTTCAACCGTTTAGCCGCTAGAGGGCGATTCTCGATTTTGAGCAATACTGTGAAATCTTCATAACTTTTTTGTTTAGAAAAATAATTGATTTCCGTAAAAACTTCCTAAAGGAATTTTTTCAAGCAAAATTCAGTGACGTTCTCAGTTTTTTTCTATTGGGCCTCGATTTCAAGATATTGACCAAAATCCGATTTTTTTCAATGGGACACCCTATATATTAATAGCTCTCTTAAAAGCTCTGCTTTTCCTGATTTCAATGATATAAATTTCGATAGGTTTATCTCTAGCAGTTTTCGAGAAAAAAATTATTTCGTTTTTTTCCATAAGAAACAATGTGTTAAAATAGGTCTTTATATTTGTAAGGAAAATGAGAAAGGTCTCTTTCTAACTCATTGTTTCTTATGACAAAAACCAAATATTTTTTTTTTTCTGGAAAACTGTTAGAGATAAACCCATGGAAATTTGTATCATTGAAATCAGCAAAAGCAGAGCTTTCTAAAGAGCTATTAATATATAGGGTGTCCCATTGAAAAAAATCGGATTTTTGTCAATATTTTGAAACCGAGGCCCAATAGAAAAAAACTGAAAACGTCACTGAATTCTGCTTAAAAAAGTGCTTTTAGGAAGTTTTTACGGAAATCAGTTATTTTCATACACAAAAAAGTTGTGAAGATTTCACAGTATTGCTCAAAATCGAGAATCGCCCTCTAGCGGCTAAACGGTTGAAGATATCAAAATGCGGTTTGCACCAATCAAAATTTCATGAAATTTGAGTCTCAGAGTGGGGGGTTTATTTTTTTGTATCTTGCTCAGAAATTGACGTTTCCTATTAAAAGTGTCCAAATTGGCCTACCCTGTACACATGTCACAATTGCATCTTTATTTACCTTTATCTTAAAGTTGACTATCAAGGCCTAGATTAATAGACAAATATAATTTACTTTTTAGAACCCCTAGGCTAGTACTACCTTGAAGAGAATTATGGAAGAAGAAATCGCGCCTATTATGACAATAACGTTCAGCAATGAAGCAGACGCAGACGTATATAAAACTAAACTTTGTGAATTTATTCAAACTTTTCCTGAATTGAATTTGAAAACTGTGGACAATGTAACGAATGTGTTCAAGAATTCGAGTATTTCCACAGAAAAAGGTGTGTGCCAATAATGGAAATTTTGTTTTGCAAATATTTCTAATGTTACTACAATTGCAGAAGAACTAAACGAAGTTAATTCCGCGTCTACAAAGTTAGGTTCCAAGAAGTCACGCAAAAAGAAAAAACGTCAAAAGGACCCTGTTTTTTTTCTTGATACGCAACCTTCTCTTGATGAAGGAAATTTCATTTCCATTTCTACAGGTGAGGTTCGAAAACTTGGAATTGAAGAAGCTGAAGAAGAACCAGTAAAATTAACTTTTGGACCCACGTGCTTTAACTGTGAAGGAAATCATTCTCTTAGAGACTGTCCGCTTCCTAAAGATATGGCAAAAATTAATTCAAACAAACAAAATCATCAGAAAAATAGAAGTGTGTAAGTTATCTTTTCAATTTTTAACATAGCTAGCTTTATATTGTATAAGTATGTCAGTATGTTTACAGGGTGTTAATGAATAGAATAGTGGGGTCAAACTTCTAGGGTGAGTATCTAGAAGTTTGATCCCACTATTTATTATCACCCTGTGAGTATATACATAAATTATATTCTTAGAAAAATTATAGTCTTTTTCTTTGTATATACTTTCATTATTAGAGACTTGATGAAACTTCTCAGGATGATCACTGCACCTTAAATCAAAATTCAGATTAGCTAGAATTATGCCTGGACTAACTGCCTAGATATATTTCAGGAGGTACCATTTAGAAGACGATCTCAAATTTGGCCACATACATGCAGGCAGAATATCCGACAACTTAAGATATGCCCTCGGCTTGAAGAAATATGAACTTCCACCATACATTTACAAAATGCGACTGATAGGTTATCCACCTGGATGGTTGGAAGCTGCCAAATTAACAAGTTCGGACTTATTGATGTATGACGGAAAGGGAAACACTATCAAAAACCAGAATGCTAAAAAGGCTACTGGTTTGGATCAAGAAAAAATTATTCGCTTTCCAGGATTCAATGCACCTTTGGAAAGTGGATTTAAAGATGTAAGTAAAGTTAAATGCACCATTCTGGTTAGCTAGGTCCTGATTCAAAAAAGGGCAGAAATGTATAAACCTGGTTTTCAAAGAAATTATTATTTTAAAAAATTTATTCATGATTTTTGATAATTTTATTAGGAATCTAATGTTTAAGTTTTGTTTTTTTCTGCAATGAAACCGAAAAATTAACAAGTTTTTTTTGAAAAACCTCGCTGCTCCATGCCTTCTGCACCGAAGGGTGGTTAACTCCTTAAAATATGTACACAGATTTTAAATCTTCATTAATTTTGTAGGATTTTGAGAATTTTCAAAATCTTCACATGATTTTACAGGATTTTAAAAGATTTTAGGTGATTTTGGAGCATTTTAGGGAAGTTAGAAGGGTTTTTAGAGATCTTAAAGGATTTTTAGAGATTTTAACAGATTTTTGGAAATGTTAAAGGAATTTTTTTATTAGGAATTTTATAAGATTTTGCCGGATTTGTTTTGTTCTAATCAAATTTTGTTAGGTTTTTAAAGATTTTCAGGGATTTTAAGTAGATCTTATGACAGGATTTTAAAAGATTTTAGATTTATTAGATTTTAGGTGATTTTGAATAATTTTAGGGAATTTAAAAAGGGTTTTTATGGCGTTTTTACCAACTAATTTAGGGAAGCCTTAACGATGAGTATTTTTTAAACTGACATTTCTCCATAGAAGTCTGTCATTTTAAAGAATACTTATTGTTGAAGCTCCCATAAAATAGTTGGTGAAAACGGCCATTAGAGATCCTAAAGGATTTTTAGAAATTTTAACGGATTTTTGGAAATTTCAAAAGACATTTGGAAATTTGGAAGGAACTTTCTTTTAGGAATACATATATTAATCATTTTATCTACAAACGTTTGGTTATGACGTTTTTACTCGCGTTTTTACGTAACTATTTTTCCAGTATTTGAGTTATGTCATGAGGCTCATAACACAACTAGTTGTGTTATGGACTAGGTTATGAATTCATAACACAACTAGTGATATTATGGACAAGGTTATGAATTCATAACACAACAATTTTTGGTGATTTAACAAATGTCAACGGTAAACCTGTAAAAGTAAAATGAAGGTAGACAACGACTAATAGACGGAAATGACTGGAAAAACATTCTTATTTTTCGCTTTGTAGATAAATAACTACATATTATAATATTTTGTCGGATTTTTTTTGTTCTAATAAAATTTTGTGTGATTTTGTGACATTTGATGCAATTTCAAGTGATTTTAAAGGGATTTTGTGAAGTTTTGTTAGATTTTCAGGGATTTTAAGTACACTGTGTACAAGTTTTTCTGGACTTGTAAACAGATTTTGACCAATCCAGCGCTCCGAGGTTTAGTTAACTCTATAAAAAAATGAACACATATTTTAAATCTCAATTGATTTTGTAAGATTTTGGGAATTTTGAAAATCTTTACAGGAGTTCAGAAGATTTTAGATTTTCAAAATTCTAAGTGATTCTGGAGCATTTTAGGGGGTTTTTGAAAAGTTTCTAGAAATTCTAAATTCAAATGACAAATTTGAATGGAAAACAGAAATTCCTAGACATTTTACTATAGGATTTCATAATACTTTTCCGAATTTCATCATATGATTCTATGGAATTCCACCATAAAATTCAATGGAATTCTTGAACAAAAATTCCTCGGAATTACACTATTTTTGAGATTTCATGAAATTTTTCAGCATTCCACTAAAATTTCAAGTTATTTCATGGGAATTTTGCAAAAATTTTTGTCAATTCCATAGAAATTCCTTAAAATGTCACTAGAAGATTTTATTCCTCGAAATTCCATTCAAATGACAAATTTGAATAGAAAAAAAAGTTCTAGAAATTTTACCATAAGATTTCATAATACTTTTCCGAATTTCAGCATAAGATTCCATAGAATTCCACCTTAAAATTCAATGGAATTCTTGTACAAAAATTCCTCGGAATTACAGTAAAAGATATCATGAAATTTCTCGGAATTCTACGAAAATTTTATGTAATTCGACAGAAATTACTCAGAATTTCACTAAAATTTAATTTATTCTTCGGAATTCTGTCGAAATTTCTCGTGGTTCCATGGAAATTCCACGGAAATTTTATTTAATTTTAAGGGAACTCTTCGGATTTCATGTAATTTCACTGGAATTCCGCAATAAGGTTTCAAGGAATTCCATGTATTTAATTCGACGAGAATTCCTTGGAATTTTACTCGACATTTCATCGAAATTTTATGTAAGTCAACACAAAATGAAATTATATGCATATAATTTGATGGAAATTCTGCGAATATTTCATAAATTTTTTTGTTTTTTTCGAAATTACACTGAAATTCTCCAAAATTCTATAGAAATTCCAAATTCTATATTTTTTTTAAAACTGAAGCTTCCTAAAACTTCACCACTGCTATATCCTGGAATTCCACAAAATTTTTATAAAATTTTTCGGAATTTCATTGACATTTCCTTTTCGGAATTTCATTAAAATTTTTTGAAATTTTTTTGAAATTTCACTGAATTCCACGTTATTAGTTGAATATTTCTCAAAATTCCAATGAAACTTCAATTTTTTTTTTCAAAATTTCATTAATTTTTCGGAATTTCACCGAAATTCTCTTTCAATAGTCAGGAATTTCTGGGAATATTAATGAAACTTCAAGTAATTTCTTGAAAATTGACCGAAATTCTTCCGAAATATATTGAAATTTCATATCATTACATTGGAATTTTTCCATTCACCGAAATTGTAAGTTTTTAGCCGGAAATTCCACTTGTGAAATTTTCTCTAATTTTACTAAAATTCAGTAATTCGATAGGAATTTTTGGAATATCAATTTCACTAAAATGCCATGTTTTTAACTGGGAATGAAAATAAAACTTCATGTAACTGATTACATTAGGATTTTTTGGAATTTAACTGGAATTCCTTATGAAACGATAAGAGTTGTTCAAAATTCCAATAAAATTTCATGTAATTCCCTGACAATTCTTTGGAATTTCATGCAATTACATTAGAGCTCTATATATAATTCGATGTAGTTTGAATTCGATGTAATTTTTTGAAACTTTTTATAAATTCTTTATGTAATTTAACGAGCACTGAAATTTCATGTTGGGAATTTCAGTGTAATACCATGTAATTGTTTAGAATTCCTCCATGCAACTCATTCAGGATTTCATGAAATTCGATCGAAATTCCACTGAAATTTCATGTAATTACTCGAAATTTCATGTAATTCGAGAAGAGCTAAAATTAAATGTGAATTCTATGTCACATTTCACACCATAAAATTCAATGGCATTCTTGGAAATTTTTTTTCTTCGGAATTACAATATAAGATTTCATGAAATTCTTTGGAAATTCAGTAAAATTTCAAGTTATTCCATGGGAATTCCGCGGAAATTTTAGTCAATTCAATAGAAATTCCTTAGAATTTCATGGAATTCTTTGAAATTCCATTCAAGTGATAAATTTGAATGGAAAAACGTAAATTCCTAGAAATTTAACTATAAGATTTCATAATACTTACGAATTTCATCATAAGATTCTATGGTATTCCACCATAAAATTTAATGGAATTCTTGCACAAAAATTCCTCGGAATTACACTATGAAATTTCATGAAATTCTTCGGAATTCCATTAAAATTTCAAGTTATTCCATGGGAATTCCATGAAAATTTTAATTAATTTCATAGAATTCTTAGAATTTCACCAAAAGATTTTATGGAATTCCTTGAAATTCCATTCAAATCGTAAATTTGAATGAGAAAACGGAAATTCCTAAAAATTTTACTATAAGATTTTATAATATTTTTCCAAATTTCATCATAGGATTTCATGGAATTCCACAAAAATTCCTTGGAATTACACTATGAAATTTCATGAAATTTTTCGGAATTCCACTAAAATTTCAAGTTATTCCATAGGAATTCCGCGAAAAGTTTTAGTAATTCCTTAGAAATTCCTTAAAATTTCATCGGAATTACAGTATACGATTTAATGAAATTCCTCGGAATTCCACTTAAATTTCAATTTCAAAATTTCATTTTTTTTTTAACTTTACTGAAATTCCCTAAAATTTCACCACTGAAATATCCTGAAATTCCACAAAATTTTCATAAAATTCTTCGGAATTTCATTGACATTTCTTAAAAATTCCTCGAAATTTACTAAAATTTTATGAGAATATTTTGAAATTCTACGTTCAACGCCGAAGATTTCTCGGAAGTCCAATGAAACTTCAAGGAATTTTTCGAAATTTCATTTATTTTTATAAGAAATTTCATTGAAATTCTCTTTTAATAGCCAGGAATTTCTGGGAATATTAATGAAGCTTCAAGTAATTTCTTGAGAATTCACTAAAATATATTGAAATTTCATATCATTACATGGGAATTTTTGGGAATATCACCAAAATTCCATGTTTTTAGCCGGAAATTCCTCGTCATTCCACTTGCGGAATTTTCTGGAATTTTACTAAAATTCAGTAAGAACTGAAATTTCATGTTGGGAATTTCGGTGGAACTTCATATAATTGTTTAGAATTCCTCCATGCGATTCATTTAGGAGTCCGTGTAATTCGATCGAAATTTCATTGAAATTTCATGTAATTCGAGAGGAACTAAAATTTAATATGAACTCTATGGAAACTCCGCAAAAATTTCACATAATTTCTTTTTCAGAATAACATAATTCTACAGAAATAACTCGAAATTCCACTAAATTATGGAATTCTGAGAGACTTAACAGATTTTTGGGGATTCCAAAGAATTTTTGGGAATTTCAAGGAAAATATTTTTTAGGAATGTTAATGATTTTATGAGATTTTGCAGGATTTTTTTTGTTTCAATGCAATTTTGTTAGATTTTGTGCAATTTCAAGAGATTTTGTGTGATTTTGTTAAATTTTTAGGGATTTTGAGTAGATTTTATGAGATTTTCTGGGATTCTGACCAACTTGTACACAGATTTTGACCAGTTAACCACCCCTCGTTCTGCACTATTCAAAAAATTGTTTTAGTGTTTCCTTGGTTTTGCCCTGTCTACCAGTTCACTTCTCTCCATAAACACATAATCTAATATAGACATTTATTTTTGTCTAGTACCAAAATATTTCATGAATATGTAATCATTCTTATCCGCAATTTAAGGAGTATAGGCACTATGGTGTGCCCAAGTACAATGAAACTCAATTTCCCAAACAAGTTGAAGAATACATCAAATTTGCCCAGAGTCAAATCGACGATCTTGAAACAGAAAATATGGATATAGATGAGACCAGTGATGCAGAATCAGATGACGTTGTAATTGTAAATTTACCGGTAAACAATAATACTTATTTATTTCTTCAAACTTTCACAGATGCCATATAACGAAATAACTACATATAGGTACAAAACTTATCATAAAAGCATTAAGCTATCAGTCTAGTAATAGCAAAAACGATATTCGAATTAATCATTATAATGTTTTAGGAGGATAAAGAAATAGAAGCCATAAGTTTACAAGAACTAGAAAATCAAAAAAATAGTATTCTTGAAGAGATCAAGAAGTCTCAGGAAACAGTACCCTGGGTTCCAACATGTGAAACAAAAGAACTAGTAGTTGAAGAAAATGTATCAACAAATGCTAATGACAATGAACAGAACACTGAAATTGAAAAGGAAAAGTCCGATTCCGATGGCAACACACAAACAGACACAAATGACGAAGAAATTACTGAAGTAATAGATTTAACTGCTACATGTACCGAGACCGAAGCTAATTTAACATTAAACAACAGTGTGCCTGAGCCTGACACAAGTCTAGGAACTCCAAAAGCTACTATAATGGGAACGCCTATATTCAAGAAAACTTTATCACCTTATGTCCAGGTGCCTCCTCTAGAACATTTCAGGGAAGGTGTTAGTCAAGTAATTAACTATGAAAATTTGCCCAATACTGAGGGCAAGTATGAAATAATGAGAGGAGTTCTTCAGAAAATTCGTCAACTAAAGCCATAAATTACTTGTTCAGCGGTTTAAATGAGATGTTAATTTAATTATTTAAAATATAATGCATGGAAGGATGTTTTTTGGACAACAATAAGGTTGTATTTAATAATTTGAAATCGTGTGGCAGCACAAAATAGTTATTTATGCAACAAGTGTGTAAAGTGAAAAAAGGTGCTTTATGCACATATTGTATACAAAATTTTTTCTACTACCAATTAAATATGTGTAAAAAAATAAATTTAGAAAAATACTTTATGCACTAGTGCGTGAAGTAATTTACCAGAAAAATGCCAAATTGACAGTGTCGATATTTGTCATTGACATTACTTTACGCACTTGTGTGTGAAGTGAATTATTTTACGCACTAGTGCATGAAGTGAAATTTTACGTACTAGTGCGTGAAGTGAAATTTTACGTCTTCTGAATAGCGCATGAAGTGAGTACTTTACGCACGGTAGTAGAAAATAGTTATTTATGATGTAAGTGCTAAAAGTGACATTTTATTTTGTGAAAAGGGAAGTTTGGGAGACGACGCCGAAGGCGGAGTGTTCCATCCCTTTGAACAAAATAAAAATCACTTTTAGCACGAATATCATACACTATTTTTTCTACAAACACACTAAAAGTGATTACTTTTAGCACTAGTGCTAAAAGTAATCACTTTTAACACCAGTGTTATAAAATGGCATTTTAGACACTGACAACATCCATTAAAAATGACACTTTTAGTGACGTTTGTAGAAAAAAGATTTTTTTTTTGTAATTTGACGACCAGAACCATGTTGAGAAAACAAAATAAAAGTGGCAAGGGTCTTTTGTATTCTGTAGTTTACTATGACTATGAATAATTATTATTATTGCTGCTCCAAAAACTTTTCTATGATAAATTTCTAAATAAATATTTGTTTTCAAAGATGATTTTGTTTTCATGATATGCCATCTGATAGGAGTCATATAACCAATTTTTAAATATAGGTTTGTTCCCACCTGTCAAAAAAACCGTCCCAGAACGGTTTCGGAACCACTCTGTATACGAATTTTGGTTTCTGCATAAAAATTTTAAGTTTTGCGCAGAATCCTGACGGTAATATTACGGTTTCCTGCTGGGTTGGAACAAAGCTTATATTATCCAACATTTCTTTCAGTAGGTTTTAAAGTTTTGCAAAAAGTAGTGAATACTTCTTCGGTTGCATGAGAGTCATTTTTCAGGGAAGAGAGAGAATGAAATAATGAATTGAACAAGAGAAAGGAAAGTCTTAATACTCTTCATAATTTCATTCAACCACAGATTTGTCAAATTCTCAGAAGTCAAATTTCATACAGTTTTAAAAATTTAGCATATTATTTTAAAAAAACACTAGAACACGACGATCTCAATTTCTAGTGGTGTTGTTTTTGAATTAATTTGTATTTATACAAGGTGACTCAAGAAGAAATATCACACGACACTTCATTTTGTTAAATGGAATATTTTGATGGATATCGATCGAGCGCATCGTAATTCGTTCATGGATGGTGTTTAAGAAAAATTCTGACCTAAAAATAAATGTGTTTTTGAATCAATTAGATTGTGACCTAAAGAAGTCACAAACCAGTCAGAGTGAATATCATTGGTTCAAACTAGTTTTCTGACTGTTTTCAACTAATGAAATTCGCTCTGACTGGTTTGTGATTTCTGCAGAAACAGACCTTATTAATTAACATTGTAAAACAACTCTTTCTAGATCTTGTTTTCATCTTCCTCTTTGCCTATTATGTTAATCACAATTAAATAATAATTTTCTTCATAAATTTAAATTCTAAACTACGACCGCTAGTGCAAAACAGTTGACGACTTAGGTAATGACGTCGGAAATTGTGACACACCAATATGGCGGCCATTACGAAAAACGAGGCCGATAAGCAATCCTTAGTAGTGTGTATTATCCTTGAAAATAAAAACGAAGGACCACCCAGACAAGAGGAGCACGCGCATCTGTAGTGACGTTACAAAGGTATCGGCGCTTGACAGTAATAGGCAATCCTCTTTGCTCATACTCCTTGGTCTATGACAATCGTCGGTCGACTGTCATTGTTATTGGCTGTCTTTCTCCGTCTCTGTACGTTATATCTTTCTTTTCTATCGTGTAACCTTAGAGCAGGTGAAGGTAAAGAGTGCGTTCACAGTCGAACGCCGGATGCTCACCGAGTGCATACAGTGACTCTATAACCCACAGTGGCGACAATTGCTGTCTCATTTTTGATTGGTTCTAAAATCCCATATATTTATATTGAAAACACCGCCATCTTGTTCCCAACCCCTTGTTACTTTTTAATATGAATATATGGGATTTAGGTGAACATCCATCATAAATCATGGAAAATAACGTATTTGATGGACCTAATAATGGTCATCAAATACGTCGATTTCAATTTTTTATGATAGATGTCCATTTGAATCCTATATATTAATATTTAAAAGTAACAAGAGGTTGGGAACAAGATGGCGGCGAGACCTCTATTGTCGCCACTGTATGTAAAGGTTTATTTAGCCACTGTAAGTGCACACCGAGCGCGTCTTTTCCCGGGTTAAGTCGTTCACGGATCTACCTAATTTACCCGGTTAAAATATTTGCTCCGTTCACAGAGCCATGATAAGTTTACCCGGTTGTACAACTTTTTAACCCACTCTTCAGTGGCGGCTCGTGACTATTTAAATTGAGGAGGCTAATTACAGTATAGAATTTCATGAAATTCCTCGGAATTCGATTTAGATTTCAATTTCAAAATTCCATATTTTCACTAAAATTCCTCAAAATTTTACCACTGAAATATCCTGGAATTTTACAAAATTTTCATAAAATTCTTTGGAATTTCATGTAATTTCTTAAAAAATTCTCGGAATTCACTAAAATTTTATGAGAATATCCACGTTCATAACCGAAAATTTCTCGAAAGTCCAATGAAACTTCAAGGAATTTTCAAAATTTAATTTATTTTCATAAGAATTTCACTGAAATACTCTTTTAATAGCCAGGAATTTCTGGGAATATTAATGAGATTTCAAGTAATTTCTTAAAAATTCATCGAAATATATTGAAATTTCATGTTATTACGTGGAATTTTTCGGAATATCATCGAAATTCCATGTTTTTAGTTGGAAATTCCTCGGCATTACTAAAAATCAGTAAAAACTGAAATTTCATGTTGGGAATTTCGGTGTAATTTCATGTAATTGTTTAAAATTCCTCCATATAATTCATTTAGGATTTCGTGTAATTCTACCGAAATTCCACTAAATTATGAAATTCTGAGACTTTAACAGATTTTTGGGGATTCCAAAAAATATTTGGGAATTTTCAAGGAAATATTTTTCAGGAATGTTAATGATTTTATTTTGAATATTTCCGATTTTTGATTGGCTTCAAATTATCCGCTGACCAATAGAATTATAGAGTGGGGGGCCCCGTGATTAAAATAACTCTAGCCCTTCGAGCTCACGTATCACTCTAGCCCTTCGAGCTTGTATTACTTCGGGCTCGCATATGACTCCGGCCCTTCGGGCTCGCATATGACTCCGGCCCTTCGGGCTCGCATATGACTCCGGCCCTTCGGGCTCGCATATGACTCCGGCCCTTCGGGCTCGCATATGACTCCGGCCCTTCGGGCTCGCATATGACTCCGGCCCTTCGGGCTCGCATATGACTCCGGCCCTTCGGGCCGGTATTACTGAGTATCCCAGATTCACAGATTTTTGTCGTGGAGGCGCGGGATTGATTGAAATAATGTTGTCAAATTTTTCTAAATTACATTGAAATATCGAAATTTGGAAAGTGTAATTTGTGAATTATTATTTTAATTAGAAATTAGGAATAAAAAACTGAGATTGAATTTTTAATTTTTTGGGGGAGGCTTAGCCTCGCCTGCCTCCTCTGACGAGCCGCTACTGCCACTCTTAGACATGGGTAAAATTTGTCGCGCAGGCGTTTTTCAAGAATATTTGAAATTTGATAAACAATACTGTTGGTAATCTTTCTGGGCCATACATTGCTGACTTCAACTGGTTTTCAAGTTTTCCAGGAAGCCAGTTGAAAGCTTATCTGGAAACTCGCTATAATTGCGTATTGTTGTCATAAAATTATCCTGTCTTTCAATATGCCTTTTTTCAGGCTTGAACTTAAACTGCTAGCGCTAGCACATGCAGCTTGTGCTACAGCATAGGTGACTTCTTCCTCTGTACCAGACGAATCCGAAGAAGTTTCAATAGTACTTTCAAAAAATATTATTCCCGGATCCATCTCGAAACATTCAAAACACAACGTACCGTAACTTGGGGTGAATTCGAACGCAATTTCGAGGTTTTTTTCAAATTCTGACGGTGTTCGACAAAAAAAAATTATGAAAATTAAAATATATCATTATTAAACCTTCCTTTAGACATTCCCAAAAAAAAAATTAATTTGAAAAATAATTAGTATTTTTTTTTAATTAGTAAATGTTGTTCGAATTCGCCCCTATGGGTGGGGCGAATTCGAACAAAGCTTTAAATGACACAAAATTGTTATTTTAGCCTTCAATAAAGGTAAATTCGAACAAATTAAGTCTTTTTTAGACCTCTAAATAGCTTTAAAAAGGGGAAAAAAAAAGTTTGACATTATATTTTTATCAAAAAAATGCTTTATTTTCTTATAAGGATTACAAAATAAACTTAATTCTAAAAAAAAGCATAGAATACATACTAGAAACAAAAGGAACAAAAATTCTTAAATGTAAAAAAGGAACAAAAATAACTTCTAATGAATAAAGAAAAAAAGATCAAAGTTTACTCAATAACATAACCTTTGGGTAAGTTTTTGAACATAAAACGATTTCTGCGAAGGTCCTTTGGTGCAGAAAGTTTCATAACAATATCACTTCTGTTTATTACAACCTCATCTTTTACATCTGGATAGAAAAAATAACTTTCAAGCTTACTAGACTTTTTTTGTCTTAAAAAATTTACAAAAACAGTCTCAGGCTCCTGAACAAAAACTTCAATAATTTTACCAATAAAAAATCTTGTAGTTTTTTTAGGACATTTAAAGCTTACTAAAATATAGTCATTGGCAGTGATATCTTCAAAACTAGAGTCTTGTGGGTTATTAGTTCCTGGAATAAACTCATCCATGTCAGAATGATCATCTCCATTTTCTTCCATGTCAGAATGATCATCTCCACTTTCTTCCTTGTCGGACTGATCAGATTCGATAAGAAACTCGTCGCCAGTGCTGCTTTGTTCTCTTGAAGCTGAAGTTTCACCTAAATCTCTTGCTCTTATTCCTTTTCCTGGTGCTAAATTAATTTTTTTGCCCCGTTTTATGTTCTGTTTGGTTTCCAGAGTCCTTGATTCTTTCATAAAATTAACAAAAGTTGAACTCCAGCGTCGATCGATTTCAGCCTGGTTTTGCTGTTGTTCCAGTTGTTCTTCTGTTAGTTTCGGAAGTTTATTTAAAACAACATTTTTATCACACGGAATTATACCGCTAGCCCTGAAACCGGAAATGATGTTTTTTGCAGCATTAAGCTCCACATTGTCCAATAATTTCTTTAACAATCTTGGAAAATCGGACTTAGGGAGGACGCCTCTACACAGTAACTTTCTCCAGATTTTTTTGAATGGAGCAAAGAAAGCTACATCCAAAGGTTGTAATAGATGGGTGGCGTTAGGCGGCAAAAGTATAAACTCGATATTGTTCTGTTCGCAGAGTTGTATAACTCTGATTGAAAGGTGACTGGACAAATTGTCACCAATTAAAATTTTTCTACCTGTGCATTTTCGAAAATAAGGTAAAGCTACTCTCTCAAACCAGTCTTCGTAAACGGCGCCTTCGAACCAACCACTTTTGGTGCGATTGTACACTGCATTATCAGGACCATTTTCTGTCCAAGTGGGGTAAAGATGTTGTGCTCTATATACAACATAAGCAGGCAATAGTTTTCCAGACCCAGTCGCTGCAACCATTATAGATGTGCTGGATTTGCTAGAATCTAATATTCTATTCACATATTTCGTGCCCCTTTTACAAACCACTTTGGTTCTTCCAGGGTCGTCACATAGATTTGTTTCATCATAGTTAATTATGTTGCATGCTGGCACATCCTGTATATTTTGTGACAAATTGTCAAAATAAGCATGAATAATTTCAGGAGACAACTCAGCTCGACAACGCTTAATGTTTTGACACATACGTTCCGTTAAAACAGGATTTCTTTTCAAAAATTTATAAAACCAATCTAGGCCGGGCATGTTTTCCTTGAAACACTTAACTCTCTTACCTTGGGCATCAAGAAATTGCTTCACCAGCGTTCGGATGTCCATTCTTGTAAGGGGAAAGCCCCATTCTGCAGCCTTTTCAATTCCAGAACGAAGACTAAGCTCTTCTTCTTGGCTTACCGCTGTAAGACCTCCAGGACGCATGGGATGTTTATTTTTTATTTTGTTGCAAAGCGTAGCTATTGGCACTTGAAAAGCCTCAGAAGCACTCCTGTAAGTCATCCGTTTGCTTCGCACAGCTTCTATAGCTTTTTTTAGCGCAGAATCTGAGTAATTGCCATAATGCTTGGCTCCCAGCACCTTCTTATATGTTCGAACCATGTTCGAATTCGCCCCTCTGCAAGTAAATTTTTCGTATTTTTATTTTTATAAATTACGCAATTCAAAAAAATCAAAAACTGGCTAGTATATCATGTTAAGGACATGTCAGATTATACTTCTACAAAGTTTTAAATTGATATATGCGATAGAGCCAAAGTTACAGGTGTTTGTTTTCAACCTAACCAATTTTATATAAAATTGTAAAATTCACCACGTGTCTACTTACTGCTCAACTAGCGTCCTACCACCACTAATACGCTCGGCCAACTGCCTACTTTGCGATCTACCATTTGAAAATATACGTTAGAGTCGCGAGATCCCATTGGTTTCAAGAAAATCTCAAGGACGACCGGTTGTTCGAATTCAGCAGACGTGTTCGAATTCACCCCAAGTTACGATATGTAAACAAAAGGAAAACAAAATCAAATCCTACCTCGTTATGGCGCAGGCGTTAGTCGTTCACGGATTTATCATCCCAAGCGCATCCTTTTCAACCAGTGAAATATTTAACCTGGGGGCGGATTACGAACTTTCGAATCGAACCGAAACCTCCATGGATTTCGAACGCATTCTATGCGAATGCATCAGAATGCGTTCGAAATCCACGGCGGTTTGGGTTCGAATCGAGAGTTCGTAATAATAATAATTACCCAGGGAAAAAATAATTATAGTAACACCTCTGTTACTTTAGCCACGGCCATAATTATTTTTTTAAAGTAACATCAATTCAATGTTGTCACTGATGAAAACGTTACTTTTAATAGGGGTTAATAGTAAGGGAGGTGTTACTCTAAGTAATTATTTTCTTGAAGTAACGTCAATATAGCAATATGTAGATAGGTAATTACTTTCTTTAGCAATTTAAAGTAAAGGTGATATTCTTGGTTCTTGGCATTTGTTTTAGAGTAAAAATGGAAATAAATAAAAAATAACCTGACTTGACTTTGAAGAATAGAATAGAATACTTATAAAACAGGCACAATTATAGGCAAGGCAGGAAAGACACATTTTCTTATGACTGTCAGAAAGTCACAATTTGTTACCTTTTTTTCAGGTAGGAAAATAGTAATTTCGCCTCCCTATGGAGGAAAGTAAATTATTTTCCTTCCTAGGCAGAAGTTTTTTCGCTGTATAGATTATCATAGTTTTAGCTCCAAATTAAGAAATTACCATCTTCATTTGCTGAAAAAAAATGCTTGAAGTTGATGGCCATTATTTTATACCGCTAATGATTTTCACTTTGCACACTCATAAAAAGGTAAACAATCGAATTTCACCTGCAGGAGAGAACTATACCTACACTCCCGTTCCTTTGTAAGGGCATGTGAGGAATAGGAATATGGAGACGCCATTTTTCTCACAAAAGATTTGTATTATCAATATGTTGATTCAAATTTTTGGTTTATAAAAAATAAAATATTGTTATGTTGTTGAATATCACCTTTACTTAGTTTAAATTGCTAAAGAAAGTACCTACCTTTCTTTTCTATATATTGCTACTATATTGACGTTACTTCAAGAAAAAATTAGAGTAAACACTTCTGGTATTACTATAACCCCTATTAAAAGTAACATCAGTGACGTCATTGAACTGATGTTACTTTAAAAAAATAATTATAGTAACACCTCTGTTACTTTAGCCACGGCCAATAATTATAGTAACACCTCTGTTACTTTAGCCACGGCCAAATCCAAATCAAGACAAGGTTAAGGTACTGTGGCCAGTTTGCGGCGGGCAAATAAGGCGCACTGATCAACTTAATTAATCTACTGTTTATTTATGCCAAATACAAAAATAAAACATCGGTAAAAATGAAAAAATAGAAATTGATCGGGCGTGTTGTTTTTATTATTCGAGCGGGCGTCGGACTTGTGTCAGTCATCAGCTGGCCGGGACTCGGAGACAGTTGACGTTCCTACCGCTGGTGTACCGCGTTGCCGCTCCATTTGCATGGTTGCCAACGGATCTGGGGCGGACATCCGCCACAGGGCTCCCCCCCAGTGAGGGACCCTCTGGTTGCGAACGGTTCTGTTGGCACGTGTTGAGGAGCAGGCGGTTGGCATATGCATGTTCTTCTAACACCTGATGAGACGCTGGAACGTATGCTGGTTTGAGTCGGTCCATCGAGACTCGCTGCGGGGCATTCTGGACGTCCACTGTCAAGAATTTCTCGTGACGTTCCAGTACTCTGAACGGGCCACTGTAGGGGGCTGTTAGCGGCGGCTTGACTTTGTCGGTACGTATGAATACATGCGTTGCTGTCGACAAGTCTGGGTGGATATAGGCTGTGCGGGTTGAGTGGTTGCTTGTTGGTACTGGCCGTAATGCCCCCATAATTTCACGAAGTCGTTGGACAAATCGATGTTCGTCGGGTGCGACAGCACTCGGAGCTAGCAGTTGTCCAGGAAGGCGAACTGGTGTACCATACACCAACTCAGAAGCTGTACAAGAAATGTCCTGCTTGAAGGTATTGCGTAGGCTTAACATGACCAGGGGGAGGGCTTCGGTCCAGGATACCACGTCGGTGGCGATGAGGGCGGCTTTGAGGGTTCGGTGGAACCGTTCAATACACCCATTTGATTGTGGGTGGTAGGCAGTCGTCTTGATGTGCTGCACCCCAAGCGTTCTGTTGAGCTGGCGGAACAACTGGCTCTCAAATTGTCGGCCTCGGTCGGTGGTTATGGTTGCTGGCACATCAAAACGGGATATCCATATTTCGAGGAGTTTTTCTACCACTACTTCGGCAGTCATTTCCAGGATAGGGATGGCCTCGGGCCACCTTGTAAATCGGTCGATAATGGTGAGTAGGTATCGGAAGTTGTGGCTTGGTGGGAGTGGTCCTACTATGTCGATGTGTATGTGGGCAAAACGGTCATCGGGCATTCCTAGTGGTGCTACAGGAGTGACTGTGTGGCGTCCTACCTTGGCACGTTGGCATTGGATGCACTCTCGTGACCATTCCTTAACTTGGCGGTTCATGTTGTGCCACACAAATCGGTCTGCGATCAGTCGGAGTGTAGCAGCATGCCCTGGGTGCGACTGGTTGTGGAATTTGCGGAAAACGTCCCTCTGAAAACCGGCTGGTACATATACCCTAAGGCGCCCATCTTGAACTGAACAGTAGAGAGGTCGTTCGGTGTCTGATGTGATGATGCGTTGGAGGTGTAGGGAGCTGGCAGGATCATGTAGGATCTGTTGTAGGCTCTCGTCTGTAGTTTGGGCTTCAGCGAGCCTGTCAAAGTCGATGGTTATAGGCGCTGCGAGGGCGTCTACCTCAGGTCGCGAGAGACAATCAGCGACAATGTTTGCTGCACCTTGGACGTGTCGGATGTCGGTGGAAAATTGGCCAATAAATTCGAGCTGCCGAATTTGTCGTGGGGACTGGCGGTCGTGACGCTGCTGGAAGGCGTATGTCAAAGGCTTATGGTCAGTGTAGATTGTGAACTGAGTGCCCTCGAGAAAATGGCGGAAATGGTGGATGCCACTGAATATGGCCAACAGCTCACGGTCGTAGGTACTGTAATTTCGCTGTGTTACGGATAGCTTTTGTGAGAAAAAGGCTATGGGTTGTAGGTGTTCGTCGACCAGTTGTTGCAGTACACCACCAATTGCGGTGTCGGAGGCGTCGACTGACATGCTTAACTGGGCCTGTGGTGCTGGGAAGACCAACTCTGCAGCGGTGGCCAAGAGTTCTTTAACTCTGGAGAAGGCATCAGCTGCTGCTGCTGGGGTCAAGCTGAGGTCTTGTTGCTTTTTTTTCTGATGGGCCAATAGCTCGGTTAGTGGCATGAGCTCGGTTGCAGCGCTTGGTAACCAGCGTCGGTAAAAATTGACCATTCCCATGAAGCGGCGTAGCTGCTTGTACGTTGTGGGTTGTGGAAAGTCTCGGATGGCACTGACTTTAGCCGGCAAAGGTCTGACACCAGTCGGAGAGACAATGACGCCCAGAAAATGGGCTTCACGGGTCCGGAATTTAGATTTCTCCAGGTTGATTTGAAGCCCGTTCTCTTTTAGGATCCGTAGGACTGATGCCAGGTGCTGTTCGTGTTCAGCTTCCGTCGTGGAGGCTACCAGGATGTCGTCGATGTAAATGTAAACAAAGGGGCACCCTCGGAAGAGGTGGTCGAGGTAGCGCTGCAGTGTCTGGGCGGCGTTTCGTAAGCCAAAGGGCATCTTTAGAAATTCGTACAGGCCAAACGGCGTGATCACAGCCGTTTTCTGTACATCTCTAGGGCGGACTGGGATCTGGTAAAAAGCACGTATGAGGTCAATGGTCGAAAAGATTTTCTTGCCATGTAGCTGGTTGGCGAAATCCTGAATATGTGGCACTGGGTAGCGATCAGGTTTGGTAATGGCGTTCAGTCGGCGGAAATCTCCGCAAGCACGCCACTGGCCGTTGGCTTTTTGTACCATGTGAAGTGGGCTGGCCCATGGAGATTTTGATGGCTGAACTATGTGTGCTTGCATCATGTCGTTGAACTCGGCTCGTGCGGCTTGTAGGCGGTCTGGCGGGAGCCTACGTGGTTTGGAGAATACCGGGGATCCTTGGGTATCAATGTAGTGCTGGACTTTTCCAGGATTATCAGACATACCAGTTGAGCGATCGTAGGGGTGGGCCGTCGATAGCCCCACTTCCGGCTCCTTCACTGTTCGGGACACACATGCAATGCTGCTCGGAGCGGTGGGACTAACAAGGCGCTTTCTGCGCATGTCTACGGTGATGCCATGTTGTGTGAGAAAGTCAGCGCTTAGGATGGCGGTGGTGACGTCTGCAACTACAAAGGTCCACGTGACCGGTTGGCCAAGACCGAGGTTCAACTCCAATTGCTTATGCCCATACGTTCTGATACGGGAACCAGTGGCGGAGTACAGGCTGATAGTGCTTGGTTGTGTAGCGGTGCAGATCTTACGTGGCAGCACACTTAGGTCAGCTCCGGTGTCGATGAGGAACTGGAGTTGGAGCAGTTTATCTGTCACGAACAGGCGACGGTGTCTATGGGAGGCCACGGTTGTCGCCACTACTGCGCCCCCTGGTCGTTTTTTGAATAAGTGCATGGGGGTCTGCACTTCTTGGCTTGCGGGCCAAACCTTCGGTGGTAATAGCACTGCCCATCAGCGACTGCAGTGTTGGTTGTTCGGGCAGGTCGAGGTTCCTGCGATTTCTCGTCGACACTTAATTTCGCAGACAGAGCTCTTATCTGGTCGCCTAGTTCAGCTACAGTTTTCTCTAAGGTGGGCTTCTCCTCAATAGACATAACTGGAAGGCTGTTATTGCGTATGAACTTGTCAGCCTTCTTCGCCAGCTCTTCTAGGTCTCCATCCAGGACGGATATTACCCCTCGGACTTGGGGCGGTAGGCGGTTGAGCCACAGATTTTTCAGTACCTCTGTACTTACATTGGTGGTGGCTAGGGCTTGCATGCGATGGAGAAGCTGGGTCGGCTTGAAATCACCCAAGGTTATCTCCAGCAGTTGGCGGGTTCTTTCATCAGCACTAGTACCGTATCTTTCGAGAAGGCGGGTTTTTAGATCTTCATAAGAAGTACCTCCAGTTGGGTTTCGTATTATGTCGGCTACCTCTGTAGCACACACCGTGTGGTCAAACTTACAGTTGTCTGTTGTTATCTTTGCTTGCCGAAACTGTGCTTCGAGTCGAAGGAACCATAGTTCTGGTTCGGCGCACCAAAATTCTGGCGCTTTGATCCCTACACGGGCGATTATGGTCTGATCGTCGGTTGGGTCCATGGCGTCGTCGTTGGCCGTGTTAGACGAGGGCCGTGTGGGTGTGAATTTTGGGGCACTGCACACGCGGTCAAGAGTCAAGAGTCAAGGTTCTTTGGATGGTAGCACGTCGCACTCACGCGTTTGTCGGGGTCACCACTGTGGCCGGTTTGCGGCGGGCAAATAAGGCGCACTGATCAACTTAATTTCTTAATTAATCTACTGTTTATTTATGCCAAATACAAAAATAAAACATCGGTAAAAATGAAAAAATAGAAATTGTTCGGGCGTGTTGTTTTATTATTCGAGCGGGCGTCGGACTTGTGTCAGTCATCAGCTGGCCGGGACTCGGAGACAGTTGACGTTCCTACCGCTGGTGTACCGCGTTGCCGCTCCATTTGCATGGTTGCCAACGGATCTGGGGCGGACATCCGCCACAAGGTACTTTCATTTGTTAGGTTATGTTTTGCTGGTCTAAGGCCGCATCCACACCCCACATCACCCACGGTAGCAAAGGCAAAATGGCGTATCGAATCATAGCAGAGATATGAATCATAGCAATGCTATTGGCCGAAATTTAGCTGACAAACATTTCGACCAATAGAATTGATACGAACGGAGTATCGCGTTCCATTAAATAATGGCAAATTCTAAATTATCGTATAATTATCGGATATCGTATAAGGGAAATTCACGATCGTATAAGACTTTAAAATACCTTGAAATTATCGTATAATACGATAATTATCGTATCATTGGCAACACTGGGTCCATCAAATACGTTGCTTTCCATGTTTTATGATGGATGTTCACCTAAATCCCATATATTCAGATTTGAAATAAGCAATGGGTGGGAACAAGATGGCGGCGTTTGCAATATAAATATATGGGATTTTAGAACCAATCAAAAATAAGACAGCAAGTCGCCACTGTGGGTAATAGAGTCACTGTATTCAATGCTTTACCTGTATCTTGGTGCCAAAAACTTGGCTTCACTTTAGCTTCATAAGCAGAATGGCACGTTCCTACTCCTTATGTCCGTAGCTTTCCTGCTCTAAGCGTGTAACGAACGGCGTTTTCCATATGAATGGGATTTTAAAGAACTAAAGAACCAATCAAAAAGAAGACCGCCATTGTCGCCACTGTGGTAATAGAGTCACTGTATTTACATTTACAGGTTTTTCGAAGCGACATCTACCGAGATAGAGAAAATGTATTTTTATTTCTTTTGCTGTTTGAGAAAATATCATTTTCTTCAAGAAAAATTCTTCAGGTTTTACTTGCCAAAAGTTTGGAGAGTGCCGAGTAAAAAGCAGCAGATTGTTCCTGAAACAAATAATGGTACTAGAAAAAGGTAAGTACCTACTTAATTTGAATATTATGTAGTAGAAGATTCTATATTCTATGGGAGAAGGTAAAAACACATAAGGTATTGTTCGTCGATTTTTATCTGACACTTTCCGTATGAGGAGCGAGAGGGTGAAGTATATGGCAAAAACAGATGTCACGTCAGATGTGAGATGACCATTGTCGTTCTCTGATTCTGATGTAGGGTGCCACCAGCTCACATTCATTTTGAGTATCTGATTAAAATCGACGGACTTTACGTACGCATAGATACCTAAACAATTTTTGCCTTTTAATAATCTATCTTTATGACTTCACCGATTTCAGAAGCCACCAACGTTCAATGAATTAAGTGCGTATGACTCGCTAAATTGGTCCTGTGAGATATACCTAATACTATTAATTCAAAAATGGCGACAGTGACGGCTTTTACAAATAATTGGCTCTGTTATGACACTATTCTTGGAGAAGGAGCATATGGAGAGTAAGATAATTATTATAAGTATAGTATAAAAGTACCTATATATCTACCTACGTATCGTCGCCTTCCTTACAAAGGGGCTTATCTCAAAAAATTGCTAAATTGAGTTAGGCCCTTGCGAGGCATCAAAACAGTTACCTGCAGCTACTTTCTAAAAGGCGTATCTCAAATATAGGTAGTCTCAAAATATGCCTTTTTCATTATTAGCCTCATCTCAGATTTGGCACAAAAATAATCTCACAAAAAAACTTTTTTTTTCTCTCCTGAAAAATCACAAAAAATGAGATAGGCTTGAGATAGATAGGCCCTTTTCTCTTTTGCAAGGAAGGCGACGATATTACCCATACCTATACAGGTTATTTGTTATTTTAAATTCTACGTTTACTGAACAATGAGCAATAGCGGAAGTGGATTAGATATTAGAGAGATTTTGAGCCACATAAATTTCGAAATACGTTACACGCTAAACGATAAACTGAGCAAGCGCAGTCTTTGAAAAATAGTGGATGACATTTAGCTTTTTTTTAGTTTTTGAAGCCAAAACTTGTGAAGGACGTTATACGCTAAACGCTAATGAAAATTTGTGGTTAGGAATTTGAATTTGTGTAACTAGCGTCAAATTTTATGTTGTCTGTTGTTTATGTTAGGATGGTTGGGTATTTATTTGTGTTTTGTTTTGTGTAATTATGTACTGCACTTCATGAATAACATTGAAAATATAATAAGACGTCGAAATGCTGAAACGTTATCGGTTAATAACGTTCCGTTTATTTCCACATAATTAGCGTAGTACGTTACCGCTTATTAAGCGGGCCGGTTATTTTTTCACTATTGCGCATGAGCAAAATAACCGATAACGTATAACGTTGATCAAATAGGTGGCTCAAAATCTCTCTAATATTATAGCTATTTATGTACCAAGGGCATTATGTGGATTATAATGCTCAGAAGGCGAAACTAGTCCGAGGGCTTCTGGCCCGAGGGATATTTTTGTCCTAAAGGGCGTTATTCCGGGTTCACTACAATTCACTTAACAATACTAATTGACCACTTAGTAAAACGTACCTACATGACATAATATCAAATATAGACACATAACGGATAGAGATCGTTATCCCTATCGCTATATGGCACTATTGCTGTCTTCTTCTCTCTTGTCCAAATCAATAGAGAGGAGACGTCAATAGAGATAGAGAAAATATCTTTATTCTTTACAGAGTCCCAGCTCCGGCGCCCTACTTGAATGGAATTCTCCGAATTGTTTGCGCCACACGCAAACAATTGCATTCGTGCATTCTCAGAATCTGGCCGGGCTCCCGAGGCAATTTCGTAACAATACTTTATCACCTGCAAACTGGAAAAATTCTAAGGCACGAAATCAGGGTGATTATAGAATAGGCGATCATTCGATACTGAGTATGATTATCTTCTATTCTATTCTTATTGTCATCGATTGTGCGTTTAAAAACTAATTCTGGAGCTGCACAGTCTTAACACATCCAGTCTCGGGCAACATATTGTCTTTTCCTCTGCTCTCTCGATTCTTCCTGCGGTCCTTCTTTTCAGTCTCGTGTCTGTATCGCCGTTCTTCAAAAGTTTGTGGTCCGTATATCATTTGCTGTCGTTTTCCAGTTGCTGGTATGGATGCGGCACTTACTTTTCTTCAGATTACATATTTTTGTAGCGTTTCTGTTGGCCTCCTTGATTTCGTTTTCAGTAATGCCGTCAGTCCAGCTGACTTAAATGTTCCTTATTTAGCTGATTGCCTTTTCAACCTCTTCTTATTTGGGAACTTCCCTCACTTCTTGTTGTATGGGTTTCTGTGGAATTTTGTTGAAGATGTCATTATTAATTTAAGTAGTTCCTGAAAGTGTTTTTTCGGCTTCCAACGAGAATTAATAGAAGAAGTCTTTTATTCAAGCAGTCTTGTGTCATCTTTGGATCGGATCATAAGGGATTGAGTCTTTGAGTGATTGGTCCGTATATCATCTTAGTAGCCTGAAAGAAGGCCCTGGTGCTGTTGGATTCAGACAGTTGCTGCATTTCGTTTGACAAACCAGTCTTGAATCTTGATGTTTCTTTTGTATGTAGAAGTTTCTGGCTTGGAAGTTTTTCATGATATGATCGTTTTGAAGTTGTTCTATGTTAAATTTGCATTTGAAGTGGTGGTCAGTCCAGGCGGTCTCCAGAACGAGAAAGTACAATTATATAATCGATTAGATGCCACTGCTTTGACGTAGGGTGTTGTCAAGAAATCTAGAATTTATTCTTTTGTCAAAAAAGTGTATTAGTTATTAAAATGTGAAATTCTATTATTTATTTACTCTATGAACTATGCATAGTTTTCTATAAATCCTCAAGAGATCGCTCGCTTTCAGGGTCAAACTCTTAGTTAACAAAAGTACAGAGCAGAAAGTTGCCTGCAAAATCATCGAGCATTACAAACATAAGGACGCCAGAGAGAAAGTTAAGAAAGAAGTCATGATACACAAAATGCTTGATCACGAGAATATTATTAAATATTTTGGTAGAAGACATGAACCTGAAAAGGAATATATATTTTTGGAGTATGCTTCTGGTGGAGAACTTTTCGACATAATAGGTGCGTATTTGTATTGTAATGCTGATATTATTAGTATTATTACAATGTTGTATTTCCTATTACGATTTAGAACTCAGCACATAAAGTCTCCTTTTGGTAATTTTTAAAAAATTCCAGTTAATTTCCGTTAATAGTGTAGTGGAATGAGGTTGAAACTTAAATTATTTTTTTGTTAGAACCTGATGTTGGCATGCCCCCAGCAAATGCTCAGTATTTCATGAAGCACTTACTTAGTGGCGTAGACTATTTACATCAAAAAGGAATTGCACACAGAGACATAAAACCTGAAAATTTACTCATAGATGGTCGAGGAGTTTTAAAAATTAGTGATTTTGGATTGGCAACTATTTTCATGTTAGACGGCAAGGAACGCACGCTTTGGAAACCGTAAAAATTATCTCTAGTCCAAAATTTTTTTGTATTCAATTAATTTTCTTAGATGTGGAACGAAACCTTATACAGCACCGGAAGTTAGACAAAAGTGCTATTCTGCCAGACCAGCAGATTTATGGAGCTGTGGCATCGTTCTTGTAGCTATGTTGACAGGCGAGTTGCCGTGGGTCGAAGCTTTAAGTACTGATGAAGATTTTTCACGATGGTGTACCGACTACTGTTTAACTGCCGCTCCGTGGTCAAAGCTTGGCAACACAGCTCTGAGTTTGATAAGACAAATATTAAATCAAGACAGACAGAAAAGACTTACTTTGAAACAGATTCTCCGACATCCATGGATGAAATTTGACTTTGGAAATGGTAAGTTTATATTTTCATTCAATTTTTTTTTGGCTTAGATCAATCAATTTTTATTGAATAACTAGACTTAACATTTAAATAGGATGTAACAAGAGCAAAAACAAAATATATAGGCAATTATGAACATCTAGGGTTGTATAGTAGATATACATCATTTGATTCATTTTTTGCATCCTGTTTTCACATTTTAAGTTATTTTTTTTCAGATGGCGACTTAAAAACAGAATCTGATGGCATCCCGATGAATTTTACAGCAGCCGAAACAAATAATTACAATCGGGAAATAACTGAAGCTACTATATCTCAACCCGTAATGGTTACACGTCCATCTTGTGTTGATGAATTAGTCAATGAAGTTGCAACAAACAAAAAAAAATATGTATGCTTCTCAGAGCCTACAAAAATCGATGATTTTATTTTGCAGTTGACTCAAACTCCAGTAGAAAAGTCGAATTTTCACAATTTGGTGAAAAGGACGACGAGATTTTATGTATTGTGCAATCGGAAGGAAGCTTTGGATTATCTTGAATCGGTTTTGGATGGTTTACGTTACTCTTGGGCTTTAGATTGTACAGGAACGATGACAATTTGCACAGTAGATTTTCGTAAAAACCCATTAGTCTTTAAAATGAATTTATTCGATATGGATGGCAAAATACTAATGGATTTTCGATTATCCAAAGGCTGCGGAATAGAATTTAAAAGGAAAATTATTAAGCTTAAAAGTTGCCTTTCAAATATTATTCAAAAGTCGGAAGTACATAGCTCCACCACAGCTTTTTCTACTCCCAGCACAACTTCATCACTTCAATAAAATAGGAATTAAATTCATATATGTATAGTTGAGTGACTATATTATGCTAAGAGTATAACGTATAACTTATTATTTATTTTTTTAATAGTGAAATTAAATTCAAAACCATAGTTCAACCACTTTCCATCTTAGTATAAGATATCGATTAGTTGTCATATACCATAACGTAATATCTTTGGTAATATTATAAGTATTGTGCATTAACGTTTTTCCAATATTTTTGTTGTTAGAATTAGGTTATATTTAGTATCACTAAACTAAAAACTAAGATACAGTCATTTTTGTGTTCTGGTTTAGATTTGATTTGACTCAGATAAAGATAAGTATAGTTAAGTATTTGGATTTTCAGTAACAAGGTTAATTTTGCCAAGAGCAAATAAAAATAGAATTTTCACAATTTTTTTATCGATTGTGTATTATTTCATTTTGAGAAATATATAAAATAACATATAGGCGCCGGCTTTCTAAAATCTGTATGGGTGCTTAGCCAAAGGCGGCATAAAATAGCTAAAGGCTTATTTTTGGTGCCACTCCCAATCCCTTATTAAGGATATTCTTCTTTTTTTTTTCATTTTCCGCATTTATCTGTAGTATACCTATAACCGGTAAGTACCTGTATGTATACCTATCAATATTAGGTATTCTAGAAGCTGGGATGCTGGCAGTATTTCACTGCCTTAGATTTAGCTAGCGGGTTCCACCAGATCTAGACAACCACATCGAAAAAACCGCATTCAGCACAGAAAACAGGCATTATAAGTTCTTGCGCATGCCATTGGGTTTGGAGAACACGCCGGCTACATTCCAAAGAGTTATGGATGATATTCTATATTCCAATATATTGAGCAACTTTAACACCAAAAGCTGGAACATCCTATCAATAATAGTTACAGTATTTACTTCAGAAAGAAGCATTTACTAATTTCCGGTAGTTTCGAAATGTAGTATCTAACTTCGTTTCGAAGTAAATACTACGTAGAACATACTAATACTTGTAGTAGTAGCCAGTACTTCGTTCTTATTCATACCACCCAATGACACCATTTTGTAGAGAAAAAAGAATCTTGAATCTTTTGTATGAACACTTTTTTCTAAAGTTAATAGATTTTGAAATATTCATTTAATAAGTTTAATTTTTTTTACATTTTCCCTTATATCTCGGAAACGAATAAAAACTTGGCAACCCTGTGTACTTACCTTCAATGGATACTAAAATTTGCCACTTTTATCTAATTTAACCTACTTCGTCCCTCTTACCGGTTCGGAAATAGCTAAGCCTGCCATACGTCCCGTATTATACGGGATAGTCCCTTATTCCAAGGTCCATGTCCCGCGTCCCCAAATTTGTTGTCGGGACGCGTAAATGTCCCGTATTCTCTGATATTTCAAAAAGCGTGAAATAGGCAATTCGATTTTGCCCCTCATTCCCTCATCTCTAGTCTCAGCAAATCGCAACGTGCTGGTTATTCGACAGCATTTAACATTTGACAGTTAAGAATTTGGCGAATTCGGCCCAAGGGTAATAATCACCACAGGATTGCTTTATTGCTTATCATTTTTGGTAATGGCCGCCATATTGGTGTATCACCATTGCCGACGTCATCAACTAAGTCGTCAGCGACGTTAGCTTGTTTGCGCCAGCAGTCGTAGTTTAGAATTTAAATATATGATGAAAAATATTATTTAATTTTGATTGAACATAATAGGCAAATAGGAAGATGCAAACGAGATCTGAAAAATAGTTGTTTTAAAATGGTAATTAATGTAGTAAAACCAAGTATGCATAAAGTAAAAGCGTTGATTCCTGTGGTGCAAACAGTCTAGGTCAAGGCGAGAAACGACATGCTGTCTACGTCACAGATGGTGATTTGGTGGGGTAGGGGCATTGAGGTAGTATATAGGGTAGGAGGCGACGTCACCTGACAAAAAGTGGTAGCGGGTCCGCCATACTAGTGCTGGTTTTGTGTCATTACTTACCTACTGACATTACAACTGTCACAAGCGTTGTGTATGAGAGAAGTATAATGTCTTCATGTGCAGTAAGAAGTTGCTGCAGCAGGTTTGGCGTAGAAAAGAAGAAATCAACGGGAATATCATTTCATAGGTGAGTATAAACAACATTCAGGATCGGACTTCCAATTTTTTGTTGTAGTTTTAATATGTAGTTATGTTTTGAGAAGTATAATTTTTTAACAATTTTAACAATTTTTAGACCACATAAAAACAATTAAATGCATGTAAAAATTGAAATACCAATAGAGTCTGACTTTTAAATATATTTGAGCTATATGAAGTAAACAAATATGACATTTTTGAGCTGAATCCAACCCTGATACAGCGGCCATATTGGTGCTGGAATAAGCTCCTAATGATCCCGTTATCAATGCATACTCGTGTCTCGTATACGGCAACAGCGTCTCCTTTTATATAATATCTCAATGGGTAGGGGGCTTCAGATTTGTTCTACACAGGCCTTATGAGGATAGGCTAGCCTGTAGTAGTAGTGTGTATTATCCGTGAGTTCGATCTACGGGCGGGGTCCCGAAAAAACAGAAATTCGCCTGCGGCGTTATTTTTTCTTAAATACATGAAACATCTGCTTCATAAAAATGTCCCGTTTTTTTATCGGAATATTATGGTAGCCTTAGAAATAGCAATAGTGGTATCACTTAAAACGGACACTCTGGTATAAAGCAAAGTTAGAAAGAAAAAAAAAAAAAAATACATAAAAGATGGGCCCCGGGAAAATCCTTGCGCAGGGGCCCCGGATTTGAAGTTACGCCACTGCCCAAAAATCTACAGAAAAATTTCCTTTATCAAATTATTCAATTAATACCTATCAACCTTTAAAAAATGTCTACAGAATGTGTTGTTTTTGACTGAGACTGGGATTCCCAGAAATGCAAAGTGCAAAACAGAACAGTGCACCCATGATCGCCATTCAACAGCCACTCGACTCGCTGATTGGACCTCTTGGATCAGACGATCAGACACTACACAGGTTTGCTCATCTGTCGGTATTTTTCGGATTATAATAGGCATTTTCGGAAATGGTGTTCCGATTAACCCGATCACCAACTAATTAAGATTGTCTTTTTTCATTAGCGTTCATTGGTGATCGGGTCAATCGGAACAGCGTTTCCTAAAAGCTCTATTATGTAGCGCTGCTTGCGTCAGCGGTTTTCTGAAGTAAAACTTCCAGGCGGCGGTCTGATATTCGGACGACAATGGAGAGTGATTTGAAATACGCGTCATAAGCAAATTTCGTTAGTTACTTGAGAGAGAAGAAAGATATAACGTAAACGTAAAGGGACGGAGAAAAACAGCTACTGATTGATAATGACATGAACCAAGGATTATAAGCGCAAAGAGAATTGCCTATGATTAACAATCGCCGATACCCTTATGACGTCACTACAGATGCGGATTTCCTTTTTTATACTATTTATCATTGTGTTTTGTGATTATTTTCGTTATTTAAACATTTGTGTCCTGTGCTTTTTGGAGTGAAACTTCGTAGGCGGCGGTCTGATATTTAGACGAGAATGGAGAATGATTTGAAAGAAGCGTCACGTTTTGGCAAATTTCGTTACGAGAGAGAAGAAAAATATAACGTAGAGGGACGGAGAAAGAGAGGCAATGACAATGACAGGCGTCTGTCGGAAACCCACCTTTAGGTTGTCATTTTTGGCATTGAGACCAGCTTTTCCATTTAAAACGCATTGATGTCAGAAATCTGTCAAAGTGTAAATTTTTGACAAACGCAATTTAAATGGGAAAATATAACACGTGCATAAAATATTTCCGGAAATTTTTGAAAATTTTGTCTGAAGCCAATTTTTTGGTTTTGTTTAAAAAAATTGGCTGAAGACGAAATTTTTCAAAATTTCCTTCAGGAAATATTTTATGCACGTGTTATATTTTGATAGGAAATTGCCCGAGTTTGAAGTTTATTCATTATACGGTGTGTCGAATATTTTAATTATGGTGATGTGTTTTGTGATGGTAATTGTTATTGATCTTTCCCATTTAAATTGCGTTTGTCAAAAATATACACTTTGACAGATTTCTGACATCAATGCGTTTTAAATGGAAAAGCTGGTCTCAATGCCAAAAATGACAACCTAAAGGTGGGTTTCTGACAGACGCCGCGCGGCATTGTCGCATTGGAAATTGCACCCGGAAATATCCCGCTCACCAGGGATATTTCCACTTATCAATTTTTGAAAATTACAAGGTAAATTTCCAGTTAAATATGCACAAGGGAAATTTCCGGAAATATTTTATGCAGTAGTTATATTTCTACTGGAAATATGATAACGAAGAATTTTCACTAACACCTCCAGAAATTACATAAAGGGCGACAAATGCAGGTAATAATATACTACTGGACAAGTCCAAGAAAAGTTACGAAAAATTATATGGACAATTTATGCATTGGAGAAACACCAAAAACACATCGTCCTTCGCAGAAAATGTTTTAATAGTATATTTTGAAGAATTACAACAAAAAATAAAACCTGCAACTGTATGGACGCATTACTCAATTATAAAAAATCTATTCAAATTTAAGCATAATGTTGACATATCTAAAAATCATAGGTTTTATCAATGGCAGTAGAAAAAATAGTGTATGCAACTCTCATGTAATGGCCATTAATACACTCGCATCCCACATAACAGTGAAAGAACATTCATATTCTCAGAATATTCCCTCAAAGTACTTTTTGGAATGTTCTTTTAGGAATGTTCAATGAATATTCTAAGATTGTTTCGATTGAAATATTCATTTTTGAACGTTCTATTTATGTACTAGGAATATTGCTTCTATGCACCTACCTGAAAGATTGTGCTAAGAACCTATTTTATATAACATTCTTTGAATATTCTCATACGAACATTATTATAATGTGCCCTAAAAAATGTTCTTTAAGCTAATATCTCTATCAAGTATTAAGAATATACCTACCAAGTTGTGCTGAGAAGTTTATGTAGGTAGGTCATGATAAGAATATTTTTATATTGTTCACCTAATTATCTAAAATACCTACTCAAAAATCTTAGTTATACAATTAAACAATAATGCTCTATCTAGAACCTACTAAGAATATTATAGGTATATTCTTTTTCTTTTGCTTTGTATGACTTCCAAGAGAGGGAGCGACGCGCTATTAAAGATCTACATCTTGCCTCGCATTTGAATCACCTTGGAACCTGTTTTTCTCAGTTGGCGTGCTTCGACGAGAGCATGACAAGCTCGAAACCGGAGCTTTGGTCAAATACTCGTGTTTTCTAGAGAAGTTTTCCAACAACTCTTTCACTGCCTTTAATATAAAAGGGCTGAAACGAGTATTATTTGGAAGCGAAAATTAACATTCCAAGTATATTCTTAGAATCAAACAAGAATGTTATGTCTAGGATGCATATTGAGAATGATATATGTAGATATATTCTAAGAATATTTCAAGCATATTGGTATAATATTCTTTTGAGAACATAACTATAATGTTATAGAAACATTCTTTGAATGTGAGCATATAGGTACGTTTCGAGCATATTTTTAGAATCAAACAGGAATATTCTTTTCAGCACGTACTGAGAATCTCATAGGTATATTCTAGGAATATCCCAATGGATTTCCCAAGAAGTTCTTGGGTATTGCAAACAGTATTTCTACAATCTTTTCTCAGAACATTCTCAGGACATTCGCAATGGTTTTGGCGAACATTCTTGGCACATTCCTCCTAAAAAAAGAACATTCTTAATACATTCTAAGGATGCAATTTTGTTATGTGAGATGTTATATACGAAACTCGCCTGCGGTTCGTTTCGTATCCTACAACATGCTCGTGTATTAATGGCTATCATTACATGATCATTGCATTATATACTAAATATCTACAAGCGTTTGGTTATGATGTTTTTACATTACATAATCATTTTTCTAGTATTTGAGTTATGTCATAAGACTCATAACAGAACAGTGGTGTTATGGACTAGGTTATGAATTCATAACACAACTAGTGGTGTTATGAACTAGGTTATGAATTCATAACACAACTATTTGGTGATTTGACAAATGTCAAAGGTAAACCTGTAAAGGTAAAATGAATATAAGGTAAATAACAACTAATAAATAAAAATGATTCAAAAAACATTCCTGTTTTACGTTTTGTAGATAAAACGTTGTACATCACACGACACGTGCGTTTAAACATAACTACAAAACTCGTGTGATAAGATGAACGACTCGATCTACGACCTCGTCGCTTTAATCTTTCACACTCGTTATTGTAATCATGTTCATAAACGCACTTGTAATGTAATAGTTATTTACATTACAAGTGCGTTTATGAACATGATTACAAAAAAAAAGGATTAGAACGACGAGGTCGTAGACCAAGTCGTTCTAATCACACGAGTTATGTAGTCATGTTTAAACGCACGTGTGATGTATAATTCATAACCTAGTCCATAACACCACTAGTTGTGTTATAAGCACTTTATTAGTCAATCGGACATAAAATAAGTGTTTTGTGGAAAGGGTATATTACGGCCATTTACAACTCTATAACTTAAAGAGAGTGTGACCCTAAAAAACGATTGCTATTTGAATCAAGAAAAAAATTCTAAGATCTCTCGTGAAAATTGCAGTCCTATATTCAGAATAAATCTCTGAAAAAATTCCTTGTAAAGATAAATTATGCAAGAACTTATGATGTCACAATCGCCGAAATCGCAGTCTTCTGTTCGTTCAGTCTTCAGTGAACCGTAACCTATATTTTGAGTGGTTGCAGTTCGCTCTAGGAGATAATAGTCTTTTGTTTTGGGAAATTTTTAAACGTGTTAATACTGTCCCTGATAATCCAGTGTGACGTCACAAAACGGACCATTGTAGCAAGATGCGGTTTAAATATTTATTCTTAGATTTTTTTGCAATAAAACTTTCATTTTTGGGTCACATTCCCTTTAAAGGATATTTAATCCGAGTGAAGCTTTGAATTTAACTCTTGTAGAAACAAGTCATATTCAAAGCTCCACTTAGAATAAATATCCCTTAAGTGTATTAGCCGTGCAAATGGACATTAGACGTCTACAGTAATTTTGCCGTTTTCAGTTGACCTCAAATTGTGTTTAACTCGTGTTTCTCATGCATTCCGTTAGTGAAAATAAAATTACATGTACCCCTCCAAAAATTCGTGCAGCCGCACAAGTAGCATCTCTAGAATTACTTCTCACTTCCAGAGAAATCAAGGAAAAATTACAAAATTGAATACATCTTTATAGACTAGCGACTAAAAAATGGCACCAACTCATTTTCTTCAAATCTGCAAATTATCACCTATAGTTTTTTGATAAAATGAATAGTCATATAGATACCTCCTCTATTTCCCAAAATCTCGTAAGTTGTTCTTGGTATCATTCCAGGCTATTTTGTTGATTATCTATGTATAATTCGAAATTGAATTTAGAAATAGTGCACTATTAGTCTAGGAGGCAGTGACAATTTTCGGCAATTATTTTCCCAGTCAGACAACATGGATAGAATTGTAGGGTTAGTAATTCTAAGCAAAATTTATATATTTTTAGGGGGGGTTTTTCCATGGGTTGAGGCGCAAAATGGGTTAGAGCTTACGAATGCATAGCCCTTTTTTTCCAGTGATCAAAATAGGTCTACTAATAAGAAGTATACTAAAGTTACGTAAAAAACTAGTCTGGCTAATCTGTGAGCATGAAAATCTGAAGATCCAAAAAATTTCAGCTAGACTCACTTTCCACTATCTGAGATAAGCCAAATTGCTATTTTCATACATATACTTTATGTTCTATTGTAGTGAATGTGAAATATTTATGACTGGGAAAATAAGTGTACTTGTATTTTTCATTGATCTTATGAACCCATCCGAAAATTTTTGCTAAACTCAAATAGTGATGAGCAAATGCAAGATCAAGACCAAAACCAGGCTAGTCTTGGTCTTGCATATGCGGTCTTGGTCTTTTTACTGGAGGGAATTTTTACAGAAAAAAAATTTGAAAAAAAATCGTTTTTTGTGCCATTTGAAGCGAGTAAATGTTTAACAAAAAGGGAGAGTGTATGCCAATATGTATCAAAATTTTGGTTTTTCAATATTGATTACCTCTACCAGCAGCAAATTTCAAAAAGTATTTTAATCAGGAAATTTTTTCAAGTAAAAAATGGCTCAAGTTTGTCCCTGTAATATTGGTCCTATACATGTTGTGGATTGTGTCTAAAAATCTAAACCAAAATTTGAGGTGTCAGGGTGCTACACCTTCATCTTGCCACATTTCCTTATACGCAAAAAAATAATTTTGGATAGCGGCCTGGGGGGGCCCGACCTGATGCCCCCCCCCACCCCCATGGGTGCGCCACTGGTATTTAGAATTAATTGCGGGCGCAGCTAACACAAGAACTATTTTCTTTAAACGTGCATTTCATTTGATTTTTTTATGCCTATCTAGAATTGAGTATTGAAATGTAAGTCACTGGAGGCCCTTTACCTTAGCTGGGATTAGAAATAAACCAAAATTATTATTAGTCAATAAAGATTTTATGCATTTCTCAGCAAATGAAAAATTTGTTAACAATTTTACCGTTGATTATTTTATCTACTCGCATGCCGTGCGGTATCTGTACAGTACAGGGTGGCCCAAATTCGAGCCTCATCATTGGGATCTCGGTAACTGTAAGAGATACGAGGTCGGTTAAATTATGGCAAAGTTGCGCAATTTTATGACCAATAGAATTCCGTTTTGAAACTAGAAAGATTCCGAATACTTCCGGAGATATTCGGAAAAAACCGAAATTTTGTAAAATCGTTTTCATTTTTTCCCGGGCTTATTTGAAAAGCAATTTTAAAATAAACAAGCTAATGACCCGCTGCGTTGCCAGCATGTAAATACATTTTGAAATAATACACTTCTTTTCAAATTTTGTATTTGATTTTCTATTTATTATTATTTTTTTAAATCCGATATCATAGTCGCTTGCCAGTGAGTTCAGTGACGCATTTTAAGCACTTCAGAGCTGCTCTAGAGCGCCCCGGGCTGTTTATAGGCGTTCCAGTGTATCAGAGAATTTTTTTTTCGGGATAAAAAAATAGCCTATATCACTCTCCTCTATAGCCGATTCGATTGACCGGATTAGATCGATCTGGTTCAATTTAAGTGAACCACACTGTGTTCGATTCAAGCTGGATCAGTGCACTCTCATCAACAAAAAAATGATCTAGATCAGAAGAGAAGAAGTTCACTTAATTTGAACCCAAATCGATCTAATCTGGGTCAATCGAATTCACCTTATATAGAGATACGTGGTATTAATTCAAGATCGGTCCAGCCGTTCTTGAATTCAAAAAATAATAAAGTTACGTCAGGTAAATGCAAGCCTAAATAAATCAAATATGGCAACGTTGTTTCATGCTGTCAAAAAAAGTTGGATAATGTTGTTATGTAATGTGAATGAGTTTGTTTACAATTAAATTAATAATTAATTGGGCAATCCAACGACCCGTCCAAATGGCGTCTGGTTGGCAAACAATAAACAAAAAACATATGTTTTTTTTTGGCAGGATTAAGCCTAGTACTCATAACAGCGAAATTCTCTCTTTTTTGACATTGCTTCGACAATTTGACGTTTTATGCGTGAATCAAACGTCAAATTGTCGAAGCAATGTCAAAAAAGAGCGAATTTCGCGGTTATGAGTACTGGGCTTTATCAATACACGGGACGAGTACTCAAATCTGACACTTTTCTGACATCGTTGACATGTAACAACCCGTATTCTACCCTCATAAAAATTTCAAAATGCCGGCTGGTTGGCAAGTCACGTGGTTTGGATTCCTTAATTCAAAATTAATTTCTTTTTCCGAGATGCGTAACCTACCAAAGTTTCATCGTAATCGGATAAGTAGTTTTGGAGCGCATATCCGGATACCCCGCGAACATTGATTTTTATATACAGGGTGTATATTTTAAGTGATACCACTATTGCTATATCCGAAACGGTAAGAGCTACAAAGGTCGGTTAAATTAGAAAAAAGTTGCCTTTTTTGATGCCCATTCAAGATTTGTTTACAGTGTTGCGAAATTCCTTTCAGTTCATGAAATACAGGGTGATTTCCAAAAAACGCTTAAAATTATTTCATCAATTACTTCGAAAACTATTGATATTCGAGACACCATTTAAATTTGAAAGTTTTATAATTTTTTTTGCTCTACAGCATGGGATCTTCAAATTTCAAATCCGACGTTTCGTGATCGAGCTACCATCATCAACTTCATTTTTTTAAATACGGACCTGGATTTTTTATGTCATTTTTAGAAAGAGAATAATAATAATAATAATAATAATAATAATAATAATAAAATGTCTTTATTTATGCAGGTAATACCTAATTATAAAACAAAACAATTTTAAGCAGGAGGTGGTATCCAACAGGGTTGCTCATATACAACCTCCTAAAAAATGAGCAATACATAAAAATAAAAATAAATATAAACATAAATATAAATATAAACATAAATATAAATATAAACATAAATATAAATACAAATATAAACATAAATATAAATATAAATATAAATATAAATATAAATATAAACATAAACATAAATATAAATATAAATATAAATATAAAAATAGAAATAGAAATAGAAATTGAAATTGAAATTGAAATAAAAATAAAAATAAAAATAAAAATAAAAATAAAAATAAAAATAAAAATAAAAATAAAAATAAAAATAAAAATAAAAATAAAAATAAAAATAAAAATAAAAATAAAAATAAAAATAAAAATAAAAATAAAAATAAAATCATCTATGTTCAATTCAATATTCGGTCCCTTCTGTCCATTAAATGTTGTTTGATTTTTGTCCTGAACGAAACAAGACTTGTTATGGCTCTAAGGTGAGGGGGGAGGCTGTTGTAAAGCCTAACGGCATTATAGGTGAAGCAGCGCTGAAACAATGCTGTAGCATGAGTGGGAACACTAAACAACCCTCTGTGGCGAGTATTAAGCGAATGAATATCCGAGTTACGGACTAGTTTACTTAACAAGTAATCAGGCCGTTCACATAAAACAGTTTTATGAGTAAGAGTCAAAAGATGTAACTGGAAACGTTCCTCAAGATTAAGCCAATGAGAGCGATTGAAGTAGTCAGATATGTGATCATATTTACGAATTTTGAAGGAAAAACGCAAGCATGCGTTTTGAAGCCGTTGTAAGCTAGCTTTATCTCTTTGTAATAAAGCAGGCCAATAGGCTGAAATACAGTAAGATATATTTGAGAGTATTAAGGAGTCAGTGAGTCTCAGTTTAATGGATGTATCCAGGATGTCCCCATTCATGTAGAGAGTACGAAGTTTACAAAAAGATTTTTTTATCAGAGATGATACATGACTCTCAAAGCGCAAACCATCATCAATAAAAAGTCCGAGGTTCTTGCAAGAGTCGACTGGTTTCAATATACTATCACTTAGAAAAATATTTAAATTTTCAAGAGTTTTTATCAGAGATTTATCCTTACCAAAAACCACTAGCTGCGTTTTCTTCTCATTAAGCAATAAACCGTGATAGCCTGAAATAGCACTAAGCAGTTTCAAGTCACAATTTAGTTTATTGTAAGCTGCATGTATTTCCGAATATTTGAAAGACAGATATATTTGCGTGTCATCCGCATACTGATGGGAGGAACAATGTTTCAGCATTCCGCTAAAATCAGCAGTGTAGAGAGAGAACATGAGTGGCCCAACTATACTACCCTGTGCAACTCCCTTGCTCAATGTCAAATAATTAGAATACTGGCCATCAAAGTAAACTCTCTGACGTCTATCCTTAAAATAGCAATTAAAAAATTCAAGTGTATCATTCGCCACACCAAAGTATTTTAATTTTGTAAAAAGCAAATCGTGGTCCAAAGTATCAAATGCTTTGCTGTAGTCGATTAAAATTAAGCAAGTGTTTTGTCCCTTATCTTGGGCACGAAAAAGATCATCAGTAATTTTTAAAAGAGCCGTATTTGTGCTATGGTCAGTTCTGTATGCCGATTGCGTCTGGGGTAAAATGCTAAATGAGTTGATAAAATCTCCGAGTTGTTTATTGATAATTTTTTCCAGTATCTTTGACATAGTCGGAAGGATACTAATAGGCCGAAACTGACCTATTTCAATTGGTTTGGTTACTTTGAGAATTGGAACAACAGTCGCATTTTTCCAGCATTCAGGAAATGTGTTTGTGGACAAACACTGGTTGATCAAATAAGTTAAGTGAGGTAAGAGTTGGGGAGTAACATATGATATCATTCTTATATCTATACCGTCAGAACCAATTGCATTGGACTTCAGGCCACTGATAACCTTTTCAACCTGGGTTTCATCCACATTTATGAATGAAAAAGAATCAGTATCAGAGAGAGTATTATATCTTCTATTATTGTAGTGTTCGTTTACAAAAGTTTCATTGTTTAGGGATACACTTGATAAGCCAGTATAAAAATAATCATTGAAATCTTTAGGCTTTCCAATATCTGAAAAGCGCACACTCTCTGATAATCCAGAATGTATGTTTAAATATTTTAATACACGCCAGAAGTTTTTAGGATTGGTCCGAAATGAATGCTGAAGAAAGGCCTTTTTTTCTGATTTGACAGCCATGTTTACAACATTTCTCATCTCCTTATATTCCCTCCAGGCATGCTGCGTTTTATAATTTTTATACTTAGCGAGAGATTTACGTTTTAATTTTATCATAAATTTCAGATTATCTGTCATCCATGGAGCTGGAGGTTTAGTAATCCTAGCTGTTTTGAATGGAGCATGTGCATCGAATAGATTGATAATATTAGTATTTAAAAATTCCACAATGTCATTCACATCATTTAACGAGAAAACGCTGTTCCAGTTCAGTTTATTTAAATCAGATAGAAAAGCATCATATTTGAAATCAGAGAAATCTCTGTATGTTTTTAAAAAAGGTTCGTGCTTAGGTTTAGTAATTTTTATTTTACAATGAACCAACTTATGGTCAGAAATGTCGTCCATGTTAAGTACTTCAGGGGAAGATACAACATCAGGTGAATTACTTATAATTAAATCAAGAAGAGTGTGGGAGACATCGGCCACACGAGTGGGTTCACGGATATATTGATACAAGCTATATCTTTCCAGAAAATTTGAAAAAATTCGGTAGCCATTACTGTTAGTGTTTAAAAGGTCAGTATTAAAATCTCCACCAAATACAATAAAGTCATGTAGTGGGATAACATTCATTAAACTATTCTCAAGTGATTGTAAACAAATATTTAAGTTTGCTTGAGGTGGTCTGTAAAGTGTACCCAGACATACTTTTTTGCCAAGCACACTAAAAGAAATCCAGAGCTGCTCCAAAGCGGCATTCGACTCACCCACACTACCCAGAACCTTATATTTTATAGATTTTTTTATGTAAAAGGCCACCCCACCACCTCTGCCACCGCGGTCACTCCGCTCCAAGACATAATTGTCTATGTTGAATGCCATACTAGGAATCTCGTGGTTAAGCCATGTCTCAGACAGTCCGATAACGTCCAGCTTTAAGTCCTCGATAGTAGAAGAGAAGGCATCAAATGACGTTCTGAGGGACCGAATATTGAAGTGACAAAATTCCAACAGTTCATTGTTTACCATTCTTACATTGTGCAAAGCTCCTAAAACTGATTAAAATATTATATATACAATTAGAGTGATTTAGGTAGGAAATAGTATTTATGAAGTCAAAAAAAAAAAAAAAAATTAATAAAAAATTGAGCATACAGAAAGAAAATTCATCAAATAAATTATTATCCATTTCAATATAATTTGTAAAATGAGAAACAGATAAATAAATAAGGCGCCATATAAAATAAACAAACTATTACCAATTTCTGCAATATCAACAATCTGTAGGTGCGTAGGAGCACCGACCCACTCCACCCACAAAAAAAAACAGCAAAAAAAAAAAAAAAAACAAAAGTAAAGGAATCCACTTTGCAAAACCGAACATTGATCAAGTGATAATTCTATACCTACCATGATGATAAATTCATGCCTAAGTAAATGCACCAGATTATTGGTATAATAATTATTAATACAGCATTGAACAGTGAAGCAATTAAAAATTGAACAAATGAAAGTATACATGTTAGTACAATTTGGGATCGCTAAGGTCCAATAAGCACTTCTTGTTTTCTTCCTGCTTCCAAAAGTATAATTTTCCTCCAGAAGACCAGGCGTTTGATTTTCCATACTTTTTTTTCGCAGAAATAAGCAGGTCGTACCTAGACTTCGTAAGGTCCTCAAAGATAGAGCAGCCTGTATTCTTTAGGATATTCTTAGCACTGAAGATTTCGTTCCTTTTCCAGACCAAAACGAAATTAGCCATTATAATTCTAGGTTTTTCCCCGCCCGATTTGCCCAGTCTGAAGGCACAGCTTACATCACCTCTAGAACAAGAAATATTGAGACGCTCTTTGATAAAGGAAACAAGGACGTCGATCGTATCTTCGTCTTCAGCTTCCTCCAAGCCATAGAATCTGAGTGAGTTTAGCTTGGTCAATTGATTGTTACTATCAATGGTCAATTTTACCGCGGATATCTCTTTAGAGTTGTTAATAATATCTGCTTGAAGGGACTTCCAGCATTTAGACATATCAGCTAGTTTGGAGTCAATTTTATCGAAACGCTGGTTTAGCTTGGCTTCAATCTGGTTGGAAAAGTTAGCACATACCTTGGAAATAAGCTTCTCCATGTCTTCACTGGACTCACTTAGAGTCCCAGCCCGAGTTCTGATGGTACCACTACCACCAACCATGATTGCGGCTATGTCGTCACTGCGGGACTAGCTGAGCAGAGCTTTTTAGTTTACTATTGTTTTACAAGATTGCCAGCGGAATCGGGAAGCTACGATGCTCCGCACACGCACAAACTATCCGACCAACGCACTTTACTGCCTTAACGGAATGGAATCAATTATTTCGCATTTAAAGTCACTCTTTTTCCCAATTTTAATGGAGCTACAACGACAACACTATTCACGCGCCATAAATATGAAGGGCGCTTTCTAAAAATGACATTAAAAATCCAGGTCCGTATTTTAAAAAATGCAGTTGATGATGGTAGCTCGATCACGAAACGTCGGATTTGAAATTTGAAGGTCCCATGCTGTAGAGCAAAAAAAATTATAAAACTTTCAAATTTAAATGGTGTCTCGAATATCAATAGTTTTCGAAATAATTGATGAAATAGTTTTGAGCGTTTTTTGGAAATCACCCTGTATTTCATGAACTAAAAGGAATTTGGCAACACTGTAATCAAATCTTGAGGGCATAAAAAAAGGCAACTTTTTTCTAATTTAACCGACCTTGTAGCTCTTACCGTTTCGGATATAGCAATAGTGGTATAACTTAAAATATACACCCTGTATATAGATGTCACTTCGTCATTGTCACTTTTTTCCCTTTAGAAATTGGTGCTACTAAATTTAAAATTCGACGTTTCGCCTTCAGACGGCCATCTTCAACTTACGTTTTTTAAGTACGGACCTAAATTTTTTATTTGCGATTTTGTCATCTTTGGGCATCCTAAACCCGATACTGTTTATAATTTTTTAATAACACGGTAAAAAAAGCAGGTCCGTATTTAAAAAATAAATAAATTGATGATGATTCCAGAGGAACGAACGAAACGTTGGATTTCAAATTTAATACCGCCATCTTGTAGAGAAGAAAAAGTGACAATGGGAATGTGAAGTTAGTTTTTCAAAATCTTTTTAAATGGAATCAGGAAGAAATTTAAGAAAAACTAGAAATTTAAGTTTTTTCCGTATAGTTTTCATTTTTTCCTGAATTTATTTAAAAAGATTGTGAAAAACTAATTTCACATTCCCATTGTCACTTTTTCTTCTCTACAAGATAAGGTTATTAAATTTAAAATCCGTTTCGTTTCTCTGGAATCATCATCAATTTATTTTTTTTTAATACGGACCTGCTTTTTTTACTGTGTCATTGAAAAATTATAAACAGTATCGGTTTTAGGATGCCCAAAGATGGCAAAATCGCAAATAAGAAATCCAGGTCCGTATTTAAAAAAAGGAAGTTGAGGATGGCCGCCTGAAAACGAAACGTCGGATTTTAAATTTAGTGGCACCATCGTCTAAAGGGGAAAAAGTGACATTTATTTTAAAATTGCTCCTCAAATAAGCCCAGGAAAAAATAAAAACGATTTTACAAAATTTCGTTTTTTTCCGAATATCTCCTGGAGTGTTCGGAATCTTTTTAGCAGTGTTGCCAGAATTGAAGGATTTCCTTCAATATCAAGAGTTTTGATCTAAAATTGCGACTACTGAACGATTGAAGGTTTTTATTCGAATTTGAAGGATTTTGAGATAAATTGTATATTTAGTAAGTATTCCAATCATTTTACCAACAAATTTAATTTTTATTACTGAAAATATAAATTAATAAGTTGCATGAGAAAAAATACGAAACGCCAATTTTCGCTACGCCCGCCATTGCGTCAGAGTTTATGAATAAGGCCGTGTTTATGTTGGAGCTGTGATAAAAGATAAAAGCAACGATAGCAATGATACTATACATTAGTATCGTTGCTTTTATTGTGTATCACAGCTCCAACATAAACACGACCTAAGCCTTCTAAGGCTGTGTTTATGAAGCGGAGCAACGAAATACAATGCCTATGTTTCCACGCAGGTGTAGGTATGTTGGAGCGGCGAGTAGAGCACCCTTTTTTGATACTTTTGATAGGATACTTTTGAATAGCTCTTATCACTGCTATTATCGACCCTTTCATAGCTTTTATCACAGCTCCAACATAAACACGGCCTACCTAAGTGATTAAGGCTATGAATATTTTGTTGTTTTTTTTTTCCATTTTTATTAAAAGAATTTCGTTCATATTATAGTGTTCTTTTTTTGGTAAAATATTTCGTTATGCCGGCCACCTGCCACTGTTTTGAAGGATATGAAGAGTTTAAGCCACTTAGTTGAAGGAATGTCGTCGAAAAATTCTGGCAACACTGCTTTTTAGTTTCAAAACAGCACTCTATTGGTCATAAAATTGCGCAACTTTGCCATAATTTAACCGATTCTGTATCTCTTATGGTTATTGAAATCCCAATGATGAGGCTCGAATTTGGGCCACCCTGTACTTTTCGTCACACATTCGCGTGCGGCAATGAAATAGTACTTTATACATTCAAAAAGCAAAAATAATACAAAAGATAGTAATTTTTTATAGATAAAAAACTCTTCGACTTTTAAACACACACACTGGAAATTTAGATATGTTTGATAATTTTGTGTTTGTGGGAATTCTTTATATTCTGCAAAAGTTATAGGATAGGGTAGGCCCCAATACCAGTAACAGAGCCTATGATAATAGTTAGATTTGATATATTTAATTGCAAACAACTAAATCAAATACATACTAAATTTTAGTACTCTCTAGTTAAAAATGGAATAAAAAAGCAAGACTGTAAGACTCTTGCATGCTCGGTCTTGGTCTTGCAATATTAAGTCTTGGTTTTGCATAAGTCTTGCACTACTCGGTCTTGATCTTGGTTTTGCAGTCTAATAGGTGGTCTTGGTCTTGGTATTGCTTTTTCTGTAAGACCAAAACCAGTCTTGCTCATCACTAAACTCAAATATTCTTGTTTTGTATCACCAAGAGAACAAACTATTTAACATAAACCAACTGGGAAAATGAGTGCAAAAAAATTTCCGTGCCTCCTGGACTATATGTATAGATTTTTTTTTTTTGAAAAATCACTAAAGAAGTATTCACTTCAAAAAACTATCGATTTGTAAAATTTAAAAATATTCTGTTTTTAACATATTTATTACGAGTAAATGATTGACAATATTTTACAAACAATCAAACTTAATATTAATTTAATAGGTAGGTACCCAAATCATCTTCAACTTCAGGTATAGTAGAAAACGTAAAAAAATAAATTCTATTATAATATATTCTTCAGCTCAATAATTATTGATAAACAAAAGCTATTTTGCTCAAACTGAAGATCTCGGAATAATAACTTTAACGTTTAATATAGTAACAAATTAAGAACAAGAACAACTTACAAACTAAAAATCGAATTTTAGGTTATTTTTGCAAAATCCTTCTGCATCTTTACTAACATTGGTGTATTGAAGGCAAACACCTTTGTATATTTTTCTTATATGTGAGGATGCTGATGTCTTTTTAATTCAGGTATATGTTATTGACGACTGGAATAAATATGTAATACCAACCACCTATATGAGATTTGATGATCGAAAAAGAAAGATGAGATTCGTTTGGGAGAAAACAAACATTTGAAACACTGTTGAGAATCCACATATTATACCCAAAAAAGAGAAATATCACATTGACAGCAGCATTCACATTGAAAGCTTAAATAAACTATTTAATGCAGCCCTAACAAATATTAGAGTGGATATTTGTAAGGCAAAAATAACCTAGTCTAAATTGGTCTTTTTAAAGATATGGCTGCCAACCTACATACAGCCTACACAAGTTTCGGGGATCCTTGGCTTGCTGAATTAAAACGCGGACTTGTTGCTCAATACTAATAGGTTTTTGTTCTTCAGTACCTTGCAGTTTGTCTCTCAGCTTCAATAGAGCCCTTTCTGCCGATATATTTTTGCTTTCTAAAAGTATTCTATCTAGGTAAAAGAAATAATTAAAGTTATCAATAATTTTACCTTCTTCAGAGTCTTCACTATAGGTGCTATCAGTACTGTCATCATCAGTTTGACGTTTCTTAGCTTCAGCTGCTGAAACGGTCCAAAAATACAGTGGATCGTAAAGCAAAACTTCCAGAATCGTTAAAATTGTTTGCGAATTTGATCTTAGGACTTCCAGAGTTTTTTCACAGGATTTTCTGAACAGTCCTTCAGTGCCCGAGACACCCATACCGTCCACAATGTCACGGGATAATCTAAATGGGATTGTTTCAGGTGTTGGTAGACATTTGCCCTGATCAAAAGCAATTCCTGCAAAAAATTAAGAATTACGAAAAATAGTTATTTTGAACTTATGTAGATTTACAAAATAACTTACCAAAATCAATATGAATCACCTCAGCAGTTTGTTTGTCGATCAAAATATTGCTCAAGTGTCTATCCCCGATGCCTAAAATGTAACCGCACATACTCGTCGTGGCCACACTGTGTATATAAGCTCTCCTCCTTTCGTACCACACTGAGGGTTGACGGAAGTTTGTCTCGAAAAATTTATGGAAAACTGGACGAAAAACTTGGCATATTGAATTGTAAACTTTTAGTTTTTCTTCTAACGGTTTTCCTGCACAATTCTAAAAAATAAATAATATAGGTCTATAAACCTACCAGTCCCAAGATGGGAAAAAACTTCGGAAACTATATAATAATTAGGTGCTTTTTAGGTGCTAATTAGGGCCTCTGATTAAAAATTAGGCGCTCCTTTAGTTTTTGAGAAATCAAAAAAAACTAAGGGACTGCTAGATTTATAAAAGCTGCAGTCCCCTATAGTAAAAAAGTATTTTTACTTTGTATTAGAATTAGGTGCTTTTTAGGTGCTCCTAAATAGTCGATGAAAAAATAGAATTGATTAATTATTAACTAAGTTACAGATTTTTTTTTTAATTAGGGGATTGCTGGCTTTACGTTTACTTGTTGGTGTGTCAGAACGGAAAATAACTCCGGGATCTATATAATAATTAGGTGCTTTTTAAGTGCTAATTGAGGCCTCTAATTGAAAATTAGGTGCTCCTTCAGTTTTTGAGAAAATCAAGAAATACTAAAAAAATCTGTAACTCAGTTAATAATTAATCAATTCTATTTTTTCTTCGACTATTTGGGAGCACCTGAAAAGCACCTAATTTTGATACAAAAGAAAATTTTGGAAAAATATTTTTTACTATAGGGGACTACTAGCTTTCATAAATCTAGCAGTCTGATACGTCATCCACCGTGGGGCACCCTGTATACAGGGCGTCAAACTTTGTGAGAAAAATCATTTTTTACATTAATTCTCAGAAGTGCGAGCGTTTTAGAAAAAAAGTTTTTTTTTACTACTAACCTGAGAAATAGACATTATTCAATCTATTTTTCTAAGAAAAAATTGAATTTCTCTCCTTAGGTTAATAATGAAAATAATGATAAAATACCTAGGTCAATAATGAAAATGACGTCATGACGCAAGGATATTGTTATGTTTCTATTGGATCAATTTCAATTTCATACGTCAATTTGAAAAAAAATACAGGTTTCTGTAGGTACATAGGAAGTTATATAAGCTGTTGATAGAGGGCAGCACTTTCAAGAGGGCGTTCACAAAAAAAAATTAGAACACAGATTTTAAACAATTTTTTTATTTTCTACTAGCAGTAGTAAAAAAAATTCTATATATTCCGCGGTAGAGAAAGTCATTATATACCTCAAACATTATAAACCTCGGCGCTGCGCGCCTTGGTTTATAAAAGCTTTCGGTATATAATGACCAACTTCTCTACCTAGGTATATAATATACTATTTGTTTATTTTTAAGCAACAAATAGCCTGGTAAAATTTCAGGTAATTCTGTGGCAATTTATTTTTTATTTATGGAGGTCAGTGCCGTTCGTGGTTAGCCTAAAATGGTTTTTAAATTTTATCTCGAAAACTAAGCAGCATACGGAAAAAAATAAGGAGATAAAAAAGTTGTATCTTTAAATGTTCTATTGAAAAAAACATATCTTAATTGAAAATAAATCTACTGGACGATGTTTTTCGTGCAAAAAAACCATCTCACAAAACCTGTGGCACGTCCCTGGAATTACTGGGTCAACTCTGAGCAGTCTAAAAGATACCTCATAAAGGTGTCAACAAACTATGAAAATTTCATTTAATTCGTACAACGCATTTCAAAGAATTAATAAAAAAAATTGGCTTTTTTTTACAAAGTTTAACACCCTGTATCTGAAAAGTGAAGCATTTCCGGACAAATGTTTATTAAGAAAAAAGCTTTATTTTTACGAGATCTACCATCCCTAGAAGTTTGTAACAAGCCTTTCGTGACACCCTATATAGATCCAAAAGTTTTTTTGCCATTCTGACACACCAACAAGTAAACGTAAAGCCAGCAGTCCCCTAATAATTAAAAAAAATCTGTAACTCAGTTAATGATTAATCAATTCTATTTTTTCTTTGACTATTTAGGAGCACCTAAAAAGCACCTAATTCTGATACAAAGAATAAATTTGAAAAAATATTTTTTACTATAGGGGACTGCTAGCTTTTATAAACCTAGCAGTCCCTTAGTTTTTTTTTATTTTCTCAAAAACTAAAGGAGCACCTAATTTTTTATTAGAGGTCCTAATTAGCACCTAAAAACCACCTAATTATTATACAGGGTGTCCGGTAAGTATATGGCACACTCTCGGGAGCATTCGTCGCTGATCTGACAAAGGGGCGTAACGGTCAATTATACCGTATTGGAGTTAAGGTCGCCAAGTGATTTCTTAGAGTTGTATGTATGATCTGACAAGAGGGTGTATGCTCAAAGGTATTACTTCTCTCTATACATAAAATCAGCTAAGGGCTTAAGTACACAGCAATTGCATTTAGGATCTGACTAAAAGGCGTATATCCAAATATTAGACTTACGCCATTTTGTTAGATCCTACATTGCGTCTTTTCGAAAACGCTGATCTGATTAACCCGATCACCAGCTTTTTGTTTTTCATCTTTCTTCAATAAACGCGATTGATAAAAGACAATAGATAGAATTAGCGTTTCCGAAACTTTCTTTCTCAAGAAAAATACCCTAAATGCAATAACACGTCCTTTACAAAAATGTAACAAGTCCCTATAGTGATAGTGTGGTCAAATTTTCAGTTGGGGTGGAAAAAATTGAAGACAAGGGCTTTTCAACGAAAATGTATTGTTTTTAGGTATAGTCATTAATGACATACTAAAAGTCCCATTAAATCGAGCATAAAATATTGCAATGGCAAGTGAGAAAAAAATGGCCACCATTTTTAGTTGAAAACCTAAAATAATTTCTTCAAAAAAAAAAAAAAACAAACTATAATTAGATCTTATTCTTCATTTTCGTATCAAGTAAGTAAGGTATGTGTTGTTTTTCAGTTGGGTTTGTTCACTTCAAAGCTAGTGTGACTTGAATTGATTATTTTGGCACAATTTTTATCCCTCAGATTGCATTTTCTAACAGTTTATCATGAGTTGGATAAACCGGGCTTTGAAGTAGTAAGCGCAAGCAAACGATAAACGATAAATAAAAAAGAGGGACATACTTTTGCGAATGGAAAACAGCAAACAGATCCAATGATTCTTTAGAATGAAGATCTACAAGTCCTATTCTCAAGGATGACAACCAACTCAACAGACATTTTTGAGGATGAGAAACCACACAATAAATTTATCAGAAATTCTTTTAATAAATGAGAAACCAAACAACAGAGATCTTCAAGAAAGAACAACAGCTCAACAAATATTGTTGCAGATGAAAAACAAACTAGCCAAATTCAACGGGGATTTTGATTCTTTGAGATTAGGAAACTACGACAGATTCAACAGAGATTCTTCAGAATGAAATAATGAAAAACTAATATCAGATTCTAAAGAATGTCTATCAAGACAGACATTTTTGAGAATTAGAAACCTCACCAATTAATTCACCAGAGATTCTGGAGAATTAGAAAACATTCAACAGAAATATTTGAAAATCAGAAACCAAACAACAAATCTACCAAAGATTCTTGAAAATGAGAAACATCCAACAGAGATCTTTAAAAATGAAAAACAGCTCAACAGACATTTTTGCAAATGCAGATTTCACCATAGAGACTCCCATTCGTGAGTATTGATATCGTATTAGTAGGCATTTATTTATTGACCGATTTATAGTCATGTCAGTGTCTCAAACAACATGACATAGATTTTTTGGATCCTAATTGCAAATCAAATTTCAAACTTTGTAAACTGAATACAAAATATAGAGAATATTTCAAAAAATCAATACACTGACCAAATGTACTTAACTTGAAAGTTCCCAAAAAATCCAAATGTTTTGAAAGTAAATCTAAAAACTTGAAAAATTCACAATTTTGGCGATTTTTCAAAACTTGCCATTGTCTGATTGGATGGGACTTCTAGTGTTTTATTTGGGACACCCGTCTCTTCAAATTTCCACCATTAAGCGTTTGTCATTAATTTGTTCCACCTTATTCCCGAAAATCTACTAATTAAACTCAAATTCGAAAAATATAAATGTCTTATGAACCTTTGTAAAGGACCAACACCACTAGTGAAGGACCCAACTTTTCAAAAATATTTTAGAGATCTTCCTCACGAAAACTAGTGTTTAAGTTATTTGAGTACCTACTTATTTAAAACCTTTGTTTCCGTATACTTCGAATCTTATTTTATTCTTCAATTTTGTTCCCTGTTTTTTCTAGAGTATGTTAATTATTATAGAATAAAAACTATAAATACAAAATTGGCAATAAATATCAGACTGGCGTATGTGTCTAAATTATTTTAACGAAGATCTTACAAAGGGGCGTATGTCCATTGGGTACTAATTTTTCTATGACAGCTAAACGATATGGAAAATCTGTTGTAATAGCCTGAAGCTTTGACAATTTATCTGTTTCAATAACTATCTGTACACAAAAAAAATATATATCTGAACAGAGTGATAGCTTCTTAATTAACAACCCTTTTTTCAAATGACAATCCTGTAAAATTATCTATTTGTACCTTACGCCCCTTTGTCAGATTAGCGACGATATAGTAGGGGTCAAAATAACCCTACTTTGTTCTAAAAAAAAACTCCTAAAGTGCCCCTTAACGGAGATACAGAGCCCCAAAAGAGTACTTGGCGATACACATTGTTGGCTCTAACTTTTGAACCGATTTGTATAATTTAATGAAGTTTTGATATTTTATGATGGCCATAAAGACTCATAAAATCGTCCTACAGCAGATGTTTCACATAGTCTGGGAAGTCAGGAACGGACTTGCCACCATATTCATTTTGACAAATTTTTGACAGGAGTCATTTTACACAGCTGAAAACTGATTTTTTAAATACTTTGGTAATTTTTCTTCAAAAAAGGTACTCTACATTTGTTTCGATTAAATCAGCCGTTTCCGAAAAAATTAGGTTTTTGTATATGCACCTTCAATCATTTCCCTTAGAAATTTATTTAATGATTAAGTTGATTCTAGATTAAGAAAAACAGGTGAAAGTTGACTTATAAAAAGTACCTTTTTATGCCAAAAAGGGTCGTTTACAGGTACTTTTTATAAGTCAACTTCTATCTGTTTTTTCTTAATCTGGTATCGACTTGATTATTAAATAAATTTCGAAGATAAATGATTGAAGGTGTTATACAAAAACCTAATTTTTTCGGAAACGGCTGATTTAATTGAAACAAATGTAGAGTACCTTTTTTGAAGAAAAATTACCAAAGTATTTAAAAAATCAGTTTTCAGCTGTGTAAAATGACTCCTGTCAAAAATTTGTCAAAATGAATATGGTGGCAAGTCCGTTCCTGACTTCCCAGAGTATGTGAAACATCTACAGTAGGATGATTTTATGAGTCTTTATAAACAACGTAAAATATCAAAACTTCATTAAATTATACAAGTCGGTTCAAAAGTTAGAGCCAAAAATGTGTATCGCCAAGTACTCTTTTGGGGCTCTATATCTCGGTTAAGGAGCACTTTAGGAATTTTTTTTTAGAACAAAGTAGGGTTATTTTGACCCCTACTATACGCTCCCGAGAGTATGCCATATACTTACCGGACACCCTGTATAGATCCCGAAGTTTTTTTTTGTATTCTTACACACCAATTAAAAACGTAAAGCCAGCAGTCCTCTAACAATTAAAAAAAAATCTGTAACTCAGTTAATAATTAATCAATTCTATTTTTTCTTGGACTATTTAGGAGCACCTAAGAAGCACCAGATTCTGATACAAAGAAAAAATTTGAAAAATATTTTTTACTATAGGGGACTGCTAGCTTTTATAAACCTAGCAGTCCCTTAATTTTTTTTGATTTTCTCAAAAACTAAATGAGCGCCTAATTTTTAATTAGAGGCCCTAATTAGCACCTAAAAAGCACCTAATTATTATATAGTTCCCTAAGTTTTTTTCCATCTTGGGACTGCTAGGTTTATAGCCCTAAATAATATGAATGTCAAATTAATAGACTACTTATACAGTATTAAGTTAAAAGGTTCTTAATAAATATACATGATGTCCCACGACGTTTTTCCCAGGAAATAACGTCGGAATGCGTTATCTATACCGGGTGCCCACGAGATTTCTTTCCGGCTGCCATTTTTTTATTTGTTTATCGATATCAACGAAACTTGGTAGGCTTGATATTTTAACGAAACGCCATTTTTATGCATTTAGGACAATTTTTCCTGACTTCCGGTTTCACCGGAAATGACCGAAACTTTTGATTTTCAAATGGCACACCCTGTATATTTTTTGTTTTTTTGGATTATACAGATCGTTTTACGTCCTAATGTACCAGTTTTAAATTGAGTTTTGTCCAAATTTCGTTTTCAAAATTAAATTTTAAGTAGAAAAAAGAAATTACCTACATAATAAAACAGAAATATTTGAACGAAAATTAAGAAAAATGTCGTTGGATTCGCTTTAAAAAACTGCATTTAGTAATGTTATGAAAGTGATATGTTTCTATTCTAGTTTTTGTGCTAGGGCAAAAATACCAAAATAATGAAGTTTACAGCCCTCTATCAGAAAAGTTTACAAAGATAAAATTGAGTTTGTATTTTTCTGAACTTAAGTAAAGTATGTAGAGTCATTTTAGGATGTAGGCCAGTGCAGTTATGAAATTCACAATGTTGAAAATGCAATTTTTTTTATAAAGCTGCGACTATCAAAAATAAGTAGCCCTAGTACCCCTTATTAACATACTAAAAGTCCCCATGCCTCCGACTGTTGCGTCACCAAAAAAAGTCGTCCGCCATCTTGAATTTCAGCACTGTTTGGGAAAAACCGCGAATAACTCGAAAACGGTACATTTTTTTGAAAAAAATGAAGACATCAAAATTGAAGAGAATTAAAAGATCTATCAGATACAATGAGAAGTAATTTTGTATCATAGCGATCTATCAACTTATGAATTTTCAATTCTGTTAATTATTCGGTTTTGATAATTTAATTATTTAAGGCGCGAAAATTGCAGAACAAAACAAAATGTTTGATGATTGATGTTTAGATCAGTTGAGATATTATAAATACAAAACCCTTACATCTCAAGTTCTTAGCAAGAATTTTGAGTTAGCTGCTTTGCCTCCAACTTCAGACGGAGCTAATGAGAATCATTACTATAGGACTTACTTACAAATTCAATATTGGCTTAATAATAAAAAAGAACCAACACATTGGGGTTGGGATGAAAAAAAAGACATGTTGGTACCAAAAACTATGTCAAAGGCAGTGGCACCTGATTTTGTTCTGAATATGATATATTGCAACTGCAAGTCAGGATGTAACAAATTATGCACATGTATAAAGGCGAATATTCCGTGTTCAATCCTATGTGGTAATTGTAATGGCATTTCTTGTGACAACAAACATATTTCCGTAGATGAAGAGCAATTCGAATAAGATGGAAGAAATCGTATCCCAGTTTTAGATTGTAGTCACTGTTGAATGGTAACAGAAAGGCCTTGGTTCACTCTCATGATATTATTTGGTATTAGAAAGTTAATTGTCACTTATAATTAATTACACTATAGTTTATTTTTTTCCAAGATATGTAGATTTTGGCATTGTCAACTTTGAAACATAAACAATGCCGCTAATGCCGCTTATTGGTCGCTATTGTAAAACTGATGTTAACTTGCAGAAACAACTCATTTTGCGACCAATCAGGGTCAAGCGTTATTATTTATGTTTCAAAGTTTTCAATGCCAAAATCTATCTTGGGAAAAAATAAAGTGTAGAGCCTTTTTTTGTCAAAGTAACCTTGATATTTCAATGAGAATTTTGTTGCCTGGCAATTTGAGTTAAATTGCCTAAATACAACAAAACTCGAATTATAAAGTAAAGAGAGACAAAAAGACAAAAAAAAAGCTTGAGTGTAATTCGGTAAGACAATTTAATGGATACCTACGTGAATGACAAATTTTGCTGGTATTGTCAAGCTAGGTTCAGTTTTGTTGTTGGAAAAGTTAGGGCAAATTTTTTTCATGTATAATATCACAAGAGAAAAAAATTTGTCGGCAAAATTTTCGAAAGGTATGAAAATGCTTGGCAATTTCGCGAATAACGTGAGTCACGAGCGAAATTGCAGAAAAGCAACAAACTTGAATAAAACCTTGAGAACAATTTTGCCTACACAATTTTTTTCTCGAGTGATAGGTCATGACTATTTCACCTAAGATTTTGAAAATAAATAGAATGCAAAAATATGAATAAAAACTTCAAATTAAAAATATCAGTTTGACAATGTCAAAGAATGGTCTCTGAAATACCATGTTGTTGGTATTGTCCAGGTAGTAATATTGTCAGGTGAATACCGAATTTATTGTCGAATGTGATACCACAAGAGGTTTCAGGATTACCGGATAATATACTTTTACCTGTCACGAAACGCGTTACGCAACAACACCACGACTCCGAAGGAGGAGTGGTGTTGGTGGTAACACGTTGAGTGTCGGGTAAAAGTATTAGGTAATCCTGAAACTTCGAGTGGTATTCAAAAGGTTATACAACGAACTAAATTTTGATACTTTATTAATGTTCATTATTATTAATAGTAAATGAACAATATTGCCACCAAGCGCGATAATCCCAAAAGGCTTGTCACTTCTTAAGCCTCTCGTGTCATATGGGAATAATGTCGAATGAGTTGTATAATCGAATGTAATACCACAAGAGGTTTCAGGATTACCGTATTAAAGTATTAGGTAATCTTGAAACATCGAGTGGTATTCAGAAGGTTATACAACGAACTAAACTGAGTTGAGTGAGTTGTATAACCGGTGTAATACACTCTAGTGAAATAGTCGCTGTAATAATGACAAAAATACAAGTTCTTATGGGATTTTTTGTGTATGAATTAAATTGTCAATTTAAATTTGCTTATTACCTATCCTGCCATCAATTTTTTTGTGTTGAATAGTATTATTGTATTGAATCTGCGATTACTCATTATTAGTTCATACGAGGGTAGTTGAATTAAATTAATATATAGGTAACACTTTTACAGTGTTTTTTATTTAAATAAATGTTAAAAGGTAATTTTATTGGTTTATTGGGATTGAAAAAATGCATTAACTGCATTATGGTCTGGTTCCCTTGATTTTGCTAAATTTCCAAAAATTCAAAAAATTCTAGATTGTTACTACGTTATGGTACGCATTCAGTTTTTATGATACCTCCTTCATTTTTTCATTCTATTCAATTTCCCTCTCCTGAGTTTTTTCGATAGAATGTACCGTTTTTGACTTATTCACGATTTTTTCCGAAAAGTGCCGAAATTCAAGATGGCGGATTGTTTTTTCTAATGACGCAACAACCGGAAGAATGAGGACTTTTGGTATGTTTACTAGGAGTACTAATGCTAACTATTTTTGATAGTTGCAGCTTTATAAAAATTTTTGCAAATTCAAAATTATTTGCACTGGCCTAATGATCATGGCACTCTAGTTAAAAAATAAAAATTTAATTTAAAAACAACATTTGGGCAAAACTCGATTCAAAAATTATGCATGTAAAACGACCTGTAGAATCCGAAAAACAAAAAATATACAGGGTGTGCCATTTAAAAATCAAAAGTTCCTGTCATTTCCGGTGGAACCGGAAGTCAGGAAAACTTGTCATCAATGCATAAAAATGGCGTTTGGATAGAATGTCAACCCTACCAAGTTTCGTTGATATTAATGGACAAATAAAAAAATGGCAGCCGGAAAGTGATCTCGTGGGCATCCGGTATATATAAAACACAGTTGTGTTTTGTGGAAGCACTTATAACTCGAGAACGGCTGGACCGATCTCCTTGAAATTTAAACCACGTAGTTTCTATCTAAAGGAAAGTGACAGGCTACTTTTTAATAATATAATTAATAATTATAAACAAACTCATTCACATACATGACCCCAACTTTTTTTGTTGAGAACATGAAACAACGTTGCCACATTTATTTGAGCTTGTGCATTCAACCGATGCGACGTAACTGTATTATTTTTTAGAACACAAGAACGACTGGACCGATCTCCTTGGAATTTATACCACTAGTTACTATATAAAGGGAGTAAGTATAGGCTACATTTTTTCTCGGAAAACAAAATTAATTTTTAATTAATTATAAACAAACTTATTCACATACATGACCCAACTTTTTTTGTTGAGAACATGAAACAACGTTGCCACATTTATTTAAGTTTGCGCATTCAACCGACGTAACTGTATCATTTTTTTATTAAAAAATTTAAAAATTTAAATGTTCGCATTCAACTGACGTAACTGTATTATCTATCTATCTGTCGGGTTGGTTGCAGAACCTATAACTCGAGAACTGCTAGGCCGATTTTTATGATTTTTGTTATATTTGATTTGTCTGGCCCGAATTACATAACAACTATTGGAACATTGGAACATATAAAAAAAACACAAGAAAAAGAAAAACATATTTATGAAGAAAATTCACTAAATATGCATACGGCGCCATGTCTTATAACCGATACCAAGTTTGCCGCGTCAGATTGCGCGGTTTGTTCCATTTTGATTTTGATTTATTGAACCACATAATTTATTGTTAGTAATCATTTTATCTTATTAAAAAACTGAATTAAATTAAGCTAATGCGTTAACATTTATTGATTCTGAGGCGTTACGAAGTTCGCCGGGTCCGCTAGTTCAATATAATTGAAATTTTGAGGATCTGGGTAACTTTTTGTGCCACTTTTACCAATGTCATCCAATTTCACCACTTCCGCTTCAATTTCGATCAAGTGACGTCAACTTTCGAATCTTAAATGCAACTCATGATATATTATGGTATTTTTCGTTAGAAAATTAAATTACAAAATCGGCAATGCCATATTTCTTGAGGCCTTGTTGAAGAAAATCACTTCATTTGGGAAAAACCTCGTGGGACACCCTGTATATTTTAGGGAGACGATTTTTGATTTTTAAGAAGAGAACTTCATATGAATGTATGTCCTAAACGTTTCAACTTTCGAGTTAATTTTCATCAGTGTCGTTCGTATAGAATTTTACCTGCCTATTTCGGCAGACATTGATGGTACGCCACTGATTTCTCTTAAAAAAAAGAAACCGTTTCTCTGCATGATTATGATCATAACAATATCGTTAGTATCACTTAACCATGCAGGGAAATAGTTTATTTAATCAGTATTCTTGATCTATTTTAAAGAAAAAATTAATTTATTTATAATAATAACCTATCTTTATCTATCTACCTATACAGGGTGATTGATCGTCGATGGGTACCTTAGACTTAAACACGCCTGTGGAAAAGGAACACTGAATTTTTTTGCAAATTTTCATGTTCAAGTAATTGATCCTGATCTATCATTCTAAAATAATTTCAACGATGTGACTTTGCCGCTTACACCAAAAAGTAATATAAAGTTTGATATTTTAAATAAGACACCTTGTATATTATTGCATTTTTCGCTCTGCTATTACTTTCTGATTATTTTTGTATAATACTTATACCTATCTCTAGTGATTTTCGACTTATTAATTAATTTCTTTATTTTTTCTTCAAAACATAGCTCTAGTTAAATTTATTTTACTACATCACTGAGATTCGTAGAAAGTTTAAATTTTTGAGATAACTTAGAAAGGTCCTGCATATTACTTTTGAACAGGTAAAATTTGTTCTACATGATACAGGGTTTGTCAAATTTAGTAATTGAGCTGCCAGGTTCAAAAAAAGAGGAAGAGTGTAATTTTTTAAATAGAGCACTATGTATATTATGAAATATTATAAAAGGCATTTAAAATCCCCTACAAATGATGTATCATGTTCCTTATAACTAAATAATAAAGTTTCGGAAATACAAACAAGTTTCTGTTAAAATTAGATTATTTTGAAATACATATTTTTGTCCAATGGCGTTTCCGATTGGTAGATTTAATTCGCACTGAGTGTATTTCTATTTCTTTCTCTCAGCCTGTTGGAGAAACAGATAGAAATACATTTTCTTTGCACTCATTCTACTGTAATATGGAGGTAACACATCCTGTATATTTGTTCTAATTAGTATTGTTGATAATGATCGTGCAGTAATTGATTATATTTTTGTTATACATATTTCTACACACCCAGCACTGACCCACTGAGACCAACTAATTATTGTAACACCTAGACAGCAGAATAGAGAACTATGTAGAACAAGACAGGTTGTTTTACTGAACCCTGATTTCGAAGAACCTAAATCCTTACACTACCAACCGTAAACGCCATTGAATAGCTATGAAATGTCATGATTACTCATGATGAAACCTATTCCTATTAGGTACAATGCTGTGACATCCTTTGTAGGGCAGGTGCCTAAAATCAAACTACCAAAGCATTATTTTTTGGTGAGTCTAACATCTTATGTTACGCATTCCTTTTACCAAATTTTTGATTAAAAATAAAAAACAAAAAGCGACCCGAAATACCTATCCAAAATGCAAAAGAAAGGGGGGAGGGGGGTCACGACTCTCCCCCGAACCCCCCTGATTTAAATTATAACCCAAATATAAACGAACAAGTCCAAGAATCAGATACAAATACAAATGTAAATTTTATAGATAGTCAAATAAATAGGCCGAGATATGAAGAAATGTAGAATAAAAATGATTCAATTTATTTGCTTACAGTTAAAGCAGATAACAAAAACAATAGCTTTTCGCAAATTAAAATTGCCAATAGCCAAAGAAATCTTTGATCTGTAATTTAAAGATAATAAAAAAATAAAAGTATTTATTAGGAAAGAGTAAAATAGGTGTAGAATTTTCGAATTATGAAACAGCTAATGCCTCTCTTGAAAATGAAATATTAAAAAACAAAGGAGTAAAAGTAACAATCCCATATAATTATGCGTGTTGCAAAAGAGTTATTGATACAGATGACCCTGAAACCTAAAGAGACATGGCGATAAATTTATTTGAAAATCAAAATAGTTATTTATGTATCATGGGAATTATGAGGGTGTTAATACCCCAGGGCAACGTTTTTGTCCCGAGGGCCTCTGGCCCGAGGGACACCAATTGCCCGTCGGTATTAACACCTGATAATTCCCGTGGTACATAGATAATTTTATATCCTGCTGAATTTACTGTATTCTGTCTATTTTTATAAAGGAATAAACCATAAATCAAAGTTCCTATTTTTGCTCAAAGTTTTACCTATTCAAAGTAAAAGCGGGAGTTATGGAAATTCTTAACTCCCTTGGGAGTTAAGACCCTGTTTATGATGAAGGCCTTGGCAAGATCAACAAAGATAGACGGAGTGCTTTCATCCACTGAATGATACACTCTTGCAATAAACTCCGCTGCCCTTTCTAAACCCATATTGACTATTAGATAGATTATTATTCGCATCCAAGTGATTAACTATCTGTTCTTTCAATATTTTTTCATATATCTTAGATAAATTGCTAACCAAGGAAATAGGGAGGTAATTGTTTACGTCTGCTGGATCTCCGGATTTAAAAAGAGGTTTTACTACTGCCTCCTTGAAAAGTCTAGGATCTACTAACTAACCTATTAACCTAACTAATTAACTATTATAACAATTTAATACCTTGGTTACGATAAATAGTTCAGTAGGATATAAAATTAATAACGTCAGATTGAATAGACGTGTGCAAAAAAGAAATTTCAATAGCCGCTTTCGAAAAGTGTGATCCGATCAATCGGTTCGATCGAATTAGCAATTTAATTGTTCGTAAAATGATTCGGTAAGTGATCTTGTTGACTCGGCTTTCTCATATGTTTGTGATCTCATTAACCTGCTCTTGACGTGGGTAGAAAATTAATCCATCAGTTGTCTGATGTTTTTGGTTATGTGTTCTGTTTATTTTATATGTTTTGTTTCCGTTTTGTGTTTGAATTCTTGTGATTTGTGGTGTTTGGAATGATTTGCAGTGTCTTTGAAAAGTCAAAGGAAAAAAACCTCAAATCGTTGAAAAAAAAAAAACAAACGCGGGTGCCGGCGATCGTGGATCCCAATAGTTGGGAAACGTTGAATAATCTACTCTGAGAACAAACTAAACCGCGATCAGCTGATATAACCTAACCTAATCGATCCAGGATTTACATTTCCGAATGCAGCTTATAATAAAAACCTTATACAAGAAAGTCATTGAAAATGAATAATATATCTACTTATTCAATTTTTGTCACATTTGATGGGACCAATTTACCTAGATATTTTAGCCTCCTATAACACCTAGAACTTCCAGTAATACCGAGAGATATGCAATGTTACAATTGCTTCCTACAGTGTGTCCACTTAGGTTCGCAGCATATGGGAAACTTTTTTTCTCGATTTTCATGTGAGAATGACATTATTCTCACACGCAAAATCATTGAAGAATGAAGCTGATTCTTCAACGATTTTTAGTGACATTCAGTTTTCAAAGTATACCTATTGGTACCTTCAAAATTTTCAAACCTTTTAAAATTAAGCCAAAATACAATAGGTAGGTACACCTGCACCACTATCTATATCTAATCACCATACTAAGAGAGCTAAACTTATTGAAAATACAAATATGTATTATAATATTAAACAAATTTCTGAAACATAATAAAATCGACCTAATTATCGAAGAAAATGAATGAAGTATAACCATATAACAAAGATGACAAATGAAAAATGATAAACCTCCTACAAGCATCCTCGATTCATAGAGTATCTATATACAGGATGACTGGTAAGTGGACGTATTCCTTCGAGGAGGTGAAAGTAGAGCTTATTTGCTACCGATTAAACATCATTTACCTCTATACCATTCTCATCGGTTTTGGAGATATTTTTTATTTTTATTTTTAAGAAATTCACTTTTTTGGGAGGTAAATATTTAAAATTAACGAAATAATAAGGAACATACCTTATTAGGGTGAATGTTAACACCAATATTTGACAACATTTCTATTGTAACCCTTGGTATTAAAAACAAATCGAGTAATTTTCTCTTCATATTGGTTACTCTTACAAATAAAACCTAATTATTTAATATTAAAACAAAAGACTAATTCTGAAATAATGAGCCTTATTCTGAAGACAATAATATCGAGAACTTTTATTGTTAATTTGTACGTTAGAAGTACTATGAAATTTTCTCTCTCCGAGTTACTCCAGCCGTTATCTGATAAGCTAAAAGGTAATACCCGAACGGCTGAAGTGCGAACGGAATCACTCGAAGTGCACGGAGTGAGCAAGCCGAACCCGGCTATACCTGGGCATGCGTTCTACGATAGTCCTCAATTAGTTCCAGACTGGTTCGGAATCGGTTCAAAATATGATCCGCGAACAAAGCTCTAAGCAGCGAGTGGCACTTCAAAAAAATGTAACGTCAGCTGTCAAAAAATAGTCTTCATATTCTGCAGCCACAAAGCAGAACAAAAAATGTGGTTTACAGAGAGGTGCTACAAAAATAAGAGTTACATGACCATATGTCTGACGCAACTATCGCCTTAGCTCTTTGAAAGAAGATTACCTAATGCTTCCTACACCCTACACCTACAAAATTTGTATAGGGCGTGCGAAGCCGCGGGCAACAGCTAGTTTGATATACAAACATTTTGGAACTTCATACATTTATTCAGAAAAGATATCATTATTACTCCAATGGGAGATGTCAACATCCCACCTCATTATGATAAGAGGACACCGAATAATCCTTACACCCACATACATAGACATTGCCATCCATCAGCAAAGGACTCAGGGAACTTTCGGATCTTGTAACGATCAACGCCCTGAGCTCGGACCATCTACCCGTCTTTTTCACCTGGGGCGAACTTGATCCTCCCCGCCCACAAGTTCGCCTGAGTTATAAAAACTTTAACTGGCCCCTGTTTCGGCAGAATCTCAACACCCATACCCAAGTTCCTGGTCAAATTGACACCGTGGACGCTCTTGAGCAAGAGGTTACAACCTTGACCAGGAATATCCAGCAAACCCTAACTCCTCTTGCTAACCGGGTAACTGTCCATCAAGGCCGTGACGAGCTCTCCCGAGAGCTCATAGATCTTATTTCACTGAAGAATCGCACCCGGAGAAGGTGGCAACACCTCCGAAGGGACGAGGATCGCCAACGAGTTCGGGAACTCGAGGGTGCTATTAAAAATGGCATCAACGAGCTCCGGAACCGTAGATGGACCCAAACCCTCCAAAACCTTCATCCTCAAGACAACTCTCTGTGGCGCCTTCAGTCTAAAATGAGGCGGCAGCCTGTGCGCACCACTGCAATCACTAGTAATGGCAGGGATTGCGTCACTGCCCCAGACAAGGCGGAAGCTCTGGCTTCATTCATGAAGAGTATTCATTCCGGTCTCCCACCAAACTCCCCTGAACAGGAGGAAATCGAGTGTACAGCGACAGCCTTTGCTATTCGGAAGTACCCCATCCCCCAGCACTTGCTCGCTGAACTTCTTGTCACCCCTGGCGAGATGACTAGCATCATCCGCAGGCTCCCCAGCGAAAAGGCCCCCGGACCAGATGGCATCCCATATCGAGTCCTCAAAAATCTTCCGCGTAAAGTTATTGTCCAGTTAGTACAAATAACAAACGCAATCCTAAAACTTCAGCATTTTCCTTTTCAGTGGAAAATGGCTGTGGTGGTTATGATCCCCAAACCTGGAAAAAACCTTACACTCCCATCCTCTTACCGCCCAATCTCCCTTCTAAACTCCTTTGCCAAGCTCGTGGAGAAGTTAATCCTGGCCAGGGTCAACAGGTTCGTCGAAAACTTCTCCATTCTCCCAAACGAGCAGTTCGGATTCCGCCCCCGTCACAACACAACTCTCCTTGCAACCAAAACCTGCTGCGACGTCTTTCAAGGGTTCAACAGGCGCATGAACACGACTCTTCTGCTCCTGGACATGGAACGCGCCTTCGATAGGGTCTGACACTCAGGCCTTATCTACAAACTTCTCGCTACTTTCAACTTCCCATTACACATCATCTCCCTGATATAGTCATTTATCAGCGGCCCCACTTTCTGCGTCAAACAAGAAGACGCCCTCTCAAATTCCAAACCAATTCAGGCCGGAGTGCCGCAGGGATCGGCACTCAGTCCGCTGCTATACTCTCTGTACACAGCGGATATTCCAAAATTCCAGAATACAAAACTGGCTCTGTACGCAGATGACACCGCTGTTTACGCTCAATTCCGCAACAAAATTTCAACTTGCCCATCACCTTGCAATCCTTCAACCTTGTAACGTTTTCAATTTCTTGGCTAATAAGCTACCTTGTTTTGCCATACTGGATATGATTCCATATAGAGCTACAATGAAATAAATGAATAAACAACTATCTTTTCTGTGCCCAGATTTTGTTACCTTGAGTACTGCCTTCTACTAGAAGTTTTTTTGGTTCAGGTTTGCAAGTTTGGTTAATTGATCTAGGAAGGTTTGATTCAGTACGGCAGGGCCCGCTGTTATTGATTAGAATCTTAGGAAAAGGAGTTAGTACCATCACCATCTCTGTTTTCAAATCCAATCAATAATCTGAGGTTATGATAATAATTGTTGTTTTTTTGTACTCTTTGACTTTTCATTTCCATCATGTCATTGAACAGCTGTTTTGTCTAGGCGTTTTCTTTAGACCTGTTCTACCTTTTGATATATGTTCTATAGGCACTTTTCAACATTCACCAGTCATTTTTTACACAACCGATTCTCAGTTCGTACTTTTGGGGTGAAACTGAACACGTCCTTTTCTATAATTTTCTTCAATGTCAAAATTAGAAGTTTGACAGATGAAAGTCTTCTTCCGAAATCTAAATTCTAAATGAAGAATCTGCCCTTTTGATCTGCGACCTCACGCTGAGTAGTCGTCCGGTCTCGGGCCTCGGCCCTAATTATTTTTGGGGCGAGACTTTTTGGAATTTTGTGCCAGGGAGCTCAAGTTTTAGACTAATTTCTTGCTGATAATTGTCTAGAGTCGTCCCTTGGTCATTTTTGGATTCTGTTTCGGTAAGTTTGAGATTTTCTTCAGGAAATATTAACCTACAACACGTGTTCCATTTTTTTTAATAGGACTGTTTCGAGCAGCATTTGGAAGTTTAAGACTTCACCTTTGGTCTAGAGAGTATCCCTCAATTTGAGGTAAGATTATTTCTAATATTTGGGGCTCGATTTGTTTTTTTTATACGAACATCGTTATAGGGTCCTAGTCTCAGGCTATAGTTGGACAATCCTACTCTTAGGCTATAGTCGGACAATCCTAGTCTCAGTCTCAGACAATCAAGCCTAATCCTAAACACCTTTTTTAATAACTTCGTGGCTACTTATTGGCGCAATAGTTAAGTCCTAATTACTTGGTGGCTACACTTTTTGGCGCCTTATTATTATTGTTATTATTTTTTAATAAAGAAAGCCAGATACATTATTGTACCTAATTGGTTGTTTTATTGTTAAGTGCTCCAATTGCACAGGTTTTGTTTAAACATCATTAGGTTATCTTCCTAGTTAAGTCACAATTAACTTGGTGGCGCCCAAAGGTAAGATGTATACAAGGAACCCATAGACCCATGGCCGCCGAACTGATGTTGACTAGCCGTATGCAGTATAATTAGGCAATTGCCAAAAATAAGTACGTTATAACCTTATTACGATAAGTGGAAGCTTGGCGTTAATGGTCAAAAGACGGAGCTCATATGCTTCCACAAGAAGCATACCAATAGCACCATGCCCACCCCACTTATCGTCAATAACATCCCTGTCACTCTGTCCCCGAAAGCCAAATACCTTGGAATCCTTTTCGATCAGAGAATGAAGTTCCACCATCATGTTTCCCACGCCTTGGCTCGCACCTTCAGTGCGCAGCAAAAACTCTATCCTCTCATCGGTCCCAACTCATCCCTATCACCAGAAAACAAACTCCTTATCTACAAGCAAATCCTCAGACCTATGATAACCTATGGGGCCCCTGTCTGGAACATAATCTCAAGAACCCAAAGAAACCGCCTTCAGCGGTTTCAGAATCGCATTCTGAGGGGAGTCCTGTCGGAGTCCAGGTACGCCAGAATAAGGGACATGCATGCGCAAGCATACATTCCCTATATCTCTGACTACCTGGACGAAATCAGCGACAAATTCTACAGGAATCAGACCCTCACGCGAAATCTCACCGCAACGAGATATGATCCAGACAACCCCATAGTCCACGGCCCCCCATACAAAAATCTACCGATATATTTCGAACCCCCTTAAACCCAGGTAATTTTTGTAATCCCTCCAATCCTCATTCTCTGACACCCCACACAAACTCCTTCACTTGCACCAAACCACTACCTATGACCCTTCAGGGCATCGGATTGGACTTGGTGCAGGGTTGGCGACCCCCTTCCGCGCTCACGGGCACATACCCTAGAGCTCACACATTTGGTGTCGAGACTGCGTCCATTGGACCCCACTGCCTCACGAGGCACGACTTTTTTGTTTTTGTTGATTTTAAAAAATAAGGTAATTAAAAACGGGTTTTTTCAATGTTTTTCCCGTAGAACGGGCGCTGTGCGCTTAGCAACCCCTACTCAGAGCACCACCCAATCGAAGGTCGATGTATCGGCCCAATGTTTTCCATTCGTGGTATAGGCTAGTGACAAGAGTCATACAAGTGACGTGTGAGGGCAACCTGGAAACGTCGAGTGCGAGGTAATAAGAAAAGATGGGAATAGGGCTGCGTTGCCAGACCACCGACAAGCGCGCATGTGGCAACAACATGCTGCGCCATGTTGAGTGTTAGTTAAGTAGTCCTGTCCTAGTTTTAAGTTAATGTTGTATGTTTTTTGGTTTGAGGGGGGGCCTAACCCCCCTACCTGAATTTGTACTGCATATGTAATATTTTAAATAAAGATTTTGAATTGAGTTGAGTTTGAGTTGAATAATCCTTAAAAAGTCAGACAAACAACAGTGAAAATACTAGGGAGGTAGTATCGTTCCATTGGATATGGCATAGAGGGCCAAGAAATAAATGGAAGAAACGCGGAAAATATTACTGTGCAAAAAAATATCTGAAGGTATTAAAGAAACGTATCAGTAGGCCTTCTGAAAAACCCTCACACAATATATCAAAATACTATATTAATGTTCAATAAATTATAATGCACTTACTCTGTACTTGGCTTTACACCAACCAGGAGTCATATCATTCGGTCTGAACTTCTTATGGGCAGCATTGTCAGTACCCTTAGCACCAATTAAATATTCTCCAATAGGCATACTATTATCAACCCATTCCAATATACCACTCCGCATCGACAATGGTACAATTTTGTACGTTCTGATAAGCAAACTTCTCGTTTGCTTATTGGCTGAGAGCAAATTATTCATAATAGTGAAAACTTGTTGCATAACTGCGTCTTGTCTGAGGTCGTCCTGGCCTTTGATTAATTGTGAATAGGTTTTACCATTGGTACCGATGCATTCGATGCGTTTAGGTGCGTTTATGCCACCTACTGTTTTGTATTTTGGTGCAAATTTGTATATACCTGAAACAAATAAGTAGGAAACTTTTAGTATAGTATAAATTGGCGGGCGCAATCTAAGACTTTGAACAAAATGTTCCACCATGATGTTAGGGATAAATTAAACAAATAATAGAACAAATACTTACCGACAATATTATCATAGGTATTGGATTTGCTAACTGGTATATTATATGTAGGCACCAAAACATCCCCATAGTCTTTAATTTGACGTATTTTCAATCTGGATGGTATTGTAAATTCACTTTTATCACTATCAGAAGAGTCACCATTATCCACATAATATGCCAATTGAATTAGACTATCTGATAAAGTAAGCATTTTCCCAATTATTCCAGCCAATATATTACTCTTTTTCATCAACCTCTTAATCAAAGATAAAGCCGTTTCGCTCCTCTCACTCACGCTCACTTTGGCCTTTGAATTTGAATATTCCCTGTCTTTATTCGCTTTTACTAAAGCCAAAAGTAAAGGTAGAGTGTGATGCGGATGGTCAATTGCACATTTTTCGATTATCTGATCAATTTGCTGTCCGAACACATCAGTAGTGGATATATGAGGAATCAATTGCGGCAATATTGGAATGAATTTGTAGGTGGGTATTTGCTGAACCTCGGTTTTAAGAAGCCCAAGCAAATCTTCGCTGTCTCGATTTTCCAGAAATAGAGCCGTCATCCGGAAAATTCTTATGTTGTTTGTGTCGCAACTCAACAAGTTTTTAATGTAGTATCTGAAAAAATAATATTATTTTGGTAAAATAACCAAGTAAACATCTTAAATTTAGGCTGTGACAATTTACCTAACTGCAAGTCCCAATACTTGTTCTTTTTCTTGATACGTAGTATTCATTTCAAATTCGTCAAGTTTAAGTTGTCTTTCATGGATTACTTGAGCTTTTTTTTCGTCGTCACTTTTTGCCCTAAGTACTTTCATGGCTCTGGCCATTTGCTCACAGGCGGTGATATTGGAAATTTTTTGGCGAAAGGGATCGGATTTCATGTATCTCATGATCTAAAGAAAAATAACAGTGAGTGGAAAAATAAAATAAAAGATTAATTGGGGTTATAGCTTGAAAACTCACTTGTTGATATTCCTTATCAGCAAAAGTAGCCATTTTATCGAAAGCATCTTCCAAATTTTTACAATCCTCATTGGTCCAAACATTGTTATCATTTCTCATAGCTGTGTACATCTCGATAGAGTCAGCAAAGCATTTCAAATTTGAAGCTCTATCTGAATAAGTTTCTGCTTTATAGGATCCTTGGAGTTTTAAACAGAACGCTTTCAATCTAAAATATTTAGTTCAGCTTCAATTTCTTGAATATATTTTGTGTAAAAACAATTCCTAGTAGGTAAATCATTATACTAAACATTGTAAACAAAATAAATTATAATTGATTGTACATATTTTGAAAAGAGTTTGTAACTTAGTTAAGAAACGTGCAAAATAACTGTAGAATTCACCGTTTTGTTATCTTATTATTGTCAGTGTTGCACAATTTTCCCAAAATCTGTTGAGCAGTTTCCTGCTCATTATTCAACCAATGCAATTCGGCTTCTCGTAATTGCAGTTCATACTTGATGCTGTCCTCTAAATTAGAACTTTTTATTGTGATATTAATGAGTGCAGTTTCAGCTACTCTTGTGCGACATTCGGTTTTGGCATAATCTATAACAAAAAAACAATTAAAAAATTTGAAAAAATCAAAAATATTGTATTAAGTTATATACCTGCAAAATCTAAAACCATATTGAAATATTTCTTCTTCAAACTAGGCTCTTTTTTAGTGAATTCACTCAAAATTGTCATTCTTTGTGCAGCTATAGGTTCTACAAACTGAAAATCATTTTTCCTTATGATCAAATCTTGATTTTTCCATTTCAGTAACATTTCATCAAAATTGTTAGTATCTATCGCCTGCATGCAATCTTCCATTTCAATTAAAGACTGCAATTGAGAGAATATTGGATACAAACTGTTACAACTCTCGAGACTAGTGTGTCTTAAATTGCGAATTATACATTGACTAAATTGATTAATTGAAGAAGTAAAAATGTATTTGTCTTCATTGCATAGTGCTTTCAAGCAGGCGAATTTATATTTTTCATAGTTGTCCGGATTTATCTTATCGATGTTGTCTTTTTTGTTTGTGTGCCACTGACCTAATCGCCACAAACACTCATATTGTGGCTCTGTGCATAAATTTTCACATAATAGTGGTAACCAATACATCTGGTTCATTCTAAAGCTTTCAATTAGCAAATCGAAATCAGGATTAGGAAGGGCACTATAATAATTCATAACACGATCCCATGGACCTAATTTTTTATAAAATTCAATTCTGTGTTCGGGATTAAGTAATGATGTACTAGTAGCACAGCCTGAAAGTGCGTCTAATTCTCCAATTGACTTGTAGGCCTACAGAAAAAAATTGTAACTTATTTGACAAACAAAACATTGTATTTTACCGTACAGTTTGTAAAATTTGCTGTAAAGTAATTCCCAGCTCTTTCGATACGAAGTAGTAAATATAATCAAGAAAAGCAGTTTCGTCTTCGACATTTGCTTCGTTTTTTGACTTATTTAGCAGGATAAGGTCTTTTTGTTGTTGACACCATAATTCTGCATAAAGTATGGTTGAGAAATGAGCTGAACAAAATGTAGCAGCTTTGGCGATAGGTAAATAATCTAGTTTCAAATCATCAAACCTACAAGGAATCACAATAATAAATGAAACTAATATTAAATATACATACTTACTTTTTAAAAATGCTGGGTTGTTGCCTAATAAAATTGATTACATCCAACATGCACTTTACAGATTTCTTATTAACAGGGATTAACAGTTTTTCAGGCTCTGTAGACAAATTACAATGACTTGTGAAAAATCCATTTATACGTACAGAAATCATTTCTGTTACTTTGCTGTTATTCAACGATAACATCAAATAAATTAACAGAGGAAAAATATTTTCACAAAATTTAGCCTAAAAAGATTTGCAGTAGATTCATAATTTTAAATCTTATATTATAAGATTTATACCTTGACCTTACACACTAAAATCAAATGCTTCAAATAACATCCTTCATTGAACATATTTAACAAATGAAGAACCAATGTGGTAATCCAAGCATTATTGTCCATGGGTTGTGATGGACACCATAATTCAGAATCGTCCATTAGTTGGTTGATTTTTATTTGTGATGGTAGTTTCTGACAGTTTTCCAAGTAGGGTGTGATGAACTCTTTGTGAATCAAGCCGTATCCAAAATCAATTGAAGAATCTATACATAGGAAGAATAACATTGTGGTTGAAATGTAAAATTTTCAAAAAACTAAGTCATGTACTATTAGTTCTCTTATCATTAATTCAGTTTTTCAAAGTTCTAAATTTAGAAACAATCAAAAATTATCATTTTAACAAATTCAGTGAGTTATTAGGACTTAGGAGCAGCTTCAACAGATTTGCAAAAATAAGAAATAATACGAAAACTTTTCAGAGGTACCTAAACACAGAACGAAATATGAATAAGATTGTAATAGCTAAATAGCTGGTATTCCAAAAATAAGAGCATACATAGGTATGTCAATATATGATTGTACAAAAATATAACAAGCTGCCTACAAACAAGTTCGAGAAGAACTTTTACGAAGGAAGGATGGAGGGGAAGACCTAATCAATGGATATATGGAAGGCGTGCTAGTGGTAGTCGCTAAAAAGGCAAGCGATCAGGAAAACTAACTACCTCCCCATTAATGGCATAATACCAAAAGTTAGAGCTTTTTAAATGACCAGTAAGTAGTTCGTCATATGATGTTATAGTATTAGTAGAAAGCAATTTATGTATTAACTTCATGGACAGTGAGCTAGATCGGTCTCATCTTACTAGTCAAAAATCTAGCGGCGATGGTATACTTATAATACATATTAGAAAATCAATAAGCTCTATGAGAATTTACATAAACCAGAACAATAAAGAACAGCTGTTTGTTGCATGTAGCTTCCATGGGAATCAATTTGTAATTGCTGTTTTATATACATACATACCACCCAACGTGCCGGATGTTAATACATACAACATATTTCCAAAATGGGTTTCACAACAGGTTCAAAATCTGACTTTTCAGAAAAAAATTGCACATTAGGCTTTTAATAATTTGAAATCTCTTCTTGATTATGAAAGGTTTTCATGGTTGCGTTCGCAGTGTAAGAGGGTTCCAGAAATATGTTGAACTAATATATATTTATATATATATAAATGGCCAAAGTATTGTGGACTTATTACAATATTTTGTGACAGTTAACACTCCTAGTAACCTTGATGTGCAGGAGATAGTCTATGATACACCAGTTGAGGTTTCGAAGTGCTTCAATTTTTCACATATTTCTGTTGAAGATATTTTCAATAAAATATCTGATCTCCCAAATAAAAATACAAAAGAAAGAATACCTTATAGGTATACCGGGTGCCAACGAGATCACTTTCCGGCTGCCATTTTTTTATTTATTTATCGATATCAGCGAAACTTGGTAGGGTTTATATTCTAACCAAACGTCATTTTTATGCATTATTAAAAAGTTTTGAAAATCGAAAGTTGCGGTAATTTCCGGTGAAACCGGAAGTCATGAATGCACAAAAATGGCATTTCGTTAGAATATCAAGCCTACCAAGTTTCATTGATATCAATGAACAAATAAAAAAATGGCTGCCGGAAAGTAATCTCGTGGGCACCCGGTATAATTCTAAAAAAGTCTACATGTTTATTAGTTAAGCCATTGCATGTATTGTTCAAGAGATCCTTAGATACTTGTTTTTATCTTGATAAAAATTGACACACAGCTTTGTGGAACCTATATACAGTGTGTCCACTTAAGTTCGCAGCATATGGGAAACTTTTTTATTATCAATTTTATTAAAAAAAGTTATTCTTTATAAAAGTTTCTACTTCTTGAAAAAATAGTATTAAACTGTTAAAACTTGAAATAGCATGTACCGGGTGTTTTTTTATCTTTGATGTCATTTTGATCACCTGAGTTAACAAGTCAGCAACCGAGGGTTGGTTTTTAAAAATAGACTTTATTAACAATTCGAAATTATTACTACAGAAAGCACGTTACAATAAAAGTTATAAGTATAATAAATTTCAACTGACTAACTATCCTAAGAAAATACATATATTTATAATAAGCTGAAAAGCAGAATAAGCATTTTAAATGAGGACTCAGAAAATAGACGTGATATAACTCCTCCCTTCTTAGCTTCAACTTTCACGCTAGCGGGGGAGTTGAATACTCCGGTCTTCTTCTGGAACGGGGGTGGACCTCTTCTTCTTCATGGCAGCTTTTACATATTTCATGTAAACCAAGAAGATACAGGCAATAACGATGAGGACATATATAAGGATTGTCCCAAGGCTGGGCAATCTATTGATTTCGGTGAAGCTCAGTTGTGGGCGTATGTCCAAACTTCTTTGCTCAATTGGTGAAGGTCGTCTAACTTCAAATAATTTAGATGTCGACTTAGATTGAGGGTCGGCATCATGGCGAGTGTATTTGGTATGTCAGGAAACAGTATCGGTTGAATATCGGTCTTGATTGTCCTATTTTCATTGATGACTATTTAGGAAGCGGTGGCCACTTGGCAACCAATCGGTATTTGGAGCATAAATGTTCCAATGATGTTTTGTACTTCTTTTTGTTGAAAGCACTTGAGTTGGATGGCTTCTTTGACAGGAACAACCAATATCCATTGGTTGGAATCGTCCAATCGATTGATGATAATTTGTGGGACTTCAACTTTGGTTTGTTCGCAGGTGGAGGTATTTTTGTCAGAGTGGAGTAGTTTAATTTCGCATGGGCTGTCTTCTTGAATTTTGTGAATGTCTTCTTTTCCACAAATATGGGACTTCGGAGTGACTTCTTGACATTCTTGGCCATAGTATGTGTAGTGCAATTTATTTTTCAGCAAGAATTTATTTCGCGGTAAGACAACCTTAAACTGACTCTGAGAAAGTACTGGAACCGAGTATAAATGAAAGTAATCAAAAATTTCCGAATACATTATTGGTATATGTATTAAGTATGTTATTCTATTATTGATGACAAAAGATTCCAATTCAATTATTTTTTCAAAAAGTGAAGTATTTTCCAAAGTAACCGCTAGGGGCATTTAATTCATGATAAAGGTCTTCAGTTTTTATTATGCTTGGATGCATAATTTTCAATTTTGAAAAAGTTAAGGAATTTTCTATATCTTGTAAAATAGAGTCAATTATCTCATAGATATTGACTATTTGATTTATTATGTCTTTGATATAGAGGGAATTTTCTCTATATGCTGCCTTCTGTACCATGTGTGCAATTTGGTTAATTTTTGATTCTAGAAGTTTTTCGTTGTGATTTATTTGTTTAATGGTTTGGATAAATTTTTCGATTACTGTTAGAGAAAGCGAGTTTTCTTTCAGAACACTTTCTCGTAAACTATTTTGATTGTTTTGTAATTCCCTAATGATATGCTCGTAACGTTCTCCATCAGATGCGTCTAGGTTTCCAGTTACAGATTTGAATATTGATCCTAAGCCATTAATTAGTCCTCTTTTAATTCTTTGTGGCTGAGGTATAATCTCTGATATTTTTGTATCAATTCTATTCTGTGTTATTTTCAACAAATTTATGTAATTGCTAATGTCTTCAGAATAGTCTTGATGTCCATTAAGAATGTTTGTAATATTATTAGATTTTACGTGAAGCTTATTTATTTCACGTATTATTGGGTTCAAGTCATAATAATGTATCAGGGTGTAGGTGTAATCTTTGATTTTCGCGTTCCCTAATTTGACTGGAATTATGCCAGGATTGTCATCCAGTTTTCTGATGATTATTTGTTCTTGAGTCCCAAACGCGTAGGCAAAGAAACTGAAATATAATATTTATTGTTATAAAGCTAATAAGCAAGCGTATGATATAAAATGCATTTAAAATAGTTAATTAGAGTAATTGTAATATAATATTTTATTCTTAAAACTAGGTGTCAAAACTATATTTATTTCTCAAGGGACGTTTAATGTTACCCATGTGTACTTTTCCGTGGGAGGTCGTTGCAATTGTTTTAACGTACTGGGTCAACGGTTTCCACTTGTGTCTGAGGTGTAAACTTATCGGCTAGTTTTTGACGTGTATGCTTTTTAATGTATATTTTTTGTTCTGGGTGGAATAATGTTGGTTTATCGGAAGTTTCATTAATCTTTCCTATGATTTTTTTCTTTCTGATTTATAAGTTTTTCATTGATGGTTGAATATAAGAGTTTAGACTTATTTTTATGTTCTGTGACATAATCTGTCAATAAAAGTTGGTCTAATTTTAGGTCAAATGGATCGTTTGGGCTAATGTGTCCTGAAATAACATCTATTGGCTTGAATTTAGTCACCGAATGGATGGTGTGATTATATGCTAGGATTGCATATTTCATTTTTTGGCTGATAGGTGTCTTCAGGAAGCCACGATTATTTAGAATTCTTACGTGTTCGGATAAAGTGGAGTGTATCCTCTCGATAACTCCGTTAGACTGGGGGTGCTCGGGCGAGCAAAAATGAATTTTTATTTTATGAAGTTGTAATAGTTCTGTGACCACTGTATTTTTAAATTCAGTTCCGTTGTCTAATAGCTATTTATACAACAAGTTACGAAATGAGTGTCTTTTAGGCACGCGACGTGAAAATTGTCCAACGAGGCGTAGCCGAGTTGGACAACACGTAGAGTGCCTATAAGACATCGTTTCGTAACGTATTGTATACAAGATTTTTTCTACTGGCATTTTATAATAAAAAAACACAATTTTATTTCATGTGAATAATGCCCGATTGCACCGTCTCTCTTAACAGAGGCTTAGAGATAACTATTCCTTAAAGTGACATTTTCCCATGCAAAACTGTCAAAGGGATAGTTATCGTTAAGCCTCAGTTAAGAAGATGGTGCAATCGGGCATAAGTCGATTACGCCCAAAATCTTTGTTACCTGCTTTTGCTTGACACCTGACACTTTTCAAGCGATTTTTTCTTTCAAGATTCGACATCAATAATTAAAATCCTGGAAAGTAGGTAACAACACAAAGTTCTGTTTTGAGTAACCCAAACGTTCAATTCAATAATTACATTTTTAATATTCATAATAAATACAAAACAAAATTCAAATCTGTGTTTAGTGTGTTTTTTATTTCTGAATAATGAATGACACTTTTAGGCACTAGTGCTTAAAAATTACTTTTACGCACTCAAAAGTCACTTTTACGCATTCAAAAGTCACTTTTACGCACTGAATGCTTAAAAGTAACTTTTACGCACTCAGTGCTTAAAAGAATGTCATTTTAAAACTAAAATGACAATCGAAAAGTTGCTATTATGAAACGTCAGTAGAAAAAATGATTTTGGATGGAACACCGTGATGTGAAAAGAACGATATTAAATTATCGCTAATTTCGGTGGCTGACAATGAATTTAGGGCGTAAGCTTGTGCGTACTTGGAAAAACTGTCAATGATTGTGAGAAATTTAACTTTATCTAATGTATATGTGTCAAGGTGAATAGTTTCAAAAGGTTTGGTTGCCGTGGGTGTAATATTCATTTCCATGTTTAATGGGTGTCGTTCGTATTTACTTCGTTGGCATATTTCGCATTCATTTATGTACGATTGAATAGACTCTTTAAGATTTGGCCAGTAATACTTTTCTTTAATACGCATTTCGGTTTCCTCGATTCCGCGATGGTTTGTCTTACTCTCATGGTAGTTCTGTATTATTTCCGGTATACTTTGTTTGTCTACTATGTCGATTAATTTTTTCAAATATCTTTTAATTCTAATCGAGGGCCATTTAAAATTTTTCCTAACCACTTCGCAGAATGGTTCATATGTATCTGGGTTCTCGAAATAAGCATAGTATAATTTACCTGGCACAACGTTTTCTTTTATAAAATTAATTGTATCATTTTCAAAATCATTTTCCGATATCTGAACTAAAAATCTTCTCTTCTTTTCAAATAAAATTAGTCTTTTTGTTTTGGCTGGTGAGTGCATGACCTTTGTGACGATTATTTGATTTGCTCCATAGTTAACAGCAGATTCTTTAATTGGAATTCCAACAATAGGGTCTTGTTCAGCATTAGTATGGATAGTTTCGTTATCGTCTTCAGCTGTTGCTTCGAGGTCAGGTTGCGCCATAGTTGATATTTCGTCTAGGTTCTCAATCTCTTTGCTGGTCGTTGGATTATTTTCCATTCTAGCTTCTTCCTCTAATTCTTTATTGAATTCTTCAATATATGATACTAGATTCGATATATTGTCGGTTTCTTTAGTGTGTAATTCAATACGGCTTAGGGCGTCTGCATTTGTATTGAGTTTACCTTTTTTATAAATAATTTGGTAATCAAACTCTTGTAGTTTGATTCGCCAACGTACCATTTTCGATGTGTGGTCTTTATAATTGAAAAGCCATTGCAAAATGCAAGGGCTTATGGTCCGTTATGATATTGAATTTTTGTCCATAAAGGTAGGGTCGGAAGTACTTCGTCGCCCAGATAAGACACAGGCACTCCTTTTCAATAGTGGAATAATTTTGTTCTGAATCATTCAAGGTGCGAGATGCGTAGGCTATGGGCAAATCTTGTCCAATGGGCCCTTGTGATAACACAGCACCTAGGGCTACGTTACTAGCATCACATGTTAGATTAAATGTCTTCGAAAAGTCTGGGTATTGTAGTATAGGTTCATTTACAAGTAATTTTTTGCAATTTTCAAAACATTCGATAAATTCTTGGTTGTGTTCAATCTTTGCACCTTTCTTCAAGCATTTCGTGAGGGGTTTTGTGATTTTTGCAAAATTATCTATAAAACGTCTATAATATCCGAGTAGTCCGAGAAAGCCTTTGATTTGTTTTGTTGTTTTTGGAATTGGGTAATTTTTAATGGCTTTGATTTTGTCTGGATTTGGTCGTACTCCTTCTGGTGTCACTATATGGCCTAAATATGCTACTTCTCGTCTGAGGAATTCACTTTTATCCAATTGAATTTTGAAATTGGTTTCACGTAGTCTTTGGAAAACCAATTTGAGTCGTTCTAAGTGCTCTTGTAGTGACGTGGAAAATATAATAATATCGTCGAGGTACACAAGACATTTTTCGTTCTGGATTCCTCGTAATATACTGTCCATGGTCCTTTGGAACGTGGCGGGGGCGTTCTTCAGTCCAAACGGCATACGAAGAAACTCGTAATGACCATTCTCCGTATTGAATGCGGTTTTCTGTATGTCGTTCTTATTCATCTGTATTTGATGAAATCCGCTGGCCAAGTCCAATGTAGTAAAATATTGACATTTTCCTAATTTGTCTAATAAGTCGGTTATATTCGGTAGGGGGTATCTGTCTGTTATAGTTTTTGCATTAACGCCACGAAAATCTACTACTACTCTCCATTTCTGCTTTCCAGAAGCGTCCGCTTTCTTTGGGACCACCCAAATTGGCGATGACCAGGGAGAGTTGCTTGGGCGAATGATTTTTTGGTCTAACATTTTTTTCATCTGTGATTCGACTTCCTTTTTATGTATAAAAGGGTATCTATAGGTTTTACTATATACCGGTTGTTCATCAGTGGTTTTAATTGAATGTCTTATTTCACTTGTAAATGTTAGGGGCATGTTTTCTTGATAAAATATATCTGAGTATTCTTCACATAATTTGATGATTTTCGATTTTTCTTCTGCATTCAGATGATCGGTGCGAATTTGAGAACAGTCAAAATTGGGTTTGTAATCAAGTGAGTCTTCGAAATTATTTAGATTTATTTTTTCCAATTCTTCTCGATTAAATGGTTCTACCTTAAATGGTTGGGAAATATCAAGGGTTATTGGTTTGCAAGTGTTATTCAAAATGCTAGTAATAGCATAACCATTTTTTGCGATACTCAGCGAGTTGGGAATTTCGCAGTTATGTATCCTCTGGTAGGGTATAATAACCTCGCCGTCTTGTATATCAGTTTTAATTTTCACAAGTTGTTCAACTCGAGGAGAAACAGTAACATTATATATTGATGTGTCAGTTTTATGGAACTGCAACTTAATTCTTGCATGTGGAGTTACTAGAAATGCTGTATCAAAATTAATGTTGGCTTGCAAGTTTTTAAGATTATCAAGCCCTAATAAACCATCGAATATGTTGTGAAATTTAAATAGGTAAAATTTTAGAGGTTTATTATGTGGTAAATTAAAGATTTTAGGTGCGGGAATTTGAGCACTGTACTTATGTGCTGATTGTTGAAAAACGGTGGAGACAATAAATGGGTCATCAAATATATTATCCGGGTACAATTTTTGAGCTAGTTCAGGGTTTATAAATGATCTAGTGGAACCGCTATCTATTAAAATTTTTAAATTGTGTTCTGGGAATATAATGTATGGAAGCTCGCTTGTAGAAGCATTATTCAACGATATTATTTCGGGTGTTAAGTTTGGGGATTTTCCGAGGCATGATTCAGAAAATTTGCGTTATCATAAGAGTAACTAGTTGCATTATTGTCATCAGCAGACTCAGCATATTGGGTGTTATAATTAGACTCGGAATCATATAGTTGGTCAAAATTAGATGAATCGTAGTATAGGGATTCTGGGTCACTTTCATTAATGTCAACATGAGGTTCGTTAACGTCGTCAACTACGTTCGTATTATATAGTTCTTCAGCTATGAAATTACTTGGTTGGTTGGACTGGAAATAATTTCTAGAAGGTTGTTGAGCATTGGCATTGAAGGTTTGCCTCGAAGTTGTTGACATAGGAGTAGGTTTTGGGAAAGTTCTATTTTGATTGGGTTTAAATACATTTGTTGAGTTTGTGTTGGATTTATTTTTGAATACTTGGGAATTGGTAGGGAATCTTTGTGGGATTTTGTTAAAATTTGGTTTCACAGCAATAGGCTGAGATGGAAATGTTGGCTTAGCCGTAAATAAATTGTTAGATGTTTGACTATTAAATCCTGGGTTAAAATGTGTGTTTCTAAATTGTGTGTTTGTTTTATTGTGTTGTATGGTTTTTTGTGTATGAGGTTTAGAAAAATTCTGGAAATATTGAGTGTTATACTCATCAGTAACAAATTGTAGAGCTTGCGGAAGGTCTCGTGGACGCATGCAACGAATTGTCGTGCCTAATGGTTCCCTTAGGCCCGATAAGAATGTTTTTAAAGCTAATTCATTGTATAAATTACGTTTCAGCAATTTTGCAGCGTCATTTGTTTCATGAATATCCACGTAGGAACATAAAAGATTTAAAATATGTAAAATACGATCGTAATATTGGCTAGGTTTTTCACCATTTTGTTGCCTAAGCATTACTAAATCGCGATTTAAACAAGCTTCATCGCGCTGGTCAGCAAAATGCCTGCCCCAAATAGTTTTAAGTTGGTCCCAAGTTGTTACATTTTGGGTTCCCAAAACTAATTTTGCGTTACCGGTTAATTTACCGATTATCGAGTTCAGCAAGTAAATGTTCTGAAAACTATCTGGTTGAGCAGCATTATAGAAAGCATCAATGAGGCTTTGACATACTGATAAATATCTGTTCAAATCATTCGGATTTCCGTCAAATTGTGGTACACAACTAAGGTACTCTGGCTTGAAATGAGCCATACTGTTAGAGTTTAAATTCGGAACAATGCAAATGTTTTGATTATCAAAAGATGTGCTTTCGGCACCGTTACTTTCAGAAAATGTTTGATTAATTATTCTAATTAAATCTTCCGAATCAGAAGATGAGTCAGTTGAAGGCGGTAATGATAAGTTATTCAATTTTTCAATTATTTCATCTACGTCAGACATAAGTTAAATTGCACTTACAGACTGAATAAGAAGAATTTCATTGCTATAAGTCCCAGAGGTTTGGTTGGCGATATGGTCCTTCCAAATGGTTCTTGGTCCTTGCGAGATTTGGACAATTTGGTTCCAAACTCCGATTACTTCGAGGTAACAGGTTCACGATGAACTGGGTGTTTCGATATCTAGAAAGCCACTCTGACACCTCACAGTAAACAATTAACGTAAATCCGATTTTTTTCGGTTAGTCCGAATACCGAAGAACCGATAAACAGTCCCGAAAAAACACGTCCTGTCGACTGCGCCAGTTAACAAGTCAGCAACCGAGGGTTGGTTTTTAAAAAATGACTTTATTAACAATTCGAAATTATTACTAGCGAAAGCACGTTACAATAAAAGTTATAAGTATAATAAATTTCAACTGACTAACTATCCTAAGAAAATACATATATTTATAATAAGCTGAAAAGCAGAATAAGCATTTTAAATGAGGACACAGCAAATAGACGTGATATAACTCCTGTAACTTTTTTGTTTTTGACGTTATCAAGGTAAACCTTCGAAACAAAAAAACAAAATGTAGGGTTAGTAGCCCAGTTTTTTTTTCAAGTTACACATAAAACAAAACACTATCAATTTTTGACATATAAGCCTACATTATATTTTTTTTAAATGGAACACTCTGTATATTATACAGTGTGCGCCATAAAGTTGGGTACCTACATATGGGAAAAATCTTAATTATTGCTTTTTTCAAAACACTTTTTTTGGGGATCGTTAGGGCATGTTCGATAACCAAAAAATCGATTATAACACATGTCATGTTATTTTTCTGATGACCAGAAAATGTGCAAAATGGTCATGGGTACAGTTATAGCGACACGACCGGACGGTATTTTCTAATTTATGCCCTTCAAGTGTGTATTTCGCAAAACAATCGATTCGTTTAATATCAAATTTATGTAGTTTAGTTGAATAAGGCTATTTTTGAAATAAAATTAATATTTTCGATTTTCCATTTAATGGTATAGGTAAAATAAGTAGTTTTATTTTTTTTCTCTGATTTGCTTCAAAATCGGCATGTGAAGTTCTTTTTGGATTCTGAACAACTTTTTCCTATAAATTTTTTTGATATCTTGTCAAAAATACCCGTTTTTCGACATCAATATCAACTTTTTTCGAAATTCCCGCTTAACCGATATGCGCACGACATGTGTCATAATCGATTTTTTGGTTATCGAACATGCCTAAACGATCCCCAAAAAAAAGTTTTTTGAAAAAAGGAATAATTAAGAATTTTCCCATATGTACCCAACTTTATGGCGCACACTGTATGTATGTTCGATAATAGAATATTTTATTCTGATTACAATGATATAACACACCTCATATTTTGGTCCAGCCGTTTTTGACAAAACGGCAAAAATGATGTCTGGAATTGGTTTTTATCGTGTTTAGTTTGTGCTCCAATCAATCGAACTTTAGTGGGAGAAACACTACATGGAAAATTTTGTGACTAGTATCAAAATGTAGTGCAAATTTTTCTCTATAATGTCTGCGGAAAATATACAATGTCCCCCATATTGTTCGCTACATATGGGGAAATTTTTTATTTGTAGTATATGGAATTTTTTCTTAAGTGCGATTGATCCTGCATGTCCGATAACCTTAAAGTACATTTTGACATTGGTCACGTAATCACTGTTGTGGCGGAAAATTCGAAAATTCAGATATTGAAACGCGAAAAGTGGGGTTAGATGGCAAAATTTCGGAAAAAGTTATTTCGCAGACAGTCCTAAAACATCGTTCTAATAACTTTTTCCAAATCAAAATTGGGATATCTTAAAAAACGATACAGATGTAAATACATCTATGAACGCCTTCTACACTATTCTGGGTAACATTTTTGATAGATGTGTTCCTAAGTCCACCCAAATTGATGAGAAATATCCTGTATGGTTTTATAGACATATTTTTTTTCTCATTGAAAGGAAGCAAGTATAGTCCGACAAATACCATTTTAAAGTCACGTGATTTTGGTGGCAAAAAACGTATGTCCATTGATTATGTCGTTGATATCACCTACAAAAAGTTACTGGTGGTTAATAACTATTGAATTTTAAGATATGTTCCCACTAGCATTTTACAAACGCGTTTCTGAAGTAATATTGACCAATCAGATGGCAATTTTAATACTTGCAATTGTTGCGAGACTCACTTTTGACGCATCTGCTGCCCGTTGTAATTCATTCTGAACTTGAATTAGGTGCTCGTTTTCTATTTGCTTCTTTTCGAGAAGGAAAAAGGTTAATATAGTCGAAATTATTAGCTGTGTTTGTTCGTTGTATCATTTTCGAAAATAACTTTGACAAACTAATTGATGACAGTGACGGATTCTATTTCAGGTAAGAATTTCATGAACCATAATTAGACACCAATTTTTTTGTCAATTCTACTATCACCGCTGTTTGAGATGTATTCAACAAGGATAGAGAAAAATCACGTGACTTTAAAATGGTATTTGTTGGACTATACTTTCTGATTGATTATTTTGTAGGGTCCCTCCCACGATGAAGACAACTTCGGCGATACTCCTTTCTTTCTAGCTGGATTATACAGCCACACTAAATCACCTTCTTGAAATCCGGCTGAATTGGCTTTCATGTCGTATCTGGTCTTCATCCGGTCACTGGCTAGCTGAATATGCTCCCGAGCAAAATCATGGATACCCAGAAGTCGTGCCCTTACTTCGTCGGCATAATCTCGGATTTCTCTCCGTTCTTCTTCAGGTATCCCAAATATCAAATCGCAAGGTAACCTGAGTTCTCTTCCAAAGACGATTCTGGCTGGACTTTCACCTGTTGACTCGTGAACAGCTGCTCTATAAGCCATTAAAAACAGAGGCAAGTGTTTGTCCCAATCACGCTGGTTCCTTGCGACCACTTTTGTCCACTTTGTTCCTCTATGGTCTTATTAAATCGTTCTACCATGCCATCAGACTGTGGATGTAAAGGTGTTGTCCTGGTCTTACGGATTCCCATGATCTCACAAATTTTTTTAAAGATGGCAGATTCCAAGTTTCGTCCTTGGTCTGAATGTAACTCTAGTGGCACACCATGACGACTAAAAACTTCGTTCACTAGCACCTGGGCAACAGTGATGGCTTCTTGATTGGGAATAGCAAAAACTTCTGGCCATTTACTGAAGTAATCCATGATAACTAAGATGTATTTGTTACCACGCTCTGACTCTGGGAACGGTCCTGCTACATCTATCGCTATTCTCTCAAATGGAAGACCGACGTTGTACTGTTTCATGGGCCCCCGAGATCTTAGTCTAGGTCCTTTACTGGTAGCACAGATGTCGCATTTTCGGCACCAGCTTTTAACGTCTTCATGGTAGTGAACCCAGTAAAAACGTTCCCGAATTTTGTCCAAAGTCTTGTTAACTCCGAAATGTGCCCCTGAGGTTCCGTCGTGTATTTCTTTTAATACATCTTCCACTCGGTCTTTTGGGATAACCAGTTGGCTCTTAGTGGATTTCCCATCGGCACTTTCCCAAACTCTTTTGAGCAAACCATTTTCTACGGCCAGAGAGTTCGACTGGGCCCACAACGCCTTGTAAATCAAGCTTTTGTTTGACACTTCCCCCCATTCTGGCCTACATTCATCATTTTCTTGTAGAATTTGCCCGATGTCCTGGTCTGCCTCCTGATCTTCTCTCATTTGCTTGGTAGTCCATTTGTCATCGACGATCAGGCCCGTTCTTCTTACAGCTGGACTAGTGTTTTTCTCATGTATTGCCACTTGCCAGTATCCACTTTTGAGATCCAAGGTGGAAAACCATTTAGAGCCCGATAGAGTTGTTAGTGTATCGTCTATTCGGTTTCTCGGAGTTGGTGGTTGTCTGGAATCGTTTCCCATTTTTCTATCTTCTAGTAACAGTTTCTACATTCTCTCCATGAAATTACTGATTTTAGTTTCGAAGCTACCATCCTCTTTTGACAACTGTTTATCTTTTGGGTCTTCAATGGACACTGCTCGTATTCTGGGTCGTGAGGCACCAAAGATTGCTTCCAGTTCTAATGCTCGGACAAGGGCTTCGCTACTTTGTCTGAACTTGGACATTCTTAGGTTTTCCTGGATCTTCGAATCTCTGAGACCATCAATAAACGCAGATACTGCCATCCATTCCTGCATGTCTTTCCCAGCTGCAGGAAACGCCAAACTCACTAGCGTTTTAACTTCCGATTCGAATTCTTGTAGACTCTCGCCGGGTTTTTGAACTCTTGATTTGACTTGAGTTCTGAATACTTCTTGTCTGTAATGGTCTCCGAAGCGCAGTTCTAAAGTTTGACTTAGATGCTGGTAATTCTGTTGGTAGACTGAAGGAATGGCCTGAAGAAGGTCTAAGGCAGGTCCTCGTAGCGCCACTATTAGTGCTGTAGCTTTTTCTTGGTCGTTCCATCCATTGGTGTTTGCAGCAGCTTCAAATTGTCGAATATACATGGTCCAGGATGTAGAACCGTCAAAAGTTGGTGGTTTTATCTTCATACTGGAGAATGCTCCAACACTAACTGGATTGATGGACTGTATTTCTAATTTACGCACCTTATCTTCGAGTGCTTGAACTTGGTCCTCCACTTCTTGTCTTAATTGCTGAACATCGGTTTTGACTTCAGCTTTTACTTCTTGAACGTCGTGTTTAACTTCTTGTACATCGTCTTTAACTTGTTCAATCTTCTGGTCTAGGTTAGCGACAGTTCCTTGTATGGTTTGGAATATTTTCTGCAGTTTTCCAAGGTCCTCCTGCCGTTCCTGTTGTCGCTTAGCTTCTTCTTGTTGTCGCCTAGCTTCTTCGTCTTGTTTTTCTTGTAATCGTTTAGTCTCTTGAAGTTCCAACATTTTGCGCAGAAGTTCTTCAACTTTTTGTTCGTCCATTTTGGCTTGTTATCTTGTGATAGGCATATACAAAAGGTTCTAGAATTTCCCTTGAATTTTCTTCAAATGTCTTTTCTGGTCTTTGCTCGAAGTTCCAAACACGCCGGTGAAGTCACAAATTGGATAACTTGCTTTATTCTAGAATAGAATGTTCTGGAAATTTCTTGAAACTTCTTCTTTAGATGTCGATTGATACAGCAAACACGTCGGTGAAGTCACCATTTCGATATCTCCCTTGGTTTCCAAATAGAATGTTCTAGAATTTTCCCGAAACTCCTCGAAAAACCTCTTCTGAATGACGATTGATGTTCCGAATACGTCGGCGAAGTCACAAATTCGATATCTCCTTTAGTTTCCAAATAGAATTTTCTAGAACTCACTCGAAGATTCACTATCACAGTCTAAATCGGGTATAGAGTCACTTCCGGGGTAATTCACACGATCGGTTGAGTCTCTTTTTGTGATTGTCACTGTTTGCACTGCACTAACTGTCCCAGTGTTCACTTAGTGTTCAGTTTTTAAACTACACTAGTGTTCCCGCGCTTCCGCAATTGGATTTCACTCTGCAGTCCTTTATATCCCACTTGTGACACCAGTGTCGCGACTTTGGATCGCCGGACAGAAATCTTGGGTTCGTCGTTCGTTTCGTTTATTCCAAAAATCAAAGTCCAATTAACACAGCAATAATTTATTCCACTTAACAAAACACTCTGACACTAATTACTTTACTAACTCAACAATTAAACTCTTTAGAATCACTATTTAAATCGTATCACAGTTGAACTGAAACTTAACTTACAAATCAATGCCGGCCTTCTTATATATCCCTAATTCTATTCCTGTAAAATCTAGAATACACACGATAATCTAATTTTCCAGATAAAAGTAGAATAATTCGCTAGATTCTAGTATTTTCACCATCGATTCTTGACAGCCTGGCGGACGATATCGTGACACTACTCTAAATATCTGCATGACGTAAAAATTAGCTTAAAATCAAACCCTAAATTCTTTTGGTCATATGTAAATGGCCTTAAGGATCATCCAGATGTTCTTCAGGAAATGATTTCTGATGACAAAACGTACACTGAACCGCAAAACATTGCTAACGGTTTCGCGGATTTTTTTAAATCAGTTTTTATTAATGATACTGACGTAACTTGCAGTAAATTTCCTGTAAACACTTCTGCGACAATTTGATTAGCAGGACTGAAATTCAAAAGGCTATCATAAAGATTAAGGGTAACAAAGCAATTAAGCAATAGGTCCTAATGAAGTACCTACCTGCTTATATCATAAAGGGCTGCAGTGAATATTTGGCTTTGCCTCTTGAATTACCCTGATAAATGGAAAACAAGCAAAGTTATACCTATCCACAAGACTGGTGCCAGAAAAGACATAAAAAAATTATCGTCCTATCTCAATTGTATGCGCAATCTCTAAAGTTTTTGCGACAATTATTTTTGAACGATTGTTTAGTGAAATTTCGGGCAAAATAACATTATACTAACATGGTTTTTTTTCCTAAAAAGTCAACTTTTACCAACTTAATCACATTTTGTCAATATATTCATGACGCAATAAATGACAAATTACAAGTTGACGTAATATACACAGATATGGAAAAAATATTTTTGAATATACAGGGTGTTCCATTTATGGGGTTTGCGACCGAACTTTTTTTTTTAATGGAACACCCTGTATGTGATTGCATGTTTGGATTCTACGTAAAATTCTGAGCAGATTTCATGTAATATATCCTATACCTAAGTTCAACTGTTAGAAAGTTTTTTCAGGTAATGACCAACGTAAATTCAGGGACACAACGGTCCCTGTTTGGGAATCGGCCCACTGAGCAGTGGACTCAGGCTTCCCGTGCCAATCCTTGACGCGTTTCATCCTTGTTAGGACTCATCAGAAGGACATAGGCTGAAGCTCCCTGTCCAAGCAAAATTGAACTTTGTTGACCAGTCAGAAACAACTACTCCGAGGGCAAATACCCCTACCAGCATTAAACTACACTGATTGGTCTGAACTTTCGTTGGCAATGGAAATTGTTTTTTCAGGTAATGGTCATTACAAACTGAAACTTTGACACCCTGTATCTCAGAAATTACGCATTTCCGGACATATGTTTATGGGAACTTTTTTTCTTAAAATATTGTTAGGAATCACATCCTGAAGTTACGAACCGTACTTAGAAAACACCCAGTATATTTTTCTATTTTTTGACCATCCTGTACAGGTGGTCCAAATTGGACACTTTCCTATGGAAACGGAAACACCCTTTATTTTTAGAGACAGGAAAAAATAGACTCCCCACTCTGAGGTTCAAATTTCATGAAATCTTGATTGGTACCAACTGCATTTTAATATCTTCAACCGCTTAGTTTGAGGTACTTGGACTATTTCAATAATAAAAATTGTATAATAATTTTTGATAAGAGATCCATGGTTAAAAACAAGTAATTTCCTGTTTTTTGTTATTTTTCCTCCAAATTTCGCAGACAGCCCTAAAACATTGTTCTAATCACTTTTTCCAAATAATTTTTTTCGAAATTTTGCCATCTAACCTCACTTTTCGAGTTTCCATATCTAAATTTTCGAATTTGCCGCCACAACAATGATCACGTGACCAATGTCAAAATGTGAATTCAGGTTATCGGAGATGCAGGATCGATCGCACATAAAAAAAAATTCCATATCCTACAAATAAAAAATTTCCCCATATGTAACGAACATTATGGGGGACACTGTATAGGAAACTAGGCCTATTTTCGACGTAGAATATACCATAAAAATTTCGTGCATTAATTTCGGAATACCCTGTATATGAGGGTAAAAAATTATTCAATAAATTGCCTTTAAAGATGAAATGACTCACCCCTGAAAGGAGGCTACATTTAGAGTTAAAGAAATTTCTCACGGGTAAAGCGACAGTTTGAACGAACGAGTTCATTGAGTTTTATTTTGTGACTTATTTTTTGACTCAAACTACGTAATGATATGTATTTTTAATTTCAGTTTCATTTCATCGCTCGTCCATTTTTATATTTATTTTTATACATGTATTTCTTTAGCTTTGTTAATGAGATCAGTGGCGACCCAGAAAATATGTTTGGGGGGGGCCCTACATAGGTTGTGGCTTGTGACTGAAAATCTAAAAAAAAATTGAGCTGTCAGAGTGCCACGCCCAAAATTTGCCTCTTATTTTTATACGTAAGAATACAGTTTTGGAAGGCCGGCCTGGTAGGGGGCCCTGCCCGATGGTTCCCCCCTGGGTGCGTCACTGTCCAGGAAATCTAAGAAACTTTGGAAAATGGAGAATTTTTTGAAATATCCAGAAGCTTTTGATGAGCTTCAACATACTAAAATTTGATTGAAAAAAAAACAAATATAGCGGAGTTATGAATTTTTTAATCCCAGAGAGACACTGTGATATTTTTACAATACAGACTATGGCCTGATTTTAGATTTTTTTCCTGGAAATCTGGGATACTTTGGAGAATGAAGGATAAAAAAATCCTTGAAAAAAAAAAAAGGTGATTGGAAAAAAGTAAGGATAGCAAAGTTACAAATATTTTTAATCTAAAAGACAGACTGAATGATATTTTTGCCTTAGAGTCTATGGCTTGAATTTTTATTTTTTTTTTCTGGAAATTCGGAATACCTTGGAGAATGAAGATTTTTTATGTATCCAGAAGCCTTCTAGCTTTAACATACTAAAACTTGATTAGAAAAAAACAAAGATAGCAGGAGTTACGATTTTTTTATTCCCAGATATTTTTCCAATACAGACTATGGCCTGATTCTAGATATTTTTCCTGGAAATCTAGGAAACTTTGGAAAATGAAGAATTTTTTATATATTCAGAAATCTTTTAGCTTTAACAAAATAAAATTTGATTAGAAAAAAACAAAGATAGCGGAGCTACGATTTTTTAAGCCAGAGATACTTTTAAGCCGATTACACACGGTCCGGCAGGCCTGTCAGATCGAATTGAACAGTCCGACTGATGACCGGTCGCCTGAACGTTTATATATTCCGGTGGACCTGTCAGTTAGGACTGTTCAGGCGGCCGGAGAAAAATCAAAAATATGTTCGTTCATCCGGCCAAGAGGCAAGTCTGAACGTGTGTATATCACGGTCGACCCGTCAGTTCAGATAATGCCGTAGTGAGTAGTAAGCTTGTTATAGTCAACCATCCAAGGACCTTTTTTTTCAGTTATACATGTAAACCCCATACTTTGTGAGTGGCTTGCTTACATCAAGTCCTACAACTTTTCCTCTACGACTTTTCTCGGAAATGGCACGTATGCGCGCAGGCGACTCGCAAACATTTTAGGGGTATCGGACTCCCCCAATTTGCCATTATTTTTGTCGGCCAAGTTGATTTCCGTGATTTAGACATAAAAATCAAACAGTATTCGTAAAATTAGATTTACCTACATGTATCAGGAAACATAGTTACGTCAGATCGACATGTTTGCGAGTCGCCTGCGCGCATACGTGCCATTTCCGAGAAAAGTCGTAGAGGAAAAGTTGTAGGACTTGATGTAAGCAAGCCACTCACAAAGTATGGGGTTTACATGTATAACTGAAAAAAAAGGTCCTTGGATGGTTGACTATTACGCTATGTCGTACGAAATAGAATCGAAATTTATCGCGATAGGGCAGTTTGATGTTTGACGTTCAAGATGGCGGTGCGGCATAGCAAACTTGACCTTGACGTCCATAAGAGACTGTGTAAACAGCTTAACCTCACTTTAACTCTGTTTATTGTTTATTTTCATTTTTCTGTGAATTTCTAAAGTGTTTTTATCAGTTTGAGAACGTTTTTTGATAGAAATTTTTATTTTTGGCGTTTTTGTGGTTCATGTAGTTTATGTTTGTAAAATTTAAACAAAAAACATAGGTACCTAATAACTACGTAAATTCTTGAAAAATAAGTCACCCCAGCAATATCTATAGTTTGCGGTAAAAAAAGAGAATACTTTTACTTATAATATAAATAGTGAAACATTTCAACACTAGCATGATCTTGCAAAAATTAAGTAGGTAGAGAGTACATCAAATTTTAACAGAACTCTTACCACTTTCCAACATCAGGAGATTCCAGCAATAACTTTCAGATAAGCATTCTGCATTTTATCAAAAATCAAAAAATATTTATGAACTATATGTTTCAGACTGCTAACATAGTCAACCATCCAAGGACCTTTTTTTTCAGTTATACATGTAAACCCCATACTTTGTGAGTGGCTTGCTTACATCAAGTCCTACAACTTTTCCTCTACGACTTTTCTCGGAAATGGCACGTATGCGCGCAGGCGACTCGCAAACATTTTAGGGGTATCGGACTCCCCCAATTTGCCATTATTTTTGTCGGCCAAGTTGATTTCCGTGATTTAGACATAAAAATCAAACAGTATTCGTAGAATTAGATTTACCTACATGTATCAGGAAACATAGCTACGTCAGTTCGACATGCTCAAGGAACCCATAGACCCATGGCCTCCGAACTGAAGCTGACTAGCCGTAGCAATATAATCAGGCAATTGCCAAAATAAGTACGTTATATCTTAATAGAGTTCATGCTGCTCATGCCTCAATTTTCCTAGGGGCCCCACCTCTGTACACATAGCGGACATGACCGTTCAGGCGAAAAAGCTGTTTTAGGTAATTTATAGGGCTGCCGCTTACCGAATATATTCGCGCTACATATCTTTAGCTTAACTCTTCATTTAAAAGGCGAATAAGCTAATTATTCCTTTCATTTTCTGTTAATCAAGGCATTACATGAGTGGCGAATGTGTTTCTTTTGCGACGAAACGCGGTTCAACCTGATACACTCCGATGGTAGGGTGTTAGTATGGAGGCAACCTGGGGAGCGATTTGAAGAAGTTTGGGCCGGAGTGATGTACAACGATAGATCCGACTTATACATTTCACGGGGTACTGTTAACGCCGTAATTTATCGGACTTACATAATAAATGACATTGTTATTCGATATGCAGAAAATATTGGGGAGCATTTTTTCATGGTTGACCATAATGCGAGACCACACAAAGCAAGTATTGTTTAGGAGCTTTTGGGGGAGCATAACATGCAACAGTTACACCTGCCTCAAAAATCTCCTGATCTTGTGTGGTCTCAGCTTAAGTTACTGGTACGATCGCGCGAAAATGCTCCCAAACGCTGGATGAGTTCTCACTTGCCATAGAAGAAGAGTTGCAAAATATCCCTCAGGAATTCATTAATCTCTTGGTTGACAACATGCCACGGCGATGCCAAGAGGTTGTGAATGTGAGAAGAGGGATTACTCGCTATTAATTAAATAACTTTGAATATCGGCCGTTCTTTATTATTTTTTTTAGTTTACGTTGTTTATTACTTAACTTTTAGGTCACATTGTTTTTGCTATTGAATCTTAGTTTGATTAGTTTTTTAGTTCACTTATTTTGATACGCTTTATCTAGGTATCTACCTAATTAAACTGAAAGTACTTCTTAACGCATTTAAAGTAGAGGAATTTCAGATGTTACCGGTTGACAACGGCGCGCAACGTTGTATGATTTGAATAAACATTTTCAAATAAATAACATGTGTCGATTCATTTTGTTATTTCTAGCTGTCAGTGGACTTGATAATTTATTATTACATTCTGGTAAATTATAAGGAAAAAAAAAGGATTGACAACATTGTCAGTCCTTGTTCTACGACGTTATCCTAAATATAACGTAAAAAACCTATAGGAACACTTTTTGTGTTTTGTTTTAATTCAACTTAAAGAAGCATTAACGTTGTTCATATAATTTTTTGTTTTGCAGATAATGTACTTTACCATCCTTAACTTTATTTTTTGATACTGCTACCATTAGTGGAAGAATTTTTAATTGAAATACCTTTAAACATGAAGCTACAAAGAAAATTAGCAGGTGATAAAAATTCGGGTTTCCTCTCACCACAACGAAATCGGTTCCGAATATTTAAATATTATCAGTGGTATTAATAATTATTAGCACGCCACTGTATAGCATATCATTGAGGTATTCGAAATTTTTAATCATAAAAATAAGCTAATCGAAAGTTATAACAATTGCTAATAAAATTGATTTAATGAAAAATAATAATTTCTCTTTGCACGCCACTGTACAGCATATCATTGAGGTATTCGATATTTTTAATCATAGGCTGAAAGGTATAACAATTGCTAAAAAAATTCACCGGTAAGAACGATTCAGGATGGTTTAGAACGGAAAAATCGAAAAAATTAATATGGTTATGTTAAATAAACGATATTTCAAAAACAAAGGCAAATATCAAAATTTTGAGAAATTGGTTTCTTAATAATATGTCAATGATTAAAGTGAACTAAACAAATGAAACTTCAAATGATTATTTTTAAAATTATGCACCTTTGAATGTAAAATTCGGTGAGCCATTAATAAATTATTCCGAAAATGGGCGATTATTAGTACGCTACTGAACACCACATTATTTAAGTAAATTTTTTTCATTGAAAATAAATAAGGATATCATGGGGTATATCAAACAGCAGCATAAGATGCAAAATTTATTGTACAGGATGGTTTAGGTGCTTAAAAGTTGAAAAAAGTGGAGGTTATGGAAAAAAGTCGATATTTTTAAAACTAAGGCAGGTATAAAAAATTTGAGAAATTACTTTTTTTGCAGAAGATCTTTGATTAAAACGCCGCATAGAAATAAAATTTAAAAAATTATCTGAGAAAGTTACACACATTCAAAATTGGGATGAAAAACATGGACTCTTTTAACAAACTGTATAAAAAAAAAGTAGACATTTAAAAAAAATACAGAATAGCAATTTTTTTCACAAAAAGTCAATCTGTCAGCCCGTGAAAACCGCAGGTCGATATCTATTGTGGTTCCAAAAATATCGAGCTTGAAAGTTAGGCGATATTTACCTTGTTCGAAAGCAATTGTCCAGCAGTTTATATATAATTGGGATTATTGGAATGATTTTATTTTTGAAGCCGAGTTTGAACCTAAAGGAAATTGAAACAAATTAAAATTCATTAAATTAAACTCTGAAACAGGTAGAAATAAGTGAAATAACACACATTTATATCTGTGTTTATATGGAGGCATGTTTAACCTCAATGGTTTGTTTACATTTGTGCCGCATCGCCATCTTGAATTATCAGCTGATCCGAACTGCCTAATTTATCATACGTCTCTAGCAAGTCAAAACTTTCACGACCATGGCAAGAAAGAAGCGGCGTATTTGAAATTTGGTAGAAAAATGGAAGGAAATCGATCCTTATTGTACGAAATCTACTCTGTTCTCAAAAAAATTATTTCTACATGATGATTGAGACTGAAGAATATTAAAGATTTGCCTGAACATAGTGATATTTTGACAATACAGATTTTGCCTGATTTTTGATTTTTTTCCAGGAACAGTGGCGCACCCAGAAAATATTTATGTTTAGAGGGAGAGGGGCTTTACATAGGTTGTGGCTTGTGACTGAAATTCTAAAAAAAAAGAGGCTCGAGGGTACCACGCCCTGAATTTGCCACATTTTTTTATACCTACGTAAAAATTAAGTTTCGCAGGGGGCGGTCTGGGGGGGCCCTGGCTCGATGCCCCCCCTGGGTGCGCCACTGAATGAGATGTTGTGTCTTTAAACAATGAAGCATATTTTAATTGGATTTGAACTTCCCCAAGAAATACCTCAGTTTTGTCCATATTTTGATAGTTATACAATAAAACTCAAATTTAAAAAACTAATAAGGTACCTGACCCAAATAAGGCCATGTACCTAATAAGGCCAGTGCCCTTTATTGATTAATATTGAATCCCATTTCCAAAAATTACAATATTATTAAAAAAGAAATCTATAATGCAAATCAAAAATTATTACAAGGGTTCCTAGCAACGCGTCATATGTCGAAAAATGGCCAACCACATATTTCATATGTCACGTTATAACTTTGAGGCTGGAACTCAATTAGCTTATATAAGTGTCTATGAAGTGAATGGAGCGATTGTAATTTTTCAACGGACATTTTATGTATTGAGAAAGCTACAGAGTAAGTACAGAATAATATCTTTGTTAGATTTCTAGTTATAGACTTTTTTTTATCAATTTAACATGTTCCTAATAAGGCCATCATACGAAAATAAGTCAATTGGCCTCAAATCACAGTGTTTTTTCAAAAGAATGTGTCATAATATTACTTAAGTGATGTTTTTTAAAATGCCTGGAGTCTAACTAAGCAAGAGCTGCTGCAGTTCCATGTATCCTAGTTATATGTAGACCTATTTGGATCACCATCCCAGGACTTGGAATTATTGTTTTTTTAGGAATGCAGCAAACGTATACGTTCTATTTTGTGTACTATTTCTCAAATAACAATATTTTTATAAAAAATTGTATTTATTTTAAACATTTTTCAATAGTGGCCTTATTAGGAGCATAGTGATTCGAATAAAGCCAATGCTAAGCGTCTTTGTTTTATGCAAAAACCACCACTTATATAAAAAAATAAAATAAAATGGAGTTAATATTCAAGTAATAGAACCGAAACACTTCAGCTTATATGTCATATAAGCTCGTGATTTTTGTTGGGTTTGGTGGATGATGTTAGGAAAAAATAAAACTTCTTAATGTGGCCTTATTTGGGACAGGTACCTTAATTCAAATAGGTAAAAATACTCACCTACAATCTTCCTGCCTTCCTTGAACTTCAAAATTTCATACAACGTATCACTAGCGGTCCGAACAACTTCAATATCAGGATCGATGATGTACTGGACCAAAAGCGACACAACGTGACCTGTCAATAGCTCAAAAGAATTACAGTGTATGTCCAGAACTCGCTTTTCAGGCTTGAGCACTATAGTAGTCAAATCGGCAGGTCCTAATTCGCCTAGACATTTGATGGCTTCATGACTGATATTATCGTTGGGATAGCAGCTCATTTTAATTAGCGTCGAGGTTAGTTTGTGTAGTAAGCTTTGTTCGCAATCTTCTGAGAAACCTCTTATGTTGCTTAAATTATCGTATAGTAGTTTCAGTTGTAGTTTTTCTTTGGATAAAATTGATTTTAAATGTATCAAGCTATCTTGTCTAGTTGCTATATCATTATTATCCAAAAATAATGTTATTTCGTCTTGCAATGATATGTTTTTATTGTTATATTTTATATTATTGTGTCTATTTCTTATTTCATTAAATTCAGGCCTTGATGGAAAGGTGTCGAGTTTTTCTATAGTTGTTAATAGAGCATGTGAATTATCGATTATAATAAATTCTAATATTTCAATACAAAGTGGTAATAAATGCTCATTTTCAATTGCAATATTTTTTAAAGAATTTACAACAAATGTGACAAATTGTTGAAATTCTTTGTGTTTTTCTGGCAAGATATTTTTTAAACAGTATTTCATATAACTTAGAACAGCTTTGCCAATTTTAATGCAATTACGTATCAAATGTACTAAGAAGTAAATAGTGTCTCTCAGGAAAAATTCATTTGGTAATGTTTTAAGCACTAAATCATTGAATATTGTAAATTGATGAAAACATTTCAATTGTTGCTCTACGGCACAATTGTAAACTTTGTATTGTAAATTGAGCTGAATTTTTTGGATTTTGTCTTTTTTATTTTTGGACAGGTAACTAATCAGGTTATTACCATTGCATAGTAAATTCTAAAATAAAATAAATATTAGCATTTTTTGGCCTTAAATATTTAGAAATTTTTTACCTGAATATAATCAAGACATTTGTTAAAGTCATTATAAGTTATTCCTTTAGAAGTGAATAATGTGGTTACTCCAAGAATTTGTTCAATATTTTTTTGGTCTGTTAAGCCACCAAGTAAACTTAATATAATTTGATCAATGTCTTTTAATAAGTAATCTTTAAACGTGGGGCCTAATATTTGACATAAATATGAAACGTCTAAATTTTTTCTGATAAATTGATCGTCGATATTTTTTGAATTTGTGCTGAGCGACCTGGCAAATATTTTTGGACAGCACCGCTAGAAAAATTACAATTATTTGAATATTTCTTTATACTAAATTCCTTACCTCAAATACATCTTTTTCTGACATTTTCATTTCTTTAGCAACAGCGAAAAGGTCATTTTTATCTAATTTCAGTAAAATTGGTAGACATGTGTCGAAATATTTCAAATAGAGTTCTTTTTTATCAGTACAACCCAGCAAATTGAATTGGATGTCGTTGATATTGTAGCCCGACTCGATCCATTTGCTAAGAACGATTTCTAAATATTTTTCCATGAATTTTTTGTTACCAAAATGTAGTTCTAGTGCGTAGAAAACTTTGTTTAAAAGTTCTGAAAAAAAATAATAATAATTTTATTTTGTTCCCTGTAGTTTTTTGTCTTATTTATTCTTTGTCAAATGCTTATTACAATAAAATGCCATGAAACCAATTATGCGGAACAAGTTAATAAAACTGTAAGAAGTTTCCGAATTTGTAAGTAAAGTTTTAGAGGGTCCCAACTGCAATGATAAACTCTTCATCTTTGACAAGTAGATGTAGAATTGTCAATATTGACTCACCTCCATTAGAAATATTATAAAGTTTTTTGCTGTGTTCCAGTTTTATAAGAGCAAAAAGTGCTTCTTCCACCCAACTGTTACAGTTTACAATAATACATAAAAATGTGTACAAAGCCGAAGACGCTCTAGATATCATTTCATCTTGCCTTCTTTCATCTGTTAAAGAGCCTTGTACTTCAAAAACTTGAATATTCTAAAAAAAAAAAAAAAATATATTACACTGTAGCAAAAACTCCACAATCTTATACATACTGATTGATAAATCAATTCAAATAATTCCTCCAACCGATGCAAGGTTGCTAGTTTGGTAGTACCAGATGAGTTTTTAAAGAATTCCACCAAGACTTCTATGGCTCTGTAACGAACTGTTTGAAAATCGCTTGCTAGAAATTGGGGAACGAATTTTATTATTTCTCTGTTTTCCCATTTGGTAAAGCAACATTCAGGATCCACCTACAAAAATTTGAATTAATGCAAATAAATACGTGAATTGTTTGATGTACAAACATACCTTACAAAGTGCCTCAATTGCATTCAAAACCTCGATGGCAATAGTTGGGCCATAAGACGATAAGCGAGAATAAAATGGTTGAAGTAATGCAACTGCTAAGCTTTTACAATCATCATCATCTACATGAATGAGATGTCGATAAATATCTACAATAATTTGTTAAATTATTAAGTTTACAAGAATCTTTATGCAAATATTTACCACTTAAAAAGGATATTATTTTTTGGGCACTCTTGTAGCTACGATATGTTACTGTACTAAGTTCCTGAAGACAATCCAGAATTTTCTGTATAATTTCTTCAGGGAGATATTCTTTACTGGCTAATTTGATGCTGTTTAAAAATTCCATTGCCTGGATAATATTAAAGATTCAATGTCTTCGAAAAATAGTTATTTGTATTTGTAAGGGAGCAAAGTGCATCAATTCTTTCTGCCCAGCAGATAATGGCAAGATAGGAAATTGCACTTTACTCCAGTAGAATAGCTACATATAATTTATAACATTAGACATACAAAAATGTTAATTAGGTATTGGCGAGGGGTGGTTAACTGGTCAAAATCCATATACAAGTTGGTCAAAATCCCAGAAAATCTCATAAGATCTACTCAAAATCCCTAAAAATCTTTAAAATCCTTAAATTTAACAAAATCCCATAAAATCTCTTGAAATTGCATAAAAATCATAAAATCTAACAAAATTTCATTAAAACCAAAAAAATCCTGCAAAATCTCATAAAATCATTAACATTCCTAAAAAATATTTCCTTTGCAATTCCCGAAAATCCTTCGGAATCCCCAAAAATCTGGCTAAAGTCTCTCAAAATTCCATAATTTAGTGGAATTTCGAGGAATTTCGATAGAATTATATTATTCTGAAAAAAGAACTACATGTGAAATTTTTGCAGAGTTTCCATAGAATTCACATTAAATTTTAGTTCCTCTCGAATTACATGAAATTTCAGTTCAGTGAAATTCCGATCGAATTTCATGGAGGAATTCTAAACAATTATATGAAATTACACCGAAATTCCCAACATGAAATTTCAGTACTTACTGAATTTTAGTAAAATTCCAGAAAATTCCACAAGTCGAATACCGAAGAATTGCCGGCTAAAAACATGGAATTTCGGTGATATTCCGAAAAATTCACATGAAATTTGAATATATTTCGGCGAATTTTTAAGAAATTACTTGAAGTTTCATTAATATTCCCAGAAATTCCTGGCTATTAAAAGAGAATTTCAGTGAAATTCCGAAAAATTCTTATGAAAATAAATGAAATTTTGAAAAATACCTTGAAGTTTCATTGGACTTTCAAGAAATCTTCGGTTATGGACGTAGAACTTCAAAATATTCTCATAAAATTTTAGTAAATTCCGAGGAATTTTATGAAAAGTTTGTGGCATTCCAGGATATTTCAGTGGTGAAATTTTGGAAAATTTCAGTAATGTTAAAAAAAAAATTATGGAATTTTGAAATTGAAATTTTAGTGGAATTCCGAAGAATTTCTTGAAATCCTATACATTAATTCCGAAAAAAAATTGTCTAAGAATTCCATAAAATCTTCTGGTGAAATGTTAAGGAATTCCTATGGAATAACTTGAAATTTTAGTGGAATTCCGAAGAAATTCATGATTTTATAGTGTAATTCCGAGGAATTTTGTTCAAGAATTCCATTGAATTTTATTGTGAAATTTTGAAAAATATGAAATCTTATAGTGAATTTTTTAGGAATTTCCATTTTTCCATTCAAATTTATCATTTGAATGGAATTTCAAAAAATTCCATAAAATCTTCTGGTGAAATTTTAAGGAATTTCTATGAAGTTAACTAAAATTTTTACGGAATTCCCATGGAATAACTTGAAATTTTAATAGAATTCCGAAGAATTTCATGAAATCTCATAGTGCAATTCCGAGGAATTTTTGTGTAAGAATTCCATTAAATTTTATGGTGGAATTCCATATAATCCTATGATGAAATTCGGAAAAGTATTATGAAATCTTATAATAAAATTTCTAGGAATTTACGTTTTTCCATTCAAATTTATCACTTGAATGGAATTTCGAGGAATTCCATAAAACCTGGTGAAATTTTAAGGAATTTCTATGGAATTGACTAAAATTTTCGCGGAATTCCCATGGAATAACTTGAAATTTTAGTGTAATTCCGAAAAATTTCATGAAATCTTATACCTATTGTAATTCCAAAAAAAAATAAATTCGAAAAATTCCATTGAATTTTATGGTGTGAAATGTGACATGTTAAATTTTTGCGGAGTTTCCATAAAATTCATACTAAATTTTAGTTCCTTTCGAATTACATAAAATTTCGAGAAATTACATGAAATTTCATTGGAATTTCGATCGAATTATGTACATGCAATACTAAATGAGTTACATGGAGGAATTCTAAACAATTACATGGAATTACACCGAAATTTCCAACATGAAATTTCAGTGCTCGGTAAATTACATAAAGAATTTTAAAAAAGTTTCAAAAAATTACATGAATTCCGAGGAATTTTCGTCGAATTATATAGAGCTCCGATACAATTGCATGGAATTCCAAGGAATTGTCAGTACATGAAATTTAAGTGGAATTTTGAATAACTATTATCGTTTTATAGGGAATTCCAGTGAAATTCCGAAAAATCCTAATGTAATTACATGAAGTTTTATTTTTATTCCAAGGAATTTCCAGTTAAAAACATGGCATTTTAGTGAAATTGAAATTCCGAAAAATTCCCATGGAATTACTGAATTTTAGTAAAATTAGAGAAAATTTCACAAATGGAATTCCGAGAAATTGCCTGCTCTAAAAACTTCGAATTTCGGTGAATTTTCAAGAAATTACAGGAAATGACAGTGAAATTCCGAAAAATTTGTGGAATTCCAGGATATTTTAGTGGTGAAGTTTTGGGCAATTTCAGTATTATGAAATAAGTATTTGCAAAATTACCATCAAATTATACAGGATGTATATTTTAAGTGATACCACTATTGCTATATCCGAAACGGTAAGAGCTACAGGGTCAGTTAAATTAGAAAAAAGTTGCCTTATTTGATGCCCATTTAAGACTCGTTTACAGAGTTGCCAAATTCCTTTTAGTTTATGAAATACAGGGTGATTTCTAAAAAACGGCCAAAAATATTTCATCATTTATTTCGAAAACTATTGATTTTCGAGACACAATTTAAATTTGAAAGTTTTATAATTTATTTCGCTCTACAACATGACATCTCCAAATTTCAAATCCGATGTTTCGTGATCGAAATACCATCATCAACTTCATTTTTTTAAATACGGACCTGAATTTTTTATGTCATTTTTAGGAAGTGCCCTTAATTCTTTTTCCAAAAATGACATAAAAAATACAGGTCCGTATTTAAAAAAAATAAGTTGATGATCGTAGCTCGATCACGAAACGTCGGATTTAAAATTTGAAGATGCCATGTTGTAGAGCGAAAAAAATTATAAAACTTTCAAATTTAAATTGTGTCTCGAATATCAATAGTTTTCAAAATAATTGATGAAATCATTTTAGGCCTTTTTTATAAATCGCCCTGTATTTCATAAACTAAAAGGACTTTGGCAACACTGTAAATAAGTCTTGAATGAGCATCAAAAAAGGCAACTTTTTTCTAATTTAACCGACCCTGTAGCTCTTACCGTTTCCGGATATAGCCACAGTGGTATCACTTAAAATATACACCCTGTATATAATTTCACTTTGTGTCGACTTACTCGAGTTACATAAAATTTAGATGAAATGTCGAGTAAAATTCCAAAGAATTCTCGTCGAATTACATACATGGAATTGCTTGAAATCTTATTGTAGAATTCCAGTGAAATTATATGGAATCCGAAGAATTCCCTTGAAATTAAACAGAATTTCCGTGGAATTTCCATGGAACTACAAGAAATTTCGGCGGAATTCCAAAGAATTGAATTAAATTTTAGTGAAATTCTAAGTAATTTCTGTTGAATTATATAAAGCTTTAGTGGAATTCCGAAAAATTGAAATCTTTTATTGTAATTCCAAGGAATTTTTGTCCAAGAATTCCATTGAATTTTATGGTAGAATTCCATGGAATCATATGATGAAATTCGGAAAAGTATTATGAAATCCTATAGTAAAATGTCTAGGAATTTCAGTTTTTCCATTCAAATTTGTCATTTGAATTTAGAATCTCTGAAAACTTTTCAAAAACCCCTAAAATGCTCCAGAATCCCTAAAATTTTGAAAATGTAAAATCTTCTGTAAAATCGTGTGAAGATTTTCAAAATTCCCAAAATCCTACAAAATCAATTAAGATTTAAAATATGTGTTCATTCATTATTTTATAGAGCTAACTAAACCTCGGAGCGGTTGATTGGTCAAAATCTGTATACAAGTCCAGAAAAACTTGTAAAATATATTTAAAATCCCTGAAAATCTTTAAAAATTCAACAAAACCCCACAAAATCCCTTAACAATCACTTGAAATTGCATAAAATTTCACAAAATCACACAAAATTTTATAAGAACAAAAAAAATCTGACAAAATCTTATTTATAAAATCATTAATATGTATTCCTTAAAAAAAAAATCCTCCAAAATTTCGAAAAATCCTTTGGAATCCTCAATAATAATCCGTTAAAATTTCTAAAAATCCTTTGGGATCTTTAATGGCCGTTTCCACCAACTATTTTAGGGGAGCTTCAACAATAAGTATTCCTTAAAATGTTTTCTATGGAGAAATGTCAGTTTAAAAAATACTTATCGTTAGTTTAGTTGGTAAAAACGCCATAAAAAACCTTTCTAAATTCCCTAAAATTATCCAAAATCACCTAAAATCTCATAAATCTAAAATCTTTTAAAATCCTCAAAATCCTACAAAATCAATAAAGATTTAATTATGTATTGGTCAAAATCCCAGAAAAACCTGTAAGATCTACTTAAAATCCCTGAAAATCTTTGAAATCTTTAAAAATCTAACAAAATTTTATTAGAACAAAAAAAATCCGGCAAAATCCTATAAAATTCCCAATAAAAAAATTCCTTTAACATTTCTAAAAATCCTTTGGGATCTCCAAAAATCCGTTGAAATCTCTAAAAATCCTTTAGGATCTCTAAAAACCCTTCTAACTCCCATAAAATGCTCCAAAATCACCTAAAATCTTTTAAAATCCTGTGCAATCATGTGAAGATTTTCAAAATCCTTAAAATCCTACAAAATCGATGAAGATTTAAAATCTGTGTACATATTTTAAGGAGGTAACCACCCCTCGGGTATTGGTATTAGTGAAAAGATTTTTTAAAATAAATTTGCACAAATCTACTTACCAAATCATAATCACTTTCAGTATTAAAGTCATAATCTGGTCTGGCCAATGACAGCAACATAAGTCGTTGACTATTTGAGGGTTCCTGGATATTTGACACAAAAGAATATTTCGATAATGCACCAGTTAGTGATATTTTTATTTTGTGTTCTAAGGCTGCTTTTTTGCCTGCAACTAATTTGAGGAAAACTATAGAAATTTATAGGTATTAGGTAACATATACTGAGCTCACCATTTTGAAAAAAATTCAAAATATCCACCACTTGTCTCAAAAAATCAATGGTAAACATTTCTTTTACCACACTAGTGACACTATTGTTTAAGGAAAAAATTTCATCCAAAATTTCCGAAATGTTTAAAAGTTGCTTCATCATTTTGTCATTATGGACTTGATATCTTTCCAAGGACATGACAGAATCACTATCTAGCAATTTCCTTATGAGTGTAATAGTTTTACTACCATTTTCAATATGAATTTCATAGTCAATCAAACAACTGAGAATATTGTATAAAAGACCAACAACACATAATATTTTGTCCACGGTTTCTGTTTGAGTAACTTCAGCAAATTGCGTTAATTTTTCTTCAAGCATATTTACAACAATGAAATCAACATTAAAAGTCCTTTTTGTGACTATTGGGGATTTAATGCAATTCAACTTAATGATTTCAAACTGTTGTTTAGCATATAGCTTCACGAGATTCACATTATAGTAATTCTGACTTGTTTCTGGCTTTAATTTCCTTAAATTGGGACATTGTTTAAGGGTCAATGTCACTAAAATTTTTGCAAAATTTGGTTTAAGAAAACATCTATAGTTTTTGACATTATGTGGACTTAAAAGACTATTAAATAATTTTTCTTTTTTATTAATTTCCAGCTCAGAAATGTCAATTTGTTCTAAAACCATAACCAAAGTGTTCAGGTGATGTTCAGTGATGCTCAGTACTCCCGATGTGTATGTTTGTATCACAGATTCAATATTAACTAGATTATGACTTATAAGTTTTTCTAATAAGTTTTGTGTGGCTTGGATGTTGTGATTTAGACCAACAGCCCTAAAATTACGCAGAATTGTTTAAAAAAAAATAATAATATTTATAAAATCCTTCTTGCCTCAATGTCGAATCTCCAATCAATTTCCATAAATTAGTAATTTCATTTGTAATTTCAAAATAACCGTTGATATCAATAAGAATTGCTTGAGTTTCGTAAATGTAGTTCATAGTGTTATTGTCGTTCACTTCAAGTTGTAAACTGTGTAAGATTTGTAACAAACGTAAAAATAATTTGGCGTCTATTAGATTTGGGTAACATTTTAGGAGTGCACCAACAAGTTTCACCCTAAATTAAGTTTATATTAAAAAAAATATATTATTTTTTTACATTTTTCACATACCAAATAAAACTCTTGGTTTCTTGAATTTCAACCACAATTGATTCCAAAGTAGTCTCAATTTTGCGTTTCTTGTAGGTCTGAGTCTGAGTGCTCAGTTGTATGTCGTCATCCATTGATATTGATGACGATATTGAAGATTCTGAATTATTTAATAACTACAATAAAATTAAATTGGATAGATGAGAAAAATGATTTGATGAAAAAGCAGCTGATAACTAAAATTTCTTTTGGGACATTGTGAATTGAATATTTTCATCTTGATTTTCATTGAATAAGGAAGTTAGTCATTATCAGTGTTGCCAACCGTACTATAATTTAGTAATATTTGTACTATAATTGAATGGCTATGTACTATGTACTATCAAAGGTCATTATAGTACGCCAAATACTATAATTATACATTATCAAATTATTTAGTTTTTTACTGAAAAATAATCTCTTTTGCCCTTATGTCTAGTCACCTTTTTTCTTCTTTTTTTTTTAGCTGAAGAGGCTCTGTCGTTTTAGTATTGATACAGTGGCTAAATAAACCTTTACATACAGTGGCGACAATAGAGGTCCTGCCGCCATTTTGTTCCCAACCTCTTGTTACTTACAAATATAAATACATATATAGGATTTAAATGGACATTTATCATAAAAAATTGAAATCAACGTATTTGATGACTATTATCCATCAAATACGTTGTTTTCCATGTTTTATGATGGATGTTCACCCAAATCTCATATATTCATATTTGAAATAAGCCATAGGTGGGAACAAGATGGCCGCGTTTTCAATATAAATATATGGGATTTTAGAACCAATCAAAAATAAGACAGCAATTGTCGCCACTGTAGGTTATAGAGTCACTGTAAGTATTGATGGAGCATGTATATTTAGACAGTTGACATTTTAAATGTCTACTAAGCCAGGCTTTATGAACTACGGAGAATATGACCCTTATGCCCGATTGCACCATCTCTCTTAACTGAGGCTTAACGCTAGCTATCCCTTAAATTGACAGTTTTTCATGGGAAAATGTCACTTTAAGGAATAGTTATCTCTAAGCCTCGGTTAAGAGAGACGGTGCAATCGGGCATTAGTGTTTTTTAGGTGACTGGATTTACACTGTCAATTGTCAATTTCATTGATTTTCCTGAGCGGATCCTTTTTTTATACCAAAAAAGATGTTAACGAACGCACCGCTATTTAATTTTTGATTTTTTTTTCATTTTGTTGTGTTTCACAGGAAAAATTTGAAATTTTAGTGTGATGCGCCCCTGACTTTTCTCTTTTTCTCCAGAAAATGTCATAATTTACCCCTGAATAGTTTCTCAGAAGAAAAATAAAATGTTGGATGATGCATTTATGCCTAATTTAGTTGATTTTCATTAATTTCCAATGGGGTCATTTTCCACTGGAAAAATTTTAAATTTTACTATGATACGTCCCTGACTTTCCTCTTTTTTTTTCCAGAAAATGTCATAAAGTTCCCCTGAATAGTTTCCCAGAAAAAAAAATAAAATGTTAGATGGTGCATTTATGACTAATTTAGTTGGTTTTCATTAATTTCCAATGGGGTTATTTTCCACTGAAAAAATTTGAGATTTTACTACGATACGTCCCTGACTTTCCTCTTTTTCTTCCAGAAAATGTCATAATTTTCCCCTGAATAGTTTTCCAGAAGAAAAATGAAAAGTTGGATGGTGCATTTATGCCTAATTTAGTTGATTTTAATTAATTTCCAATGGACTTATTTTCCACTGAAAAAATTTGAAACTTAACTACGATACGCCCCTGACTTTTGTCGTTTTGTCCAGAAAATTTCATAATTTTCCTTTGGATAGTTTTCCAGAAAAAAAATAAAATATTAAATAGTGCATTTATGCCTAATTTAATTGATTTTCATTAATTTCCAATAGGTTTATTTTTCATTTGAAAAATTTGGAATTTCAGTATGATACGTCCCTGCCTTTTTCCGTTTTGTCCAGAAAATGTCATAATTTTCCCTTGAAAAGTTTTCCAGAAGAAAAATAAAATGTTGAATGGTGCATTTATGCCTAATTTAGTTGATTTTCATTAATTTCCAATGGGGTTATTTTCCACTGGAAAAATTTGAAATTTCACTATGATACGCCCCTGACTCTCCTCTTTTTTTCCAGAAAATGTCATAATTTTCTCCTGAATAGTTTTCCAGAAAAAAAAATGTTAGATGGTGCATTTATGTCTAATTTAATTGATTTTCATTAATTTCCAATGGGGTTATTTTTCACTGGAAAAATTTGAAATTTTAGTATGATACGCCCCTGACTTTTCTCATTTTGTCCAGAAAATTTCATATACTTCCTTTGGATAGTTTTCCAGAAAAAAAATAAAATGTTAGATGGTGTATTTATATCTAATTTAATTGATGCTCATTAATTTCCAATGGGGTTATTTTTCACTGGAAAAATTTGAAATTTTACTATGATACGCCCATGATTTTCTTCTTTTTTTTCCAGAAAATCTCATAATTTTACCTTGAATAGTTTTCCAGAAAAAAAAATAAAATGTTAGATGGTGCATTTATGTCTAATTTAATTGTTTTCATTAATTTCCAATGGGGTTATTTTTCACTGAAAAAATTTGAAATTTTACTATGATACGCCCCTGATTTTTCTTTTTTTTTTCCAGATAATTTCATAATTTTCCCCTGGATAGTTTTCCAGAAGAAAAATAAAATGTTGGATGGTGCATTTATGCCTAATTCAGTTGATTTTCATTAATTTCCAATGGGGTTATTTTCCACTGGAAAAATTTGAAATTTTACTACGATACGCTCCTGACTCTCCTCTTTTTTTCCAGACAATGTCATAATTTTCTCCTGAACAGTTTTCCAGGAAAAAAATGTTAGATGGTGCATTTATGTCTAATTTAATTGATTTTTATTATTTTCCAATGGGGTTATTTTTCATTGGAAAAATTTGAAATTTTAGTATGATACGCCCCTGCCTTTTCTCGTTTTGTCCAGAAAATTTCATAATTTTTCTTTGGATAGTTTTCCAGAAAAAAAATTAAATGTTAGATGATGCATTTATGCCTAATTTAGTTGATTTTCATTAATTTCTAATGGGGTTATTTTCCACTGGAAAAGTTTGAGATTTTACTATGATACGTCCCTGATTTTCCTCTTTTTTTCAGAAAATGTCATAATTTTCCCTTGAATAGTTTTCCAGAAGAAAAATAAAAAGTTGGATGGTGCATTTATGCCTAATTTAGTTGATTTTTATTAGTTTCCAATGGGGTTATTTTCCACTGGAAAAATTTGAAATTTTACTATGATACGTCCCTGACTTTTCTCGTTTTGTCCAAAAAATGTCATAATTTTCCTTTGGATAGTTTTCCAGAAAAAAAATAAAATGTTAGATGGTACATGTATGACTAATTTAATTGATTTTTATTAATTTCCAATGAGGTTTTTTTTCACTGGAAAAATTTGAAATTTCACTATGATACGCCCCTGACTTTCCTCTTTTTTCCAGAAAATGTCATAATTTTTCCCTGAATAGTTTTCTAGAAAAAAATAAAATGTTAGATGGTGCATTTATGTCTAATTTAGTTGATTTTCATTAATTTCCAATAGGGTTTTTTTTTCACTTCAAAAATTTGAAATTTTAGTATGATACGCCCCTGACTAGTCTTTTTTTCCAGAAAATGTCATAATTTTTCCCTATATAGTTTTCCAGAAAAAAAATAAAATGTTAGATGGTACATTTATGCCTAATTTAATTGATTTTTATTAATTTCCATGGGATTATTTTTCATTGGAAAAATTTAAAATTTTGCCATGATAGGCCCCTGACTTTCTTCTTTTTTTCCAGAAAATGTCATAAGTTTCCTTTAAATAGTTTTCCAGAAAAAAAAATAAAATGTTAGATGGTGCATTTATGCCTAAATTAATTGATTTTTTTAAATTTCCAATGGGGTTATTTTTCACTGAAAAAATTTGAAATTTTACTATGATACGCCCCTGATTTTTCTTTTTTTTTCCAGATAATTTCATAATTTTCCCCTGAATAGTTTTCCAGAAGAAAAATAAAATGTTGGATGGTGCATTTATGCCTAATTCAGTTGATTTTCATTAATTTCCAATGGGGTTATTTTCCACTGGAAAAATTTGAAATTTCACTATGATACGCTCCTGACTCTCCTCTTTTTTTCCAGAAAATGTCATAATTTTCTCCTGAACAGTTTTCCAGGAAAAAAATGTTAGATGGTGCATTTATGTCTAATTTAATTGATTTTTATTATTTTCCAATGGGGTTATTTTTCATTGGAAAAATTTGAAATTTTAGTATGATACGCCCCTGCCTTTTCTCGTTTTGTCCAGAAAATTTCATAATTTTTCTTTGGATAGTTTTCCAGAAAAAAAATTAAATGTTAGATGATGCATTTATGCCTAATTTAGTTGATTTTCATTAATTTCTAATGGGGTTATTTTCCACTGGAAAAGTTTGAGATTTTACTATGATACGTCCCTGATTTTCCTCTTTTTTTCAGAAAATATCATAATTTTCCCTTGAATAGTTTTCCAGAAGAAAAATAAAAAGTTGGATGGTGCATTTATGCCTAATTTAGTTGATTTTTATTAGTTTCCAACGGGGTTATTTTCCACTGGAAAAATTTGAAATTTTACTATGATACGTCCCTGACTTTTCTCGTTTTGTCCAAAAAATTTCATAATTTTCCTTTGGATAGTTTTCCAGAAAAAAAATAAAATGTTAGATGGTACATGTATGACTAATTTAATTGATTTTTATTAATTTCCAATGAGGTTTTTTTTCACTGGAAAAATTTGAAATTTCACTATGATACGCCCCTGACTTTCCTCTTTTTTCCAGAAAATGTCATAATTTTTCCCTGAATAGTTTTCTAGAAAAAAATAAAATGTTAGATGGTGCATTTATGTCTAATTTAGTTGATTTTCATTAATTTCCAATAGGGTTTTTTTTTCACTTCAAAAATTTGAAATTTTAGTATGATACGCCCCTGACTAGTCTTTTTTTCCAGAAAATGTCATAATTTTTCCCTATATAGTTTTCCAGAAAAAAAATAAAATGTTAGATGGTACATTTATGCCTAATTTAATTGATTTTTATTAATTTCCATGGGATTATTTTTCATTGGAAAAATTTAAAATTTTGCCATGATAGGCCCCTGACTTTCTTCTTTTTTTCCAGAAAATGTCATAAGTTTCCTTTAAATAGTTTTCCAGAAAAAAAAATAAAATGTTAGATGGTGCATTTATGCCTAAATTAATTGATTTTTTTAAATTTCCAATGGGGTTATTTTTCACTGGAAAAATTTGAAATTTTACTATGATACGCCCCTGATTTTCCTTTTTTTTCCAGAAAATGTCATAATTTTTCCCTGAATAGTTTTCCACAAAAAAAAATGTTAGATGGTACATTTATGCCTAATTTAATTGATTTTTATTAATTTCCTTGGGGTTATTTTTCATTGGAAAAATTTGAAATTTTAGTATGATACGCCCCTGACTTTTCTTGTTTTGTCCAGAAAATTTCATAATTTTCCTTTGGATAGTTTTCCAGAAAAAAGAAAATTAAATGGTGCATTTATGACTAATTCAGTCGATTTTCATTTGAAAAATTTGAAATTTTAGTATGATACGCCTCTGACTTTTCTCGTTTTGTCCAGAAAATTTCATAATTTTTTTTTGGATAGTTTTCCAGAAAAAAAAATGTTAGAAGGTGCATTTATGCCTAATTTAATTGATTTTTATTAATTTCCAATAGGGTTATTTTCTACTGGAAAAATTTGAAATTTTAGTATGATACGCCCCTGACTTTTCTCGTTTTGTCCAGAAAATTTCATAATAGTTCGATTTCTGTGTGTTCCACCAGGACAATTAGTGGTCATCCGTCTCCAGCAGGATACTATAATTTTATAGCGTTTTATACTATAATAGTTGATCCGCAGTTGGCAACACTGGTCATTATTCTTATTATTATTAATTAATATGCAGTTCTTACCTGTTTGCAAACTTCAACAAACAACATAAGGAAATTATCCATTACCATTATCACATTAGATTTTCCTTTAGGCATGAAAAATAATGTATTTTTCACACTCTGCCTTAAATATTGAGAGATTTCTCTAGTCACTAACGAATACATTCTTCTTACACACAATTTCCATTCACTCCAGTTGAAAGCTAGAGCTCCTGCATTGCCTTCTGGTACTCCATATGGATGGTGGATCACAATTTGAAAAAGGCAAAATTCAATGAAGTTTACCTATAAAAAAAAATAAGGATTTTACTTTGCATTTTTAATAATCTGAATTCAGAATATATAAATACATATTTTTAATTACTTATAACGACTATAATAAAAACTACTCACCTTTAAAATAGAATCATGTCCACTAACACAATAAAGTTCCATCAAAGCATGAAAAGTTTCTTCCCCCAATTTTACACAAGATAACCTATTATCTTCAGCAGTCTATTTGAAAAGAAAAATAGATCATAATATAACAATATAAGCAAAATACACTTACATGTTTACAAAAATTCAAGACAATTTCCATGGCATCTTCTTGTTGAGGTCTTGGACTATTCGGGCCGACTGACTGAACTAATTTCGAAACAAAATTGAATTGTTCGCGTAGAAAACGTGTAGGAAATGCAGCCAAAGGTCCTTGTTTGATTAAAATTGAAAGACAGCTTAGCACTGATCTGTTGTTGGCTATATTCGGGCATTTTTCTTGTTCAGATTTCAGGAGGCCAAATATTACTGGAATAAATTATGGATATACATTAGGATGACATAATTATTGAAGCACTTGGAAATGGAAATTGGACTAAACACAATAAAGAGAAAACTTGAGCTATAGTGGATTTTTGTAATTAGGTATAAGATCTATTATGAGGGTAGTTTTGAAGCACAATTTAAACAGGCCAAGGCCCAATAATAATGATAAATGGACACAGTGTTCTATACTTATGTCATACTATACTTACCAATAAAATCGTCAGGCTCCAAATACCCCAAGCATTTCGAATTAAGTAATATACGATTTCTAATAATTGTTAAAAACGTATCTTTGCAACTTCTCATTACTTTTTCCCTCAAACATCCTTCAATGTATTTGATTAATAATGAAAGATCTATGTTATCCACTCCTAAAAAATAGACCAAAATTATTATATAAATTGAATCAGAGGAATCTGTATTTAACCTTCTTTAATTGCAGTTTCAACGACCAAATCTACAAATTCAAGAGCCGAAACGAAATTTGAATCTTCACATTTCAATGGGCCTTTTTTTGTTATCGTCTCCTGCACCCTTTCACTTTCCTAGTAAAATTTACATTAATTTATAGGTATCAATATAGATTCTTATTTTACCTTTTTAAAATAATTTTGTGAATCTGTCAATAAGTCGTTCCATGAAAATGGATCACTCTCGCTGAGATGTTGAGACACCTGCTGGTTTCTGAGTAGATTTGTGAATTTTTCTATGGCTTTTCTTCTTTCAGTAATTTTATTGGAGTGTAGGTTGCACCGGGCGTCCTCTAGTTCTCTTTTGAAGCTCATGATTATTACTATCTGAAAAAGATTAATAATAACTGGTTATAATACTAGATGTTTAATTTGAAGTTAGTACTAAAAAATTGTATGGAGAGTCAGGCTGGATTCTAAAAATCGAGTTATTTACGTCCAATGCGATTATTAGAAGAATTTTATTGCAGTAATCACTTCTTGATAAATTTCGAATACGATATGTCGTCTATAAATAGTGCACAATGAATCAGTCGGTAAGTCAGTTTGAATAAACGTTTTGTTGTAGTCAGGAAATTCAAATTTCTTACTGTTTATAGTGCATAGATGCCACTTATTAAAAAACGTTGATTTCCTGTAAATATCCAACTGCACGCATTGCACAACAGAAAGGAATAATGGAGTATTTCATAGTTCTAACTGATAAAACAAAACTATAGCCGCATGAAACTGATAAGAAACTATATTATTATAGATTAAAAGCAGAGAGGAGGATTCAAAATATTTATGAAAATGGGGTTCTTATTTCTCTGTAGAAAAATTTATTAATTGAGAATTTTGATTATTGGCAGTTCTCCAAGGTATGCATGCAGTAATAGTTCTATAGTAGAAGTCTCAGTAGAAGTTGAAATTTTTTAAAAAACAGAAATACGAGTGCTAACTTCGTGCTGCACCCTGAATTGATTTTAAAGGAGTAGGTACAGTCAGTACAGATGACATTTCTTGGTCTAAACGCTAAAGTAGTTCTATAGTTCTTAATTCTTGGTAAAATATTGATATAGTTCTGACCAAAAACAACAAAAACAGGCATAATTCTCAAATTTTCACAATTGTGCAAACCAACATTTTAAATAAAGCATACTTTCCAAAGTAGATACTTGAAAAAAGACTCTGCTAAGCTAAGACTTAATTGATCTCAATTCAATGATAACTTACCTATATTAGTAAAAACAAGGCAATAATATTATCGTTCTGTGAAGTGTAAGGGGAATTCTTGAGAATTTTAGAAGTTTTTTTCAATATTAAATTGAATTTTTATGGAAAAAAACCCTAAGTATAGATAGAGAATGAACCTTTTGGCAACAAGAGGAATGAAATACAGCTTTGAAGCTGAGAACAGTAGCACCTCTGACTTCCAGCTTGAATAAATGATTCTAAAAGTATATCGGAATACTAAAGGCTGGTTTCTCAATAGCAAGTCACCTCTGGGCTAAGCAGAACTCCAGGGTAAACATAGCAACTGGACATGTGTACCGTAGAGTTAAAACTAGCCCAGAGGTGAGAAACCGGTCCTAAAGGGTGCAATTCAGAACTCCTAAAAGAAAATACACAGAGAACAAACGTTTTGATACAGAGGGAATCAAAGCGTAAGTAGGTTTGAAGTATAGGTAAATAAGAACTATATTGTGATTTATAACAGAATTTTGTAATTGTAATTGTAATTTGTATCTTTGCTACTAATAAATAAATAAATAAAATGAAATAAAATAATAGTTATTTATATATCAAGGGAATTATGAGGGTGTTAATACCCCAGGGCAAAATTTGCCTGTGGGTATTAACACTTGATAATTTCCGTGGTACATAGATAATTTTATTTCCTACTGAATTTACTGTATTTAGTCCATTTTTATAAAGGAATAAACCATAAACCAAAATTTCTATTTTTTCTCAAAGCTTTACCTATTCAAGGTAAAAGCGGGAGTTATAGAAATCCTTAACTCCCCTTGGGAGTTATGATATCCTCAACTCCAGCACGGGAGTTATGAAATCCTTAACTCCCTTGGCAGTTAAGACCCTGTTTATGATTATCGTAACCAAGGTATTATATGGTTATAATAGTTCAGTAGGATATAAATAAATAAATATACAGCTTTGATGCGGAGAACTCTTGTTTTAGTAGCCCCTCTGAGTTCCAACTAGACAAACGGATTTTAAATAAAAGAATATTGCAATACCAAATAAGGTAAATGCACTAGTAATTGACACAATTAGACTCTCTTATGGAATTTAAATGTATCTTTGGGGACCCAGTAATTGACACCTATTATCCAATTATGAACACCCCAGTTATTGACACATTTTTTTTTTTTTTTTTTCTCAGTACATGAGTATATAAAATGCGTAGTAATAAGCCACAGCTGCTAGAACTTCATTCATCTGCTCTTTGGAGTAATTTTTTTTGATGTCATATCAGTAATAAATGAAATTCCAGTAATTGACATCCTGTGTACCAAAAATTGACACCCTATGTACCAATAATTGACACCCATGTCAATAACTATGGAACCAGTGATTTTTTCAAACTCATATGTTGTCAGATATGATGTGCTCATAATAAGATGTGATCGTTCTGTCAAATATTGCACTGTTTTGCTGTGATTGCGTTAAATTTGTTATGAGATCCATTCATTGACACATCAGTCAATAATTGGTACAAGGTCATAATTACATGATCCAGTCTTTGACACCCACGCCAATCTCAGATAATGTTTTTTACTAATAAATACACATTAAAACACCCTTCAATCGTACTTAAACTCTGCTCTCAAACATATGGAATAAATTAAACATAGATACATTTAGCAATAAAAAATAATATTTGATTTGTTTGCCTTAACAAATCTCTTAATTTTTCTCATCCGACAGGTAACCTGCCTTTTCACATTTTTAAATGACTGGCAGATATCATCTGATTTCTTTCATAGCTGGTAGAATGTTGTCAAATAGCGTATTAATGAAGTTTTTTTTATCGAGATGGCTCTGGGACGACGAGTTAGCTTGTCTTGATAACATTTACCTTTACTTGTCAATTACTGGAGCACTGTCAATAACTGGTGCATTTACCTTAGTTCTTTGGAAAATAATGTACCTTTTTTATTCTGAGCTACATACAATGAGGACATAAAGTCTGGAAACGTACTGAGTGTTGAGATTTATTTCTAATTAATCAAAAATTGACATTTCAATTAATCACAAATTAGCAACCAGATAAACTTTTTGTACTCTAGCTTTGAAATTGTTTTGTTTAATATTGTCATAACGATATTGAAAAATAGAGATATAGTCGAGTCTTTTTCAAAATACAGTCCACTGAAATTCGTTAATTTCTAATACGCAAATTCTGCAAGCGCTGCAAGAAGCTTGATCCAGAAAAGCGGTATTGGTAATAAGATCCATATTATCAATATATACACTGGGTGTCAAGTTATAAAGTACTACCACCTGTAACTTTTTTATATACAGTCAAAAATAAAAAAGTTACAAGTGGTGGTACTTTATAACTTGACACCCTGTACCTTTTTCAGGTGAACGAAGCACCTGAGTAGAAAACGCTCAGACATGTCGATTTTATTTTATTTCCTTGTAACATCTAAGATTTCTGAAAAATATACAGGGTGCATCACAGCTATCACTATATGATAATCAGAGTGAATTTCATTGATTGAAACTAGTTTTCTGACTGTTTTCAATCAATGAAATTTAATCTGACTGGTTTGTGATTTCTGTATGAACAGACCTATTAAAAATTCAGAGTAGTTTAGGCTTGTTTTATTTTTTGGTCCTAATAATTACCATAACAGTTGAATCTAAGTATAGGAGGACATCCTACATAATATGTACTTGAATTTACTGTAGAATTCGATAATGGAATAACATACGGGGTGTTCCATTTAAAAAAATAAAGTGAAAGATGCAAGAAAATAAACTAAGATCAACATGTGTGAGCATTTTCAGGTGCTTTATTCACTCGTTTATTTACCTGGATAAGGTGCCTTCCCTCACTGTCTGTATATCGCTAGGTCGGTTCGCACAGAAATCATAAACCAGTCAGAGTGAATTTCATTTGTTGAAACAAGTTTTCTCCTGAGTGTTTTCAACTAATGAAATTAGCTCTGATTGGTTTGTGATTTCTGTGCGAACAGACCTTATATTCGATCAAAAACTATAGAACTATTATAGTTCTATAATAGTGCATAGATGCATAGACCAAGAAATGTAATCAGATTCAGAACTTCTCTAAAATTAATTGAGAGTGCGTCATAAAGTTTTCACCCCTATTTTTTTTTTTTTTAAATTCAACTGCTACGGCAGAACTATAACTACACCCTGATGCACCCCTCGGAACTTATAGAACTCTTTCTAAACAGGCAAGAACTCATGAAAAAATTGAAGGTGCAACAAATTAGGGTGCTATTGATTAACCAGATCGTCAAAACTATGGTTTGAATACAATAATAGAATAGTGTCGATGCAAACATATCGGGTCTTCAAAAAAAAAAAACTAATCAAAGTTTGCTTTGCCTACGAAAACGTATGTTGTATTATGAGCCGTTTTCTTGTGTCCACTTTTTTCAAAACAGGTTTGAAACGGGCAGTGGGCAATGGTAACACCATTGCCGTTTCAAAAAATGTTTCGAACCAATGTCAAAAAAGTGGCCGCGAGAAAACGGCTATTGTTTCTTTATTGCTCAGGATTTTTGACATGACATTTTGACATTAAAGTTCATTGACAAAATTAAAGAAAAATATTGCTAAGACATACATTTAAAGGCGGTTACACACGGACGTTGATGTCTGAAAACATGTACGCACATACATGAACGTGCAAACAAAAACATCAATAGGTCTGTTCCCACAGGAGTCTCTGACAGTTTGCAAACTATCAGTAAGCATCGCCCATACATGTTTTCAATGCTGTCGTTACAAGATAAATCTGCAACTCAGCTGAGCGATTGTTTCTGACAGGTTGCAAACTGTCAGAGACTCCTGTGGGAACAGACCTAATGTGTATGCAAAATATCGTCGCGTTTTTGAATGTGCAATTTTGTATGCACACTCGGAACACCGTAGCAAGAATAGCAAGACTGCAGTTTTGAGCGAGCGTCTCTACAAAAGCGCCATGCACGTTGATGTATGCACGTATATGTATTAAGACATACACGTCCGTATGTAACCGCCTTAAAAAAGCACAGCAATCTTGTTTTTTTTTTTGAAGACCCGTTATAATACAAGTTCTTTTTTAACAGACATGAGATGAGAACAGTTTCAGAGCCATTTATTTCCAGTTGCCCACCTATTTTTTAATAAGTTGAAAGTTTGTTCTAATTGACAAGTGAATTGATCGACTGTAAATTACCGTTCTAGCGAGCGTTCTAGAATGGTTCTCATGTTTGTTGGTACAGACCTTTTGTATTGGGCATCTAACCGGACACTCGCAGACTGAGAACATACAATAAGTACAGAAAGGCCCGAAAGTTACAACAACAGTTGTAGGATTTCACTTTCTTATTCATTTACATTACATACACATATTGCCCTGTTTAATAAATAGGACCTACTCAAGGAGAGCCGGAGCCCACATCCTCTAAAACCTATTCCCTCCAGCTTATTCAATAAAATAAAATGATTTATCAAATCAATCTTGATCAAACGCCTTTTGCAGGTCAGCAAAAACCGACATTACGATTTTGGGAAACGAATCTATTCTACTTACAGCAGCTTTGCACCAAAAACAGTGAAAAAACATAAAATGTACAGTACATACATACCTTTATTTTTACCAAAATAAAAACACTTCATTAATGACCATAATGGAACAAAATCTACGTAATACGAATAGGTATTCTAACAAAAAAAAAACCGATAGTTTAAAGATAAACTTATGATGTATTTTGTAAATAGAGATTATTTATCAAGAGCCACTAAAAACCGCCAAAACACAAAACAAAACAAACAAATTTGAGGTTATAGTAAAGGTTAAGCTATGTTCCAACCATTTTTCCAACACAGCAAGAAACCGTACACCATCACGATTCTGGGGCAAACCAAAGATTTTATAGGTTCGGTTTTACTGCGCCCAGAGCGCTCCCGTCGGGGCTGTACGTCATTCGAGAGTGATTATAATCCAAACGAGGGCACCCCATTTGAAATCAATTACTCTATTATTTTGATCAAACTCTTTATCCATCGAATTTGACGGAGCAAGAAAGAGCGTTCCGCGCGAGATTTGAGAGCCGTTCTTTTGCTCAAGTCGAATTAGGGCGAGTATTATGAAACTCTCTCGACAGATGAGTTAACTTCTGGAATGATGTTACTTCTCATAGTAATTCCAGAAGTTAACTTTTAGTTATCTATCACAATAGTTTTATAATACCCACTCTTTAGTGAAATTTCTCCAACAACGTTCCGTTTTAAGCCAAAAATATGAATTCGCTTTTTGATCAATCCGGGTTTAGTTTTGAGGAAAAAGTGGAACGCACTATGAAATTTGTGGGATCCAAACTGTTCCGAGTTCATTCGGAGTAATTCGCTTCACAGAACGTACCATCGTCACCACTCACCAAAAGTATTTGGGACACAAATAATGGACAAGAGCTAATGTGATGCTGTCCCAGTCCCAGTTACTTTTGGGGACGATGGTACGCTTTCCAAAACCAATCAAGTACTACGAGGGTAAATAGGTGCTCAAAAAACGGACGGAGCAAGAAAAAGCGCTCCGTGCGAGATTTGAGAATGTTCTATTCCTCAAGTCAAACAGGTGAAATTTCGCCGAGAGTAACGCTCCGTTTTTAAGCCGAGCCATTTGCATCCGTTTCACGCTTTTTGTTCATCGGGTGTAGTTTTGAGAAAAAGTCGGAAGCACTATAAAATTTAAAATTTGTGCGAACCAAAACTCGTCGTTCCGACTGTTCCGAGTTCATGAAAGATAGAAGTCATTCGGAGTAGCTCCCTCACAGAAAACCATGTACTTCGAGAGTAAATACTAAATAGAGGTGCTAAAAAGAACGGGCAGCTTGAAAAGACCGAGTCACTAGTAACTCGATTCTCGAAAGTCGCTCGGAGCATTCGCAGATTGCAGATGTTAAAATGAAAGTGTGAACTTGGCTTTGTGGGCTATGTTGTTCAAATGTCTTAAATGTCATAACAATGTAACATAACCAAAGATAAACTGTTCACTTTGAGAAAATTTAAAAAAAAATAAAATACAAAACATCAATCCCGAATCCCGATTATTTCTAGTTTTTCAAGAAGTAAATGTTGGTATGTAATTAGAAATCCTGTAATCATTTTGCCCGTTTTGTTATAAGTATAGAGTATAGAATACTATTTTTTCGTTGGACTGTACAGGGTGTCCCATTGAAGATGAAAATTGGGTTTATCTGCTAAACTCGTAGAGGTAGATTTTTTTTTATTTCTCGTTCCCGTGCCAATTTTTTATGAGGAATCGAATGCTGGAAACCGCAGGTCTCTATCTTATTTCATTTTGGAGATACAGGGCGAAATTTGAAATGTTCACTTTTTGAGAGTAGTCTATCTAGCGTATTGAAAGGAGATATTAAAAAAGTGAAAAATGTAGGTATCTGACGCAGTTTTTTATGTAGATTTTATTGGCGTGCTGAATTTTTTTTTTGAGATAGGTTAGGTTCTGTTCAAGAGATGACACAAACTTCATATTTTTTAAATCAGTGGCGGATTTAGAGGGGGGCGCGGGGGGCGCCGCCCCCCCTATTGAGCAACGCAACAACGAAATTTTTAACGAAAACACAAACATATTCATCAAGCATTATCCAACATGAAATTCCATATGGTTTTTGCTATTTTTCCAAATTTTTAATACTTTTAAATATGTTTGGCAGCAGCGAGCTGGGAGCGAATCGACTGCGGATGACGTAAATCCGCGCCAACTTTGAATTTAATCTATAATTGAAAATTCCAATTAAATTTAATCTCCGATTAAATTAAATGTTGATGTCAAATGATAGTTTATGAAAATCTAAGATAGGAATGTGAAATCGGTTTTCCTCTGAAATTAACCGTTCAGGTTTTACAGTCTGTCAAAGTTGCAAAAAGTCAATGTTCAACTGTCAATATTTCCAAAACAGTTGAACTTAGGTATAGGGTATATCACATGAAATCTGCTCAGAATTTTACGTAGAATCCAAATATGCAATCACATACAGGGTGTTTTATTTGAAAAAAGAAAGTTGATCTAGATAGCAAACAAACCAGAAGTGACACAGGCAATACGTTTAAGTAGAATTGTGGGAAATATTAGGAACATAAAGCTACTTGAAATAATTCATCGGTATCGGTAGCCGTAACGCAACTAGATACGTTGACAAGCGAAAAGGCTGTTAAAGCGCTCCCTGTTCCGGTAAACGTAAACGCATTTCATAACCTAGACATTTTTGTCTCAAAACTTCGGCGTTTTTATATCTAACCTTAAAATTGTTATTTTTTTTGCGATAGAGAAGCACTAAACACACAAGAAACTCAAGAAAGTATAAACTAAACAAATTAAATCAACCCGGAAGAAAAGGGAGGTTATATTCAATTAAAATTTGACACATGCGTCAGGAATGTCAAGATACGTTACCGATACGGATACCGCGAGAGGGCCGTAACGTTACGTTGTACTACAGTGGCTAAATAAACCTTTACATACAGTGGCGACAATAGAGGTCTTGCTGCCATTTTGTTCCCAAGCTCTTGTTACTTTTAAATAATAATTTTTAGGATTTAAATGGACATCTATCATAAAAAATTGAAATCGACGTATTTGATGACTATTATTAGGTCCATCAAATACGTTGTTTTCCATGTTTTATGATGGATTTTCACCCAAATCCCATATATTCATATTTGAAATAAGCAATAGGTGGCAACAAGATGGCCGCGTTTCCAATAGAAATATATGGGATATTAGAACCAATCAAAAATAAGACAGCAATTGTCGCCACTGTGGGTAATAGAGTCACTGTACGTTGTACGTACGGTATCTCGGCCTCCGTATCGCTTCTGCACATGCGCAGTACGATACCGATACGGATACCGAGCAAAAAATACGGAAGCTTTATGTCCCTAATTTACTGAGCAACTTTCATTAAGGTCACTTTTTCGTATACGAGGTAATTAGAAAGTTACAGGTATTATACGCGACTTTTTTGCCACTCTGTATATTTAAGTCGTTTTTTTATTATTTCTTATCTGAGCCTGAGGCCCTGATGGATCGCCCCCCCCTAGAAGGAATCCTAAATCCGCCGCTGTATAGGACGCCCTGTGAGTTTTTACATTTTTAGAATGTACACATAAGTTACTTTTCCAATGATATAATAATTTATCTACAGTTTATTTTTTCCCAAGATAGATTTTGACACTGTCAACTTTGAAACATAAACAATGCTGCTAATGCCAATGCCGCTTATTGGTCGCCATTGTAAAACTGATGTCAACCTGCAGGAACACCGAACACCTCATTTTGTGACCAATCAGGGTCAAGCGTTATTGTTTCAAAGTTTTCAATGTCAAAATCTATCTTGGAAAAAAATAAACTGTATATTATTTTGTAATTTGCCAATATTATGGTATTTGAAATTTTCCATGAGAATTAATTAACCCTTGGAAATCGCATCAAATATTTGGTTTTATTTGATAGGTACAATATGTGAGAAACTTATAATTTTTTCATGTATGGCATGAGACACCCTGTAAAATAATAGTTTATCAAGGGCTGATTTATTCACCTGATAAACTCTTAGGCAGAGCTGTCACCCAAGCTGTCACCAGTACATTACTAAAGTATAGTCTGGCTAGCGAAACGGCGAACTGCAAAAGAATTTGCTAATTTGCCAAACTTGACGGAAATAATGAAAAACAAGTTGGTGACATTTTTTTTTGCTATATGAGCATGTGTAGTATTTTGAAATAGAAAAAAATCCGGCAACATTGCAAAATGATAGATGTGGAGAGGCGTGATTATTCAGAGGTATGATTCTATTGGTTAGAGTCTGAACGACAGCAGGCAGTGGCGTGGTTATTGGCGAAACTAAAGAATTTTTTTTTCTAATAATTTTATTGGTGTTTCCGGTGCCACTGAACCGAAAGACATGGCTGTCATCAGGTGGTGTCAGTTGAGGTGTCAGTGAATATTTTTAGGTCACGCCCCACTTTTCTTCCCCCTTTCGTCTCTACCAAGTTACCACTTGCCAGACTATACTTGGAGTACAAGTACAAAGTACTCAAAGTTTTTTAGAAGTAATTGAAGTACAAAAGTACATTTTTTTCTCAATGTACCTACTCCAATTACTTAGTAACTCGCCTAGTAATTTAATTTTTCAGAGTTCTTAACTTGAAGTGCGAATGAAGTATTTTAAGTACTTGTACTTCAAAAATACATTATAATGTGTCTTTCGGGGTGTCTTTCTCATAAATATAAAACATAACAATTTTTTCATGTATTATTTTTCTTATAACCTTTGTCAAAAATTAAGCAACAATCCAATAAGCAATCTCTAATGTCTGTGTTACTTTAAATATTCAATAATATAAAGTACTTCAAGTCGAGCTTCAAGTACACTTTTGAAGTACTTGGAGTACTTCTGGTGTACTTCAATTATTTCTATGTTCTTGACGAGGGGGCGACCCGAGGGGTAGGTCACTCAATAGAATTTGTACACCTAATTACAATTACATGTATTTTTTTGTAATTGAATGTAATTGAGAATGTAATTGAATGTCTATAATTAAATGTATTTGAACGTAATTGAATGTAATTAGGTGTAATTGAGTGTAATTGAATGTAATTGAATATAATTAAATGTAATTATTTTTTATTTGAAATAAAGATGGATGATAGAGAGGGCATGTGTTTATATCTAATTGACAGTAATTAATTGTAATTGAAAGTATTTGAATGTAATTAAATGTAATTGGATGTATTTGTGCGTAATTGAACGTAATTAAATATAATTGAATGTAATTGAATATAATTGAATGTATTTGAATAAATGTATTTGAGCGGTATTTGAACGTAATTGAATGTAATTGAAGTAATTGAATTGTAATTGAATGTAATTGATTGTAAATAATTGTAATTGAGTGTAATTAAATGTAATTGAACGTAATTTCAAGGTAATTGAGGTAATTAAATGTATTTTTTCAATTACATTCCAACAGTTGTACACCTAATTGGGGAGTGACCTACCCCTCGGGGCGACCACTTCCTGCAATTTTTACATTTGGCCTGAAATCACTTGCAATCATCTCCGAAATCTTTCTGAAATCCCGCAGTCAGTGCGCAATATCTGAAATCCTTCTTGCAGTCCCGAAATCGTTTTCTGCAATCGCCGAAATCCTATACAATCACCTTTGCAATCTCTGAAATCGCGCAAAATCATCTCCAGTGGGGATAAAAAATCAGCTGTTGATCCGTTGATCGGGATTGTACAGTTAACATTGTGCATTTATTTATTTACGGGAAAACCCCATTAACTGTTAAAATACAATTTAAGAAAAAATATAAAGAATAAAGCATAAGTTAGGTACTATCTTATAACTATAACTACATAAATAATAAATAGGTATTATTTAACTATAAAAATTAATACTACACAATAATATAAAACAAATTTGATTGATAGATACATTGATAATTGACATCAAGTTTTTGTTGCTCTCATTTTCGAATTCAACATTGTTTTTTTCAATCAAATGCTGGATCTGATGTGGAACAAGTGGAAATGTTATCCAATGAAAAATATTATGCAGCTCTATAGGAGACCTGATATATTGGGCGTATTTCAGAATCATTGGAAAATGACACTGCCAATGCCAGCTTAAGATTAAGGATTAAGCTCGCACACTCTAGTTAGATAAGGTCGAATCTTTGAAAATCTAGTACCTTATATTTAGGGCTATTTAAGTACATTCATGGCATGCCTAAAAAGCTAACAATGATGTATTTATTACGAAATAACCACGGAAAAGTGCTAACTTAAGACTTGAATTAACACACATACATCGAATCGACCGCGCGAGAATGGAATTCGCATGCACATTAATGCTAATTTAGTAATTCAAAAACGACGACCTGAAACGAATTAGTATCACATCAGCACAGAGCTAGCTAGCACTTGTGTGCTGGCTTAGTGTTTAAGTTGAGGAACATTATCACCGATGACGCGATGAAACTAGAGTACTAAGTTAGTACACATTTAGTGCTAATTTCGGACGTTAGTTTTGGTTAGTTTGGGTTAGTTCTGTGCTGATGTGATACTAATTCGTTTCGGGTCGTCGTTTTTGAAGTACCAAATTAGCACTAAGTATACGCATGTGAATTCCGTTCTCGGGCGTTCAATTCGATGTATGTGTGCTAATTCAAGTCTTAAGTTAGCACTTTTCCGTGGTTATTTCGTAATACATACATCATTGTTAGTTTTTTAGGTGTACCACGAATGTACTAAATTAGCACTAAATATGAGGTACTAGATTTTCAAAGATTCGACCTTATCCAACTAAAGTGTGCCAACTTAATCTTAAGCTGGCACACATGCACGTAATTTTTTTAAAAATAGAGTTACATATAAAAAAAATTTCTTCGTATTAAATTAGCACTAAATAGGCCCGAATTTGGTACTCTACACCATTTCCAAATCCAAGCGGCAGTAAATGACAAACTGGTCATTTTCATTTCAACCTATCAAATGTCCTCCGTGCATGCGCACTGGTCCAGGTAGGGCGTTTCAACCAATAGGAAGGCTGGTGTTTGTTTACAATTTAGGTTATTAAACGTCATTCACTGCCGCTTGGATTTAAAAATGGTGTAGTTTTCCTAATGTGTGCCATTTTTGTTGTGCTAATTTTTGAGACCTGATTTTTTTTTGAGAAAATAACAATGGTGAAGACGACTCACGGCTAAATTGTTTTTCAAGTAGAATCCAGTGGCATGACTAGTTTTTTTTCTTTTTTTTTTTGAGATGCCACTGATTTTGGAATAGTAACCCTGATGTTAAGTTGTATTTTATTAAATGGGACACACCGTATATTATTTTTTCATTGCATAGCTCTTTTCAAGATGATTTCAATGATATAAGGTTTTATAGTTTTACCTTCGAAAGTTTTTGAGAAAAAATAAATTCCGTTTCTTTATAATAAACAATGAATTAGAAAGAGATAGTTGAAATATAAATCGGCTACAAATTTCTATTCTTAATTCAACATTTCCACAAGTATGGTTTTTTATTAATTTTTTTCAATTTGAACTATGAAATGGGGGTGATAATGATAAATAAGCAACACATAATTTATTTCATGACTTATCTCTTTCTAGCTCATTATTTCTTGTGGAGAAACGGAATTTATTTTTTCTCCAAACGTCAAAAAATTGCGTGTTGCATACGGAGAAGAAGCACTTTTATGTGCTTCAGCAGTATTGCAAGTCTCACTACGTTCGGCACGCAAACCTACTGCTTCAGCAAAAAAAGTAATGCTTCTACTCCTAATATAACAATATACTATTTTTCCTTAAAAACAATTTACAGTAAAGTTATAAAACATTATATCATTGGAATCAGCTGAAAAAAGCTATGCAATGGAAAAATAATATACGGGGTATCCCATTTAAAAAAAAAAACACAACTTTGATTAATACATATTCCAAAATCGGAGGCATCTGGAAAACAAAATTGGTCATGCCACTGGATTCTACTTGTAAAACTGCTTCTAGGAAGTATTTTTGGTTTTTGGACACCTTGAATAATAAAAAAATTTGAAACTCTTTTAAAATTGGACAAAATTTGGAAACTGCCATGTATTTCCTTAACACATATCAAGTTAGCTGTGATCTGTCCTCGCCATTGTTATTTTTTTAGAAAACAGCTTCAGAATGTGCTCTTATATTTTTATACTCGTTTTTATATCTCTGCACTGCTGGTTTTCGATATAGCCTATTAAAACATCGAAAACGGGTCACTCTGTAGACTAGACACCTATCTATAAACTTATGAATGAAAAACTAAAATTAAAATCATAAAAATCCAAAAGATAGTGAAAAAATTGAATGAAATATGTTCCGCAATCATATTTGCAATCCCAGAAATCACTTTGCAATCCCAAAAATCACCTAGCAATCTCAAAAATTAGTTCGCAATCCCCTCTGCAGTCTCTGCAGTCCCCCTGCAGTCTCTGCAGTCTCTGCAGTCACTGAAATCGTCTCGCAATCCTCCGAAATCGCATCGCAATCCTCCGAAATCGCAAATTTTTAGAGAAATTCTCCGAAATCGCTGCAATCATTTGGAAATCATAGGATTTCCACAATACATGTACATATTTTTCGGGAGTGGTCGCCCCCTCGGTTCTTGAAATACTTTTCAATGTACTTTAAGTCCTTGTACTTGATGAAATCAAGTACAATGCAAAGTATATTCATTATTAAAAATAGTTCAAGTACCAAGTATAAATACTGTTTATCGATTTACCTCAAGTAAAATAATTCAAGTACTTACAAGTACAATTTCAAGTAAGTTTCTTGAAGTACCTGATTCAAGTGATTAATTCCCGCTGTTTCGTAAGATCAAGTAATTCTTCTGTAATCCACCTATTATATTCTCTCTACATCTTATTACAGTCTTGGTCAAGGGGCAAACCACCTAGGAATTCTTTACTAAAAATGTGGGGAATTTACAGGAATTTATGGGGAATTTGAAGACACTCATCGGAATTTATGAGAATTTGAGGAATTTATAGGGAATTTAAAGGAAATTGTGAAGTCATGACATCACTGAGGTTCACATTCTTATCATAAGAAACACTAATTCATAAATGGTAATTTAAAAAAAAATCTTGTTTTGTGTTGAACGTTGGACATTCATTTTCATTAAAGAAATTCTCCCAAAATTACACTTCATGATTTACAGGTGCAAATTTAAAAAATTCAAAACAATAATATTTTTGTAGGCTGATTTCCAAGATTCTTCATGTTGTTATTTTCCACTGGAAAAATGAGCTTCTAACCTTCCTCGTCACATGTGAAAAGTTTCAAATTTTTTCAATCACTAGTTTTCCAGGAAAACTTTGAAATGTGTGAGAGTGTATTCTCAATTAATTCAGTTATTGTAGGTTGATTTCCAAAATTCCTCATTTCCAAAATTCCTCATGTTGTTATTTTCTACTGGAAAAATTTGAAATTTTGGGAAAATGAACCTTTAACCTTTCTACTCTTCACATGCAAAAAGTTTCAAATTTTATCTTTCACTAGTTTTCTAGGAAAACTTTGAAATGTGTGAGACTGTATTTTTAATTAATTCAGTTATTGTAGGTTGATTTCCAAAATTCTTCATGATGTTATTTTCCACTGGAAAAATTTGAAATTTTGGGAAAATGAACTTTTAACCTTTCTACTCTTCACAGGCAAAAAGTTTCAAATTTTTGCCTTCACTAGTTTTCCAGAGAAACTTTGAAATGTGTGAGACTGCATTTTCAATTAATTCAGTTATTGGAGGTTGATTTCCAAGATTCTTCATGTTTTTATTTTTCACTGGAAAAATTTGAAATTTTAGGAAAATAAGCTTCTCACCTTCCTCTTTATATGCAAAAAGTTTCAAATTTTTTTCCCTCACTAGTTTTCCAGGAAAACTTTGAAATGTGTGAAAGTGTATTTTTAATTAATTCAATTATTGTAGGTTAATTTCCAATATTTCTCATGTTGTTATTCTCTACTGGAAAAATTTGAAATTTTGTGAAAATGAACCTTTAACCTTTCTACTCTTCACATGCATAAAGTTTTAAATTTTTGCCTTCACTAGTTTTCCAGGAAAACTTTGAAATGTGTGAGACTGCATTTTCAATTAATTCTGGTTATTGGAGGTTGATTTCCAAGATTCTTCATGTTATTATTTTCCACTGGAAAAATTTGAAATTTTGGGAAAATGAGCTTCTCACCTTCCTCTTTACATGCAAATAGTTTCACATTTTTCCCTTTACTTACTAGTTTTCCAAGAAAACTTTGAAATGTGTGAGACTGTATTTTCAATTAATTCAGTTATTGTAGGTTAATTTCCAATATTCCTCATGTTGTTATTCTCTACTGGAAAAATTTGAAATTTTGTGAAAATGAACCTTTAACCTTTCTACTCTTCACATGCAAAAAGTTTTAAATTTTTGCCTTCACTAGTTTTCCAGGAAAACTTTGAAATGTGGAGACTGCATTTTCAATTAATTCTGGTTATTGGAGGTTGATTTCCAAGATTTTTCATGTTGTTATTTTCCACTGGAAAAATTAGAAATTTTGACCTTTCTCTTCACATGTAAAAAGTTTCAATTTTTCCTTAATTAGTTTTCCAGGAAAACTTTAAATTGTATGAGACTGTATTAACAATTATTTCAATTTTTGATTTCTATGATTTCTCATGCTGTTACTTTCTAATGGAAAAATTTGAAATTATAAGAAAATGAACCTCTAACCTTCCTCTTCACATGGAAAAAAAACAAAATTTGCAGGGATTTAGAGTAATTTGTGGGGTATTTGGAGAAATTTGTGGTGGGGTTTTTGGAGGAATTTGTGATGGGGTATCTGGAGGAATTTGTTGGGAATTTGGAGGAATTTGCAGGAATTTTGAGGAATTATGCGTAAAAAATTACCATTTGAAGAATTGTTTGCACATATTCTGGTATGGTGGTTTACTCCTTGGTCCTGGTATGCTCGCACTAGCTTTTGCAGGCACAAATTACTTGAATTAACTGTCCAAATGATTCAATTTCTACTGTGTTCCCGGTCTTCCTGAATACATCTTTAAACTTGTCATGTAGGGTCCAAGTGGTGAAAATAAAGAATTTCACGGGGAATTTCATCTCGTCCATAATTTATGTATTGTCCAGATTTCCACAGGGGGACATCTGTCACCTTTATTGTTGAATTGCTGCATAAATTATGTTTTGGTCTTCATTCTTTACATTCGTGTATTGATATACCTACGCGGATGACTTGAAATTGTATAGACTGGTTTCAATATTAGAGGACTCTAGACAGCACAAGCAGATCTCAATTGCCTTGCTCTCTGGTGTAGGAATAATGACTTTGATTTAAATGTTAAGAAAAGCAAGGTTATTTCCTTTTTTGAATGTCATGTAGTCATAATATACCTAGATACTCTTATGTGTATTACTTGGACAGGAACTGGAAAGATTTGGGAGTAACTTTCAATCAAGATCTTATGTTCAATATCCATATCGAAAATATTTGCAACAGAGCCTTAAAACACCTTGGCTTTGTAGTCCGCACTTTGAAAGACTAACAATATTTTTGCATTAAAAACTGTTTATTGTTCAGTGGTAAGATCCATAATTGAATATGCTTGTCCTGTCTGGTCCCCAAGCTACCAGGTTTGTATAACTATGCTGGAAAGGGTTCAAAGACGATTTCTTAGACATAAAGGCTATAGACTAGGAATTCCGTTTGAAAATATCAACTTTGATGAATTATGTATATGTATTACTATTACTTCACTTTCCTATGTTAGAAATCTGCAGGAGAAATTTTGGCATTCGTTGTCTGTATAAAATTGTAAATCATTTATTTGATTGTCCTCCCCTGCTTGGAAGTATAAATATTCATGAATGATTATTATTATTCTTATTATTATTTATGCACTTTTGACTGCTACTGTTATCCATAACTCTTGTTGCATTGACTAAATTTATTTCGTTTACAATAAAGAAATTATTCAATGATATGGTACTTTTTAAATTTCTTAGCAGCAGTGTGGTGTTGTGTCATCTCCAAGTAAATCAATAGTATGACTATTTATCATTATTGAAAATGCAACTTAGGTTTATTTTCTTTCTAGTAAGTTTTCACTATGAGTGGGAGATCATGGAGAGGAAGAAGGGCAGGTAGACAGAGACATTCTGGGGAAGCCTCAACTTCTAGACATTCTCATTCTCGACCACCGGGTTTAAGAGGACGAGAAATAGGCCTGTGGTAAAATATATTTATTTGACTCCTCAACTAAATAATACAAATAAGGATAATTTCTTATTTAGGTATAGAGATCAGGGGAGAAGAGGAGGACGCTCAGATAAGTCCACAAGAGATGACTTGAATACTAAACCAGTAAGACATTTTTTATATTTATTCAATATGCACTGCTAATTAAAATATTTTCTTTCAGCTAAGTACAATACTAATTTCCCAGAATAAGAAAAATGCCATTGAACAATTACTCGATGAAACTTCTAATTTACATCCTACATCTTCTTCTGACAAAAGCGGGTCCTATAAACACTTAGAAGAAACAGAATTCAAACATGAATTTCTAAAGCACAAAGGTGGAAGTATTATTGATAAATTAAAGTCCATACACGAGAGCAGATCCAAATTTAAAAACATTATCGAAGATGATAGGCTTTTATTAGACATGCAAAGAAAAGAATCTAGTAGTAATTATAAAAAAATGCTAGAATTCAGGAGCAAACTTCCTTCCATGAAAATGAAAGATGAAATTTTAAATTTAATAGAACATAATCAAGTAACTGTAATTAGTGGAGAAACTGGCTGTGGCAAGACAACACAAGTAGCTCAATTTATTCTTGATGATTTTATTAAAAAATCTAAAGGCTCAGAGTGTAAAATCATCTGTACACAGCCACGCAGGATTAGTGCGATATCTGTGGCAGAGAGAGTAGCCTGTGAAAGAGACGAAAAATTAGGTGAAAGTGTCGGATTTCAAATAAGATTAGAAAAAATGATGCCCAGAGAAAAAGGCTGTATTTTGTATTGTACAACGGGTGTTTTATTAAAATTGATGGAAGGTAATCCAGGATTACACGATGTTTCTCATGTAATCTTAGACGAAATTCACGAGAGAGACGTTATGACAGATTTTATGATAACTTTACTGAAAGACGTTATCAAATATCGAAATGACTTGAAAGTTATATTGATGAGTGCCACATTAAACTCTGAAGCTTTTTCGAAATATTACAATAATGCGCCTCACTTAAATATTCCAGGTTTTACTTATCCTGTTCAAGAATATTTTCTAGAAGACGCCTTAGCTTTAACAGGATTTAAATTTGATGAATATGATAGAACAAGTAGGAATAAGTCGGAGAAATATCAAGAATGGCTGGAACTTTTTGGGCCATATTTCAGGCAATTGGCGGCTGAAGGAAAATATTGTAAAAGTGTTATTACCGAACTTAGCAAACCCCAATCAGAAGAATTAAATATTTTTCTGATTTTTGCATTAATTAGGAAAATTTGTGAAAACTTTGACGATAACGGAGCCATTTTAGTTTTTGTACCGGGCTTTGGTGAAATCCAAAAAATTTGTAACAAAATCGAAGAAAGTATATATTTCCCTAGATCGAAATACATAGTTATTCCTTTACACTCTCAGCTGCCCACAACAGAACAGAAACAAATTTTTAATCCAGCTCCAAGAGGTAACAATTTTATATATTTTAAGACATGTAGTGAAGTTGAATGAGTAGATATTTAGTGGCTTAAGGAAGATTTTTGAATTAGCAATGATATGAATATTTCGTCGTTTTTTTATATGGGATTGAGACTTTTGTCTTATGCCGGCTCCAGATCAAGCAGACAAAACAACGACAAGGCAAAGACATTCATGTCTCGCGACAAATCCGATACATTTCTGCAACATTTTTGTATTTTTTTTGTTTTGTTTCCAAATTCCGAGACTTTTGAAAGTCCCGTCGTGAGTCGGTAAAGATCAAAGAGTCTCTGTTTTGTCTGTGTATTTTACAAGTTGTCGGCACAGTGTGGACGGGTGTGCTGACAAAAGTAGGAGACCGGTGTCGATCAGTAGAAAATCACACAAATTTCTGTACTTCTGTTGTTGTGTTATTGTGTACTCACGTAACTGAACTAACAATGTATTAATGGAATAATTTTTTCGCTTTTTTAAGCTTGGTCTTACCCAAAAACGTTTCCGAACTACACAAATGAAGAGTATGCTTCTACTTCACACCAGACTACAATGTGCAATCAATCTAATCAGGTTCAGGTTTTGCTTGAGGATGTGGAAGGTCATTTTCATGTTTGCAGGGTGTTGGCGTAATGGTTGATATTTTAGAATCACCTTCGGAGTTACGTGGACTGTAAGCGCAACTAATGAATATGTAGCAAAAAAATAACCATACAAAAGACAATATGATAAAAGGCGCCTTACCTGTGTTTCTGGAGTTCTTCTAGTTCAAAGTTAATTGTTAATACCGGGATCCCGGGTTTTGTTTCGGTTGCACAACACTACCGGCTTTTATTTCGAAACCGGTAACCGGCGAGCTCGCGATATTCATCGACTTTCTTGTGCGCGAAAACGGATTAAAAAATGTGTGTTCGTGTTTCGTGTTTGGCGAAAAGAGAGAGAGTGTTTCGCCGTCGCTTGGCTGTACGAATCGAGTGTTTTTTCGTACCTTTTTTGTCGACCTCGGTTCCATACCGAGGGCGCTGGTGTTCCTTGCAATGGAGGCGCTATACCTATTTGAATTTGTATGGTTTTTCAATATGAGCAAAATTCGCGACTTTGACACTCTTGAAGAGATTCACATACACAGGCCATTGCTAGACAGTGGATCGATGTCCAATTTCATATCTCAGGAATTTCCAATAAAGCTGGGATTACCCCAACACTCTGTGAATGTTTCAGTTAGTGGTATTGAGGAGACCCAGGCTCGTGTCAAAAAATCTTGTGACATGTCACATTAGGTCTAGAAATTGCAATTTCAACGCTAATCTTTATTGCCTTATCTTACCAAAAAGTTACAGAAAGGCTTCCTTCAGTATCTATCAATCCTAATTTTCTAAATATATCTTCAGACATTCAACTTGCCGATCCCACATTTTTCAAATCTAGCAATATTGACCATTTGATTGGTGCAAGCTTGTTCTGGACACTTATCTCCAACTCCAAAGTGTACAAGGTCGCTTGGTAAATGCAAACCAATATTGCAGAACAGCAAACTTAGTTGGCTTATTTCCGGAGGTTTTTCCCAGAATGAGTTCGACTACGGTTTGCCATTTCTCCAGAAATTCAGTCTCAGTTAACGAGGTTTTGGAAAATTGAGGAGGTTTCTTCAGGTAATCGTTTATCCACTGAGGAACAGAAAGCCTAGCAACATTTTCAAAAATCATTTTGTCCTAACAAACAGAGGTTTGTTGTATCCATATCTTTGAAGGACTCTCCTTCTAAGTTAGGTGATTCCAAACAATGGGCAACAAACCAGTTTTTCTCTATGGAGAAAAAACTTTTTTCCAAACCACCATTCGAAGAGATTTACACTTGATTTTTGCGGGAATATGTGAGCTTGCAACACATGTCTCTGTACACTTCTATCAATGATCAAATAACACACTTCTCATCACATCACGGTGTGCTTCGTGAGGAAAGTGTGATCACAAAATTCAAGGTTGTTTTCAATAGTTTATTTGATCTTTGACTGGTAAATCAGACACTTCATTGCAAATGGTCGGTCCGACTGTACAGGAAAACCTTTTTTCAATCCTTGTTCGGTTCAGGCAGCACTCATATGTTTTTTCTGCAGATATTTGCAAAATGAATAGGCAAATCCTTTAGCAGTCCCAAGGTGGAAAAAAATTTCGAGAACTATCTAATAATTAGGTGCTTTTTAGGTGCTATTAGGGCCTGTAATTGAAAATTAGGTGCTCCTTTAGTTTTTGAGAAAATCAAAAAAAACTAAGGGACTGCTAGGTTTATAAAAGCTAGCAGTCTCCTATAGTGAAAAATATTTTTTCAATTTTTTTCTTTGTATTAGAATTAGGTGCTTTTTAGGTGCTCCTAAATAGTCCAAGAAAAAATAGAATGGGTCAATTATTAACTGAGTTACAGATTTTTTTTTTTTAATTATTAGGGGACTGCTGGCTTTACGTTTACATGTTAGTGTGTCAGAATGGAAAAAAAAACTTTTGGATCTATATAATAATTAGGTGCTTTTTAGGTGCTACATAGGGCCTCTAATTAAAAATTAGTTGCTCCTCTAGTTTTTGAGAAAATAAAAAAAAAACTAAGGGATTGCTAGGTTTATGAAAGCTAGTAGTCCCCTATAGTGAAAAATATTTTTCCAAAAATTACTTTTGTAACAAAATTAGGTGCTTCTTCGGTGCTCCTAAATAGTCGAAGAAAAAATAGAATTGATTAATTATTAACTGAGTTACAGATTTTTTTTAACTATTAGGGGACTGCTGGCTTTACGTTTACATAGGATACCTAATCAAAAAAAAAAAAAAAAAGCAAAGGGACTGCCAGGTTAATGAAAACTAGCAGTCCCCTAATAATTAAAAAAAATCTGTAAGTCAGTAATTAATTAATCAATTATATTTTTCTTCGGCTCAGTGTTGCCACTTCTGACGGAATAAAGTCGGTAGATTCTTGGAGAAATAATCGGTAGTTTTCGTTTAGAAATCGGTAGCTAGGAGGTTGCGTTATATGACGTTATTTCCGCCACAATTTGCTTAGGTAGGTATACACTGTGTCCGTAAAGTAACGGATAAATTCATTATTTTGAAAACGGTAGAATTTTTGAAAAATCGCTCAGACACGTCAATTTTGTTTTTTTGTTTGAAATATTTTGATATATTTTTTATTATACAGAGTGTCTCAAAAATAGCTCCGCTGCTGTCAACTTTGTTTTTTCAAATGGATCAACCTGCATATTATGACATTTATGGATTCTGCGGGAAATTTTTGACATATTTCATGTACAATGTCATATACCTATCTTCAACTGTTTCGGAAATATTGACAGTTGAAAATTGATTTTTTTGCAACTTTGACAGGTTGTAAAACTTGAACGGTTAATTTTAGAGGAAAACTGATTTCACATTCCTATCTTAGATTTTCATGAACTATCATTTGACACCAACTTTGAATTTACCCGGAGATTGAATTTAATCGAAATTTTTAATCACGCATTAACTTCAAAGTTGGTGTCAAATGATAGTTTATGAAAATCTAAGATAGGAATGTGAAATCGATTTTCTTCTAACATTGACATTTACAGCCTGTCAAAGTTGCAAAAAAAATAAATTTTCAACTGGCAATATTTCCGAAACAGTTAATGATAGGTAAATTTGTCAAAATTTTTTCGCAGAATCTATAAATGTCATAATATACAGGGTGATCCATTTAAAAAAACAAAGTTGACAGCAGAGGAGCTATTTTTGAAACATCCTGTATAATAAAAAATATATCAAAAAATTTCAAACAAAAAAACAAAATTGACGTGTCTAAGTGATTTTTCAAAAATTCCACCATTTTCAAAATAATGAATTTATCCGTTACTTTACGGACACACTGTATAAAACCAGTCAATAAATTTAGTAATTTAGTCATAATTTTATTGTGCAATGTGATTCCTATTTCTTCGTAGACAAATCAGAGAATCATAGTTAAACTTTAAATTATTATGTAGCAATCTGGGGGGCTTTATCTGAAATTGATGCAACTTTGCGTGCTCACGCAAATATGACGCAGATGACGTCAGTTGCGATTGAAAAAGTGCATGTCAAATAAACCGTGCACAAATTTTCAATCGCGAATGACGTCATTTGCGTGTGCGCAAAATTGCTTCAATTTAAAATAAAGCCCCCCAGTAAAAATTTCAAAATTTCAATGTAGGTCACCCGCTATCACATATATTAGGCAATTTTTCGCGAGCATTCCGAGCATAAACAAACATAATCTGATAATGCTCAGATGTTGTGTCAATTGTATCATACTCCCTTAAGTGTGCGTTCACATTGACACCGCTCGAGCGGTGAGCGTTGCGCGATGCCGCTGTAGTAATGCCCAAAAATAATTTTAACACTATATTTCAAAAAAGCATGTACACAATAGAGCGGCGCGACCCGCGGTGTTAACATGTCCATTTGAAATATAATGTTAAAATTATTTTTGGGCATCGCTACAGCGGCATCACGCAACGCTCACCGCTCGAGCGGTGTCAATGTGAACGCGCACTAACTCCCTCACCATCCAATTCTGGGCCTGCGAGTGACGTCACTACCAGCAGGTTATAGTGATGACGTAACCCGCAGACCGCGATGGAATGCTTAGGATTTAGGCTGTGCTAGTGAGTTAATTTTTTTGTCGATTTTAAATGTGGAAAACGTGATTTTCGGTCTGTTCTCATATTTGTTGTATTACCAACAAATTGCAGAAAAATCGTGAGAAAATTATTTAAAATCGGGAGATTGGTAGACTCATTTGAAAATCGGTAGATCTACCGATAAATCGGTAGAGGTGGCAGCGCTGCTTCGACTATTTAGGAGCACCTAAAAAGCACCTAATTCTGATACAAAAGAAATTTTTAGAAAAATATTTTTCCCAATAGGGGACTACTATAGCTTTCATAAACCTAGCAATCCCTTAGTTGTTTTTGATTTTCTCAAAAACTACAGGAGCACCTGATTTTTAATTAGAGGCCCTAATTAGCACCTAAAAAGTACCTAATTATTATACAGGGTGTCCCAGGGAAAACAGTCCACCCCGATTTATTGGATTTGGGATGAGAATCTGGGAAAATGCTCGGACACGTCAATGTTTGATTTGAGGGGGAACTATTTTTCAGTTTTTTTCATCCCCGTGGCTTCAACCCCCTAGCTAGGGGGAGAACAACCCTTCAAATTTGGATAGGGAATAGGGGTCGTGTCATACCTCTTTTTAAAGGTCTCAATGAGTTTTTTATGGCCCTAGAATTTCGTCATATTATTTTCATCCGTAACGGAATGACAGCTTGTCAAAATCTTGAAAATAGACTATTGTTTTAGTGGGAGAAAAAAGCGATACTTACCTCCCTTAATAAAAATACTTGAGAATGAAGTTTTTTATTACTATATTATCAATTAGGTGTACACGGAAATTGTAAATTGTAAGTATTTTTATCAAGGGAGGTAAGTACCTACTAAAACAATGGTCTATTTCCAAGATTTTGACAAGCTGTCATTTCGTTACGGATGAAAATAATGAGTCGAAATTCTAGGGTCATAAAGAACTCGATGAGACCTTGAAAAAGAGGTATCACACGACCCCTATCCCCTATTCAAATTTGAGGGGTTGTTCTTCCCCTAGCTAGAGGGATGAAGCTACGGGGATGAAAAAAACTGAAAAATATTTCTCCCTCAAATCAAAAATCGACATGTCCGAACGTTTTTCCAGATTTTTATTTGAAATCGAAAAAATCGGGGTGGACTGTTTTCCCTGGGACACCCTGTATAGTTCATTCATATAGTCATTTTTGTCGATTGTCTAAAGTCGGTTTGGGATGCCAGTTGTTTTTTGGGGTGAAACAACAACCCTTTTTGTTTCCCACGAGTGTTTATACAACTTCTCAGTTGTACTGAGAGGAGGTCCCGCCAAAACCACCCCGCTGGTTCTTTAAGGAATGAGCTTGCGAACCAGCAGCCTCCAGAAAAAAGGAAGTGTGAATTGACGTCGTTTTGTGAAATGGGATCAGGGCTCCAACTCGGTTTTTTGAAGTCCGAGGGGCCAAAGTTGTATTAACGCGGTGTCTAGAAACTTTTGTTTGCAACGACAGTACGTTGAACTCGGATGTCGAACGGCTTTGAGAAGTTAAGTGACAAATAAAAACACGGCGTAACAGAGACGATGCACGAGGTCCAAAAACCAGTCTAACCTCTCAAGGTTCGTGTGTTTTTGTCAAAGTTTCGTCTGTACTGTAGTGAAAAAGAGGTTTTTCCTAAAAAGCCTCCATAAAATTCAAGCTAGAGGTAGTTTCAACTTTTGTCTTCTTATAAAACTCTGTTCTAACTCGGCAGCAAATCTAGCCTTTGTCTTTATTTTGAAATTGAAATTTTTCCGTAAAAAATTTCAAGAAAAAAATCAAGCTGGGGGTAGTTTCGACTTTTGTCTTCTTATAAAACTCTGTCCCAACTCGGCGAAGCTATCTTGCTTTTAAGTTAAATTGAAATTGAGATTCTTCGTAAAAAAGCCTCAAGAAAAAGTCAAGCTTGGATAATTTAGACTTTCTAGTCTATATTCAAATTCTGTCCCAAGTTGGTGAGCCTTTGGAGGAAGAAAATGAATATTTGATTTTTGAGTTTCAATTGGACGTGGAGCTTGCAGAAGAGAAGTGAATTTTCATAAAAATTCACGAAAATCGTCGAAGACGGACATGGGGGGCCGGAAACCTTTGAAGAAGTTGTCCAAAAATATATGTGACAAACGCGGAGGGGAGTCTAGATTTCTTAGACGGAAAGCTGCACGAATGTGCCGAATTGGAAACGCGGGGCTCAATTAAGAACCAGAAATCAAACGATGTTTTCTTTTTCTTCCAGACTGTTACCCTGAAAAGGGGATAGGTGGTAAGCTAATGCGAAGTACTCCCCCAGGACATCAACCTCCAGTGCGAGGATTAATGCGGGTTTCCTTGTGACGAACTGAGCTTGTCCGAAGCCTTATTTCGCGCTCGAGGGGTGTATCGGTGGCTCTCTCTCTTCTTTCTTCGTACCTATGAGGTAGCTCGTACCAACAACGCTCTGAGAGGTTCATCTACCGGCCGCATAAAGCAGTCCCTATGGCAAGGTGACCCACAGCAGAACGTTGCTAGCCTAATACGCGCTCCTAAATGCCGGGTAAACGACACAGCATTTCTGTCGAAAAAATGAGGGGAGAGCTGTTCTTTTCTCTGGCGCAGAGAACGGGGCAGACAGGCGAGATGAAGTCTCAATCACTGCCTGAAGAGAACTAACTGACTCTGGTCTAAAAACGGCTCCCATGCAACGCAACAGTTTCAATCCATCTGTTCAAATTCGATTTTTGGCACTATGTATTTGTAACGAAAATCATTCACAATCCACTCATCTTTATTTCACATCATAGTTGTAAAGCAGTATTGGATTGGATAAACCTAATAAATAACTTTGATTTACAATTCAAACTATATTATGTATATCAATTATTACTAGTCATTGCCTAGGGATCTACTGCAAGATATTTAGAATTTACTTGTATCAATTAATTATTAACTTATAATTAATATGAACGTGTATTTTTTAGGTATGCGCAAAATCATAGTCTCGACAAGTATAGCAGAAACTTCAATTACAATCGACGACGTCACCACCGTGATAGATTGTGGCTATATAAAAATTAGCAATCTCGACTCCGAAACCGGAATTGAAACTCTGCAACCAGAATTCGTATCGCAAGCCAACGCCGCTCAGAGAAAAGGTCGCGCTGGTCGCGTGAAAGCTGGAGTTTGCTTTCATTTAGTCAACAAATATCGTTACGATCTTTTAGATCGATTCTTAAAACCTGAAGTATTAAGGAAACGGCTCGACGATGTCATTTTGCAACTGAAAATGCTGCAACTTGGCGATGCGGAGCCGTTTTTAGGCAAACTTATGGACCCACCGGAACCTCAATCGGTCCAATCATCCGTTTATCTTTTGAAACGATTGGGAGCTCTCGATGAAGAAGAAGGTTTAACTCCATTGGGCTATCACATGGCTAAAATATCTGTGTCAGCTCAATGCTCAAAAATGCTCATCTTGGCTTCATTGTTTAGCTGCATCGATCCTGTTTTATCGGTGGCAGCTACTTTGAGTTTCAAAGATGCGTATCATCTTAATCTCTCCGACGCTAAAGATGCTGACAAAAAAAGATTTGAATTGTCAAAAGGCAGTAATAGTGATCACATGACCATGCATTATGCGATAAGAGGCTTTGAAGATGCTAATCGATCACGTGAGTTTTGCCATAGATATTATTTGAGCTGGCCCATTTTGAAGATGTTGATAGATATGAAAAAACAATTAGCCCAGCAATTGTTCGATATGAAGTTTACCGACAATTCAAACCCGAGGCATTTTTCTAATAATTACAATAGTGATAATACAGGATTGGTTAAGGCTATTATTTCAGCAGGCTTGTACCCTAATGTGGCCATACTTGCCAACAGACGGAAATATACGAGTATGAAATCTATTACTAATGAAACCATGAAGTTTCATATGAAATCAGTGTTGTGTCAAATGCCATCTTACCCATCAAATTTGTTAGTTTATCACAATAGAATAAAAACGGCGAGTCTTTGTGTTCACGATGCTACCATCATATTTCCTTTACCCATTGTATTTTTTGGGGATCAATTCAAAATACATAATGACGAAAATGATTTCGTTTATTGGAGTGTCAGTTAATGGCAATATGAGGTTTACGTGCACTGAAAGCACTTCTGCCATTATTTATAGGCTTAAACAACGTGTTAATCAGATTTTGGAATGGAAAATTTCAAATCCAGGATATATTGATTGGATGAGTGACAGTTTTGAAGTACAAATTTTGAGGTAATAATAAAAATGGCATAAATCCTAATAATATTGAGCATCTTCTAACAAAAAAATTTACTTTCAGGGTAATAATGGATTTGATTGCTAATGAAGATGAGGAAAAACAGGATCTTAGCGACTTTGATGATAAATAAATTTATCAAATATAAAAATTGTTTAATGAGAAATAAATAATTATTTTCCGCAAACCTCAAAAAATGACGACTTTTTTAACCTCAATTCTTAATGTTGAAGTTTGACTTCACAGACGTCATTTTTTTGGTTACTTTTTTGTACGCTCACGGCCAGACACAGAAATTTCCTAGATTCCTTCGCTTTAAACACCATTTGCGGAAAAAATCGTATGTTTTATTCGGAGAATAGTTATTTTTGTATCAAGGGCACGAAATGCTACTTTGGTGATCGAGATCTGATTTTTTTAACGAGGCGCAGCCGAGTTGAAAAAATAGTCGAGTGATGGCAATGTTAAAAAATCAATACCTGGGAAAAAAAGTGTCACTTCGCAAACTGTCATGAGTGTGCGAACATCATCATTTTTTGACAGTTGTAGAAAAAAGTACTTATTTGTGGCTCATCTAAAATTGTCACAACATTTAGTCTCGCCACAAAAAGTATCACTTTTACTCCTAATAAAACAATATACTATTTTAATTACGTTTTTTAATACTTCAATAATTTTTAGCAATACCTAAGTATTTTCCTTTTTTCCCCTGACAACTTGGAAGGAATTGGCAGAATATTAGGCTGATACTCTAGTTTCCAGAGCCATATTGTCGTATCTAGGATAATAGGGCATCTCTCTTCGGTAAATTAAACTAATTCATTTTCCAAAAAAGTTCATGGATTACAGGAAGACCATCGATCACGTTACATGTAAATAACATTGCAAGTTGAACGAATTATTAAATTATTAATTTGTACGGACATGGAACTGAAATCCATAGAAGGTCAATGACGACGCCAGGTCATCGGTAATTATTACTAGTTATTGTATTTAGAAATCACGTACCATGGTGGCTCGACTAGCATAAAATAAAGTAGTTTTGGAAGATGAGTTATCAGTCTCAAAGAGTGAATTTTCCGCGATAGTAGTTAGTAGTAATAGTGCCTTTTAGTCTTGTGACAATAAAGAAATTGCACAGACCTAAGAAGCTTTGGACGTCTTTAACACTTCTAGGTTGAGGAAAATGTTTCACCGCCACTAGTTTTTCCTCGTCTGGGAGTAGTCCGTCTTCGGAAACCGTATACCCTAAAATGTTTATTTTTCCCTGTATGTACTTGCACTTTGTTGGCTTCAATGTTAATCCGACCTCTCTAAGTCTATGAAATACCCTATGTAACTTGATTATATGCTCCTCGAGTGTTCTGAGAATATTATTATATCATATTATTATTATAATATCATCTGAATATACCAAAATGTCCACCACACAAAACGTGGCAGGGGCATTACAGACCGAAGCATAGTACGTTGAATTCATATAATCCATGACCCTGGCATTAAAACGCCGTATATTTCTTCGAGTCTTCTCTAATTTTAATCTGCCAAAAACCACTAAACATGTCCAAAGAGGAGAAATACCGTGCGTTCCCTAGATACCTACGTTAAAATATCATCAATGTTAGGTATAGGCCAATTCGATTTCGCCTTAAGTTGCATCGTTTGTTTAGTTTTCTGAATAATTTCGACGTTGATATAAACAAAAAACCCTGCAGTGTCTATGACACATGCCCGCCAAATGCAATTTTCATTTGGCATGGGTTCGTCTATTATGTAGACATGTTTTGTTTTCTACGACATTTCGACTTTTCGTAATGTTGTATAATAAAATAACCTTGCATGGTCTATGACTCATGCCCGCCAGATTACTTATAATTTGGCATAGGTTTGTCTATTTTATAGACACAAAAGTTTATTTGATCAGTCAACTATAAAAGAACGAACGAATGCTGCATAGTTTTTGACTTTTGCCTACCACAGTGTTGGACAAACACTGGAAAGAATTTCTTACTTTACCTAATAGGCGCCTGGTTTTTATTTATAGGCGACGAATTCTGACGGCCTCATCGAGCTCGAGTGATACAAGTAGCTCCTCCCATTCTAGTTCCTCGACCTCAGAAAACCCTAAACCACGCAGTGCGCTAGGCAATATCATGGGCGCGGACCCCACAAATAATACCTCATTTGGCCCAGATATCGCTGAGGAAGTAGTACTCAGATGGAAGAGCTACCTGTCTGTGGGGGCAGACAAAGAAGTAAAAAATAAGCTTTTTGATAAGTACAAAATTCCAGAAAATTGCCAAATTCTCCAAGGGCCCAAGCTAAATCCTGAAGTGCAAGCTCTGCTATCACCCATCGAGCAGAAAAAAGACACTTTCCTCTTGGAGTTGCAGACAGTGATGGGCAAAGGCTTAACAGCCTTAGAAAAAGTGCTTTCTCAACTGGCTAAGGAGAAAATGGAGAACCGGACGAAAACCTGGTGGGACTAGCAGAATCGGCGAAGTTGTTTTGCATTGCGCACAACACCGTCTCGGCGCATCGGAAGATCCAAATAAACCATCATTTCAATCCAGAAACACAAAAAATAGCAGCTGCGCAATCTGCGGATCTGCTTCTTTTTGGTGACGATTTTGCAGAAAAATGCAAAATGCTAAAGCATTCAAAACCACTGCCAAAGAACTTCAAGCCACCGCTTCCACGTCAAAAAACTCCCCCAGCTCGTGCCTCGAAAAAACGGTGGAAATCAACGAAATGGCAGGACAAAGGATCAGGGAAGCACGAGGGAAAATACAAACCACGCTACTACAGAGCGAGGAACAGACCCCAGTTCAAGCCCTTCAAGAAGGAGGGGAGGAAGTACTAGAGGTAAGCAGCAATATGCAATGTGCAGGAAGAATAAAATATTTTTCCTACAAACGTGTTAAAAATGCAATTTTTAACACCCCCCCGAAGCATTAAAAATGTTACTTTATCGCACTAGTGCCATAAAGTCTTTATAGCACTAGTGTTAAAAATGAAACATCAAATTTTGAGAGCGAACGTCAAAAAAAGTTTGTATTTTTAGTTGTTTACATTGATATAAATGGTGAAATTTGAACAACTGGAGGTAGCCCGATTGGCCGCCTCATCTATATTTTTCAAGGGATCGATGCAGCCCTCTTTTTCTTCTGTATTTTGTTGCATTTTTAGCAAAAAGCATTACTGACCACGACATACTTTCAAAAAACTGACAAGACATTCCATTACCTGTAAAACAAGGTGCTGGTTATTTGGATTTTCTGACAAATGTTAAATTCAATAATTTTATGTAGGAAAGATGCTACGAATTTATTATTCATTTAAAAATCCAATTTGTTACTGGTTATTGCCGTTTGTAGAAAAAATATTGTATGATATTTCTGTTAAAACTTATGTGAATTGCAGAATTCGCTTCGCTCATTCTGCAAACTTTCACATGCGTGCCTTAAAAATGTACTTTTAACACTCATATCATAAATAACTATTCTGCACGAGTGGAGGAAAATAACAACCAATAAACAGGTGCTAAGTTGGGTAATGGGCTATAAAATTCCGTTCGAAAGTAAACCTTTTCAAGTTTACCCGCCGAGACCTCCAAAACTTACAGAAAATGAAGTCAAACTTTATTCAAAAAGCATCCAACATTTATTGGAGATAGGTGCAGTTAAGACTGTTAAAAAATGCGAAAACCAGTTTTTATCAGGGTTTTTTCTAAGGCAAAAAGATAGTGGAGAATACAGGTTCATTTTGAACCTTAAGAGACTAAATAGGTTTGTATCACCTCCTCACTTCAAATTAGAAGATATAAGAACTGCAAAAAACTTGATAACAAAAGACTGTTTTCTTGCCTCCATAGACTTAAAGGACGCATATTTCTTAGTTCCCATTTCTGAACAGCATAAAAAATATTTAAGATTCGCCTTTCATAAACAGATTTTCGAATTTCAATGCTTGCCATTTGGCTTAGCAACTGCGCCTTTCTGCTTTACCAAACTGCTGAAACCTGTGTTCTCCTTCTTAAGGGAACGACAGTTTTTGTCTGTCGTCTATTTAGATGACTGTCTTTTATATGGAACCACCAGTGTTCAGTGTGAACGAAACATAGTAGAAACCACTAAACTACTTAAAAAAACTAGGTTTTCTCATCAACGCAGAAAAAAGTCATGCAATACCTACACAAAACATTGATTTCCTAGGTTTCACGTTAAACAGAAAGCGCATGGAAATATCAATTACGCAAAAAAGAATAGCTAAAATAAAAACAAGTATTCAACATTTTCTTAAAAAGAATAGGGCTAAAGTTAGAGACTTTTCTAAAGTTATAGGATGTTTAGTGGCGGTATGTGTGGCAACTGAATACGGTTGGTTTCATCTAAAATCTTTGGAGCGAGAAAAATACATTGCACTTAAAGAAAATGGGGGAAAACTACAACGCAAAAACGGTCATAAGTCCTGATATTAAACATGAACTTCGGTGGTGGCTAAAACAGGTAAACTGTGCCAAACAAAGTATCTTACAACCAGATTATATAGTTACAATTTTTTCGGACGCCTCACGTTCCGGGTGGGGAGCATACTCCAATCATACAGAAACCAAAGGGTTTTGGGTAAAAAGAGAACAGTCCGAACACATAAACACTCTGGAGCTCAGGGCCCCTTTTTATGGTCTAAAAAGTTTTGCTAAAAATTTAAAAAATTGCCACATTCTACTAAAAATTGATAACAAAACCGCCATTTCTGTTATAAACAAAATGGGCAGTATAAAATATAAAAAACTAAATAATCTAGCAAGGCAGTTGTGGAAGTGGTGCGAGGCCAGGCATGTATTCGTTTTCGCGACCTACATAAATACCCTGGACAATGTTATAGCCGACAAAAACTCCAGAACTAAAAACGTCGATACGGAATTCTCTTTGAATGATGAAATTTTATTGGACATCACTAGAAAGTTAGGTGTACCCGAAATAGACCTTTTCGCCAGCTATCTAAATAAAAAATGTGAGCGTTTTGCATCACGGTTTCCAGACCCTGAGTCGGAGTTCGTAGATGCTTTTACAGAAAATTGGAAAAATTTGAAAGCCTACATTTTTCCTCCTTTCTCTCTTCTACCAAAAATCCTAAACAAAATTGAAAATGACCAAGCCGAATGCCTTGTAGTTTTTCCTATTTGGAAAACCCAACCATGGTATCCTAAATTAGAATCTATGGTCCGCTCTGAGGTTGTTATTTTAAGCCCAAGGCCTAATCTGCTTTTATCCCCTTTCAGGGAGCCCCACCCCCTGTGGAAGAACCTTATCTTGGGAACAGCCATTTTATCAAGCTTGCCTTTAGCAAGAAAGACATCCCAAGCGACACCATCGATGTTATGGACTGCTTCGATAAGTAAAAACACACTAAAACAATACAACTCCACCTTCTCAAAATGGTGGGGCTTCTGTGGGTGGAAAAATTGAAACAATCCTGCAGCCTAATGTGCAGGAAATACTCTCCTTCCTGAAAACTGAGTTCGACAAAGGTGCCCAGTACTCGACACTTAATACGCATAGGTCGGCTTTAAATATGGTCTGCGATGTGGGAAAGTCGGAAATCGTCGAAAGATTTATGAAAGGTATCTTTAAGCTGCGTCCTCAGTTTCCCAAATATCAAGAAACCTGGGATCCACAACCAGTTCTTGCTTATTTGAGCTCATTACACCCCCTAGATAAACTGAGCCTGGAACTGCTAACTATTCGAATGGTTCTTCTCTTAGCCTTTTGTTCGGCACAAAGAGCCCAAACCTTTTCCAAAATCAGGTTGAGTATTGTCAAGATCATTGAAGAAGGCATCGAAATAAGTTTTTCCGATATCCTCAAAACATCAGGTCCGAAAAAAACGCAACCGCTGCTCAGATTCCCTTTCTTCAAAGAAAACCCTGAGCTGTGTATTTGTTCCACTCTACTACACTTTCTATAATAGAAAGAACAGATATAATCAGAGGGAATGAAGACCTACTTATTTTAACCATCAAAAAACCTCATAAGCCTGTCACATCGCAGACCATAAGTCGATGGATCAAAAAAGGTTTGAAAAATGCTGGAATTGATCCAAAATTTAAGGGGCACAGCACAAGACACTCTGCCTCTTCTGCAGCCCTTAGAGCTGGCACCTCAATCGAAAGCATCAGAAAGGCTGCGGGATGGTCAGAAAAAAGTGAAACCTTCAACAGATTCTATAACAAACCTTTATGTACAAAAGAATTTTTTGCGAATTACATAAATAAGTATAAATAAACAAACCACTTAGTTTCCTCCTAAGTTTAGAACAATAGATGATAAAACAGGGGGAAATTACCCTAGAATATAAGAATTTATTTTGTGTTCCTATGTTTAATTATTAAATTGGTCGTTAGTTGTTGACTTTCTTTGTTCGTTATATACATAAGTTTAGATATATTAGAATTTATTTTTGGTCTCCTATATTTTTATTAAGTTGATGGGTTATTGTTCACTTTATCATTAGTTTAAGATACTTTATATCCTTACTGAATGGTTAGGTTAGTACAATACTTACTTCATTTAAATACAGCTACCTATTTGTGAGAAAAATAAAATAAACAGAAATAAAAGTGTTTATTACTGTTAGGGTCAATTTACTTTACGGTAACCAGATCGCCTGACTCTAAACAACTACCTGGTGTTCTATTCGGATGTGACCAATTGAAGTATAATTAAGGATTAAACGACTTACCTGTAGGGAAGTTCAATCCTAATTATACGAGATTGGTCACATCCGAATAGAGTCCCGCCGCTACAAATTTGTATTTTTGGCATCATTGCCATCATTACAACAGGACATAATTATTTATCCCTCCCGAGGCGATCTTGAGCTAGCTTCAGAAGTATACTGAGGTTATGCCGGGTGTGGCGGGCCGGTGAAGGATGGTTCTCTTATCTCTCTAAAACTTGCGTTCGACCGTGCTACGAAGTATCACTACCTGGTGTTCTATTCGGATGTGACCAATCTCGTATAATTAGGATTGAACTTCCCTACAGGTAAGTCGTTTAATCCTTAATTATTCTCGACTAATGTATAATGTGAGTATTATACTTGTGATTTTGGCAGTATAAAGCCATATGTTATTCCCACAGGGAATAATGACGAGTAGAGGGATTAATGGCCATTATTCCTCAAAAGTGTCAGTGTCAAACGTGTAGTTCTGGTAGATTTGTATTGAGAATTGAGATGGATGAAATTTGTTCATTGAAAAACTCAAATAAATTAATTTGTCGTAAATAAAGTAGAGTATACTACGCGCAATAATGACTATCATTCCCTCGCAATATTACTCCCTGTAATCTTATTTTTGAAACAGGGGAGCAACGTTCCCAGGAGAACGAGTATTCCGTCTTTCTCAATGATATGCAAATGATAATATAAGTAACAAAGACGGAACAATCGTTCACCTGGGAACGCTGCTCCCCTCTGTTTCAAGAATCAGGACCCTGGTCGCTAGCGCGGCTCAGTTCAATCGTGGTATAATCTACTATTTGGCTGCCCGCCACCCGGTCGCACGACCCCTAGCGACTAGCAGAAACAAGTATAGCAGTATGAGCACATAGTTTGTATTTGGGTTTGCAAGGGAAATGGAATCCTGAATATTATGAAGAAAAGCAGAATTCAAAAGATTTTTTGTTTGTTTTTGTTGCCTTTTTGCCGCCCCTTTAAGTTTGCCGCCCTAGGCGACCGGCCTAGTTCGCCTAATGGTTGTGCCGACCCTGGGTCGACCTAAGGACATTTTTCATTAATTTCATTTGGAGTTTGGTTGGAGTCTGGGGTGGAGTAAAAATTAAACGATTTTATATATAAACTTCAAGATTTTACACTAGCACTATCATTTCCAATGCATCCGATGGTTGCAAAAATTGAGAAATCTTCGATTTTTTTGAAGATTTTCCTTAACTGACACTCGAACTGACATAAGTGGAGAATACCTTGTTTAATTTGGGGGCCCCAAATACCCCGGGGCCCTCCCGCACCGCGGGTTCTGCGGGCCCGTCAGGCACGCCATTGAATTTGACATAAACATTCCTTGATCGATTATCTAGAGAATAGTGCAGTTAGATTTTCCATATTTCGAATTTTTTTTTGGCCTATATTGTGAAAATGAACTATTTCCCAAAAATAGAAATAACCACGGTAAACATTGAAAAAATAAGAGCACTATTCTCAGTGGCGTAACTACAGGGGGGCCTGGGGGGGCCGGCCCCCCCCCCAGACGTCGCTAGGCCCCTCCCCCCAGAAAAAACTTAATAATTTGGTATTTTATGAAAGCTACGTTACCTACTAAATTTGAACAGTAATGCGCGGCGATCCCGATCGACCCTATCCGATCCTCCGATCCCCCAACGAGGCTGTGTGCCATTGTGTCACCCAAAAGTCAATGCAAATTGCAATGTGCAGAAGTGATACAGTACCGAGGGGCTTTTCACCTACCAAAATTTGTACACCGATTTCCATTTTTCCTAACATTTCACAATATTTCCATATATTTTCGAGTATTTCTAAGTAGGTAGTATTTCCAAATATTCCCAAGTATATACCTACTATACTAATTTAATTTTAAAAATAGGCTAAATGTCACTTTGTCACCACTGCATTGATTTGACAAGGTATACTGAAAGTAGAGGAAACACTAAATACCTCTAGGTAGGTACCAACAAAACTTGGAATGGGCTGATAGGGCCAAAAAAAAACTTATTCTCAATCGCTCTACTATCTTCTTTTAAAGGTCATTCAAAATTCCATTGATTCCGGGCTTAAGAATTTCTTTTTAAAAATTTCATGGTACAGGATTTTTTAGTCATTCTCAAAATTCTGCTTACATACCAATCTTCATCAAAATAAACAGCATAGTATTTTTCTTTATCCAGCAAGATCTTATCAATATTATTCTCACTTTCTTCTTCTAAAAATTCTTCACTGGAGGCGTCAGTATTTAAAGAAAAGTTCTGAGAATCAGAACAGAACACGATGATGAAGTAGAGGAGCTATAACTTTTCAATGTGAGTAATTCTTTTGCGAGGAATTTTAATTTTTTTGCTCTTACAAGATTTGATTAAAGATCCGCTAGAAACTCTAGAGAAAACTCTTTTTCTGGATTTTGACTTTTTGTGGTTTCCCATCCCTTTAAACTCTATAAATGCGGTCAGTAGAAAGTCTGCTGTTATTATCATTAAAAAACCAACATAATGCAGACTTTCTTACCAATTGACTCCGACCATCAGTTAATTCAATGGTAATACAAGATTCTTTATTATCCTCGTTATTATTGCTTTTTGACCTCTTTTTTAAATACTCTGAGGTTCTCACCAAGGTTCTCACAATCAAATAAAGCAAACTGGCACTGTTAAAATTAAAAAAAAAAAAATTATGAGAAGAAGCAGCGCTCAGGAAGCTCAAAAATAAACTGTTTTCTCACATCATTCGGCACGTATTACCAAGTAGGTATTTCAAAGTATTTCTAGGTATTTCTTAGCATTTCTAGGTATTTCCAAAGTATTTCTAGCTATTTCCGTTTATGGAATCAAGTGCACCTAATATGATTATCAGACATGCACCAACTTTTGGCCTTGTTTGTATTTTGATTGTGCTATTACTAAAAAAAAATCCCATATGTTGCACACTTTTAAGTAATGACACTGTATACTTTTAGGGGATATAGGGGAATAGGCTGATTCTAAAACTTTTGTCAGTTTTTTAAGTTGATTTTTTCATTCTTTTAGCTCAATTTTTTAAAGCATCTGTCTGTATTTTTATTTGTTTTCTCCATTGTGAAAAGTGTAAAGTAAAAATTAAAGTTTTGAATTTCTCACACTTTATATTTCTAATTTATTTCAACATTTTTGGAACTTCAATATCAAAGTACCTACTTATCAAAGTCAAAGTATCATGTAATAGTTTTTTATGTATCAAGGGAGTTATGAGGGTGTTAATACCCCAAGAAGGCCCTCGGGACACCAATTGCCCGTGGGTATTAACACCTGATAATTTCCGTGGTACATAGATAATTTTATTTCCTACTGAATTTACTGTATTTTATCCATTTTTATAAAGGAATAAACCATAAACCAAAATTTCTATGTTTTGTCAAAATGATAACCTTAACTCCCGCGCGGGAGTTATGAAATCCTTAAAACTCCCTTGGGAGTTAAGACCCTGTTTATGATTATCGTAACCAAGGTATTATATGGTTATAATAGTTCAGTAGGAAATAAAAATTATAAAATGCCTAATAAGTACCAAGGTACCAAGTATTACCAAAATGAAATTCTCGGTCTCTCTTTCAAAAATCCTAAGGATATCTATCTTGGAATGAGTTCCAAATTAATTTCAAATCAAATTTTGTAACATTCCTTTTAAAAGTTATAAATGTATTCATAATTGACCCCAATAAATAAGTCATTTTTCATCCCGATTGTTGACTCTGTAAGATCGCTAATACATTATGCACTTATTTGGTTTATATTGAGGGTCAAAGATATAAGTTTATTCACCGTTTTATATGAACAACTACCCAAAAGAGGCAACGAACTCGCAATCTGGTTTCTCAATGTCTTTCGGATGAACTTTAACACTGGATAGTTTTGCAACAAACAGTCATTCGTACGCTTCAAGAGTGCCTTCTTGTAATAAAAATGATTATTTCTTTGTATTTAATTGTTTTTTGTATGTGTGCATTTTATTTGCATTTTGTTTATCGCAACTGGCAATATCTCAAGTTTGCATGGCAAGTGAAAAACGGATTTTGGTATCCTGTATTACCTCTGGTCGGAACATCCTATATCAGTTTATTGTCTGGATCAAGTAAGTATTAGTTACCGCATTTTAGGTAACTTTTAATTGGGAAACCAAATTGATATTGAAAAACTTATGTTCAAATGGCCGATACCTCGCTTTTGTGGTTTTTTTACCAGACATTTCAAAAAGGCCAAAGGGTATTGTTTTTATTATTGACCCTTTTATTCTTATCTGATAATGTAGAGACGGGTGAAAAATAATGGAACATTGTTTAAAACCATTTAAATTTTTTTTTCGATAGCTATTAACTTTGTCAATTATTTTTCTCTCGAAAACCAGAAAAACCAATAGATTCGCGCAAATATACTTTTTGTAGAGAACTTAATCCTATATTGAACTACAAAAAAAATAACGGTTTTGATATATTAGTGAAGTTATTAATGATATTTTAAGGTAGTATCGAAAATTTTTCAAAAAAACTGTCAACTACAAAGGACTCCGCACACTTACTTAGGGAATTTTGGTTGAACGCGAATTTAACCAAATTTTGGGGGTTTTTCTAATACAGTATCCGCCAAAATAAACAGTACTGAACATATAAATTATTATATCATTTATTAATTTGTATCATACGTACCTATGTTCAAAAAATGCATCATAGCGAGTTAAATACTCAAACCAGTAGAATGCTTTTTAAAAAAGATTTATTTTACTAAGACTTAACTTACTGATACAGTGTGTGACTTAAGACTAAACTTATTCTATATAAAAAGCTCCCATGAAATAATAAAATACAAAATATGCTTATTCTATCATTATGCTGAGTCGTCCAATAATATATTCCTGGTATTGGCAATTTAAGTATCGGTTGATGTCTATAACTCTTCCTCCCTTAAGATTCTTCAACGTCCTCGTTGATGATGTCCTGTAGAGTTTTCAGGGGGATTGACTTCTTCTTCGTTTGCCATAAATACACAACTAGTATAAGAATTAATACAGATATAAGAAATAATACAATAGTACTAGTTGCATGAGTTTCTGCTGAAACAAAGTCCTTAAATACTACGGGTTCCCTAAGGTCTTCTGTGATTTTTTCAGGATACATTAGGTGCTTAAGTTGTAAGTTTAGAGATAGGTTTGAATTTAATATAGTACTTTGGATTTCAGGATTTTTAATCCTAATACCATTTGATTGTAGAGCGTATTTATACTGACCAATAATTACATCACATTGGCTCTGAATATAAGAACACCCTGTCAAATTATGTTTAATAAATTGGAAACAATTTTCAAAAACACTTCCAGAAGTTTTCGTACAAAATAAAAGAGCCTTATGATAGGTTAATGTGTGAACTTTATAATTATTACTTATTTTTGCAGAAGTACAATCTGTTAATAAGTTACATCCATTAATTATAGGATCAGTGCATATCCACTTTGTATTAATTTCTGAACATTTTGTATACCATAAGTTATTACAATAGTATTTGCTAGGACTAATTAAAATCGTATTATTAGATGTAGGAATGGGATATATAATATCTAAATTACATGGTTTCATTTCAAAAATGGGGATCTTAATTACTAGAATTGCCATATGTCATCAGATAAAATTAATCCAGTTTTGCAAATTAAAGTAAGTTCTATTATGTGCTTTATGGGCCATAATAAGTTTTTTGGATATTGAACTTCTAAATAATTCCAAATTTCCTTTATTTCTTGTGTATTTAAAATTTCAAGATCTAGGCTTTCTAAATGAGCAAAGGTTAAAGTCCGCAATAATTTTTCTAAGTAAGAGTGTAGATTTTTTATTTGTAAAAGCTGATTTTGCATTTCTACTAGAAGCATTATTGTGTCGTTTAAAACATCTATATTGGCTTTAAGTTTTCTTGAATTTTCATTTATAATATTAACATTTTCTTGGAATCGAGCGGTTATTTGCTCGGCGAATGAGCTTAGTTCGTTGATCTTATGCATAGAATTAATTTGATTATTCTTCAAAATTTGCATGTGTTTGTTTATATTCTCTAGATCAACGTCGTCTAAATTACCTGTAATGAACTTTATAGAGCTTCCAAGGAAATTTATCAATCCACGCTTTTTGCGAGGTAAGGAGTTAAATGAACTTAATTTCCCATAGGAATCATAAGTGTAATTTAATTCTTTATGTGCTTGCATAAAAAGCGATTTTATCGTGTTATTGTACTTATTTGTAAAATGTATTAATATGTACAGATTACAAGTTAACTCAGCTAAAGAAGACTTAATACTAGTAAGGTTAAAATATATATATGTATGATGATAATGGTTTAAAATCATAGTGGGTGCTATTTTTTCAGCATAGTATCCATTATTCGGTAGAGGATCTACTTGTAGACGGTTGATCCTGGGGGTTTGGTTTAGGCTGAAAAGATAAAGGATTTTTCCTTATTCTCTTAATTTTTCTAAAATGGCCTGTTACTTGCGTTTTCTTAGAAAGTCCATTAAAAGTATTTTTATTGGGAGTCTTTACTTTGGTGGGTATAAAAGAAGGGTTCATTTTATTTCTATAAGGGTTTTTCCTATAAATAGTTTGTCCTTCTGTTAATTCGGGAATGGAACTAGTATTTTCATTTTGTTTTTGAATGTTTTTGGATTGGGTTTTGTGAGTTTCTTCAAAAACCTTTTTATGAAACGGTATTAGTTCATTTTTACGTTTTTCGTTGTATTGTTCGTATATAGTCAAATCATTATTTATGTTTGGTTCGTTAAAATAGGGTCCGTATAATAGAGAGAAAGGTGAAAAGCCTGTTGTAGAATGGATGCTTTGATTGTATACTAACTAATACAGCTGAAATCATCAAATTCTGGGGAGATTCTTCTGGATTTTTCATTTTTTGGGTTTTCAATTTTTCTAATAGTGTAGAGTGTAATCGTTCTACTATACTATTAGATGTTGAATTACCAGGAGTCGTGTAGTGTAGATCTATATAAAAGAGTTGACAAAATTCTTGAAACAAGCGGTTTTTAAACTCTGATCCTTGATCTACGACAATCTTTTTGGGAGTGCTGTGATGAGAAAAGTAATGCCTAAGTTTGTTAATTATTGTGGTGGCATTTTTGTCAGAGACGTAGTAAGCTTAATGGTGGCGTACTTAGAGAAAGAATCTATGATAGTTAAAAATTGACAATTTGAAAATTGAAATATATCAAGGTGTAAGGTGTTGAATGGTTTTTCTGCTAACAATGGACCTTCATAATTTATTTTATACGGGTGCCTTTCATACTTGTTTTGTAAGCAGATTTCACAGATGTCGCTGAAGTTAGCATCAGATTCAGAAATGAAAATCATGTTTTTACAGTCGACCAAATAAGTAGTGCCACAAATAAAATAAATCAAAAAATCTATTCTAAAAGATTCTGTAACATCATCAAACTTGGTGGAAATAATACTGAGGGTGATGTTCGTCACATACTGAAAAATCATATGTCCAGGGAGGGGTTGAAGGGGGTAGATTCTGCCCCAAAAATGTAAATGAGATCAGATATCGAAAATTTTGTAGCACCACCAAAGTTGGTGGAAATATTTCTTGAACAGATACGAGGGACATATCAAAAAAGCAAATGTTTATCTCGGGGTTGAAGGGGGGAAATTCAACCCCAAAGTTGACGGAAAAAAACAAACTTCCTTGAAAAATTTTGTAGCAGTTTCAAAGTTGGTCGAATTATTGCTTGGATAGATACGAGTAAAAAATCAAAAAAGCACATGTTTATCTCGGGGTTGAAGGGGGGAAATTCAACCCCAAAGTTGACAAAATAACCAAACTTCTTTGAAAAATTTTGTAGCAGATTCAGAGTTGGTCCAATTATTGCTTGGATAGATACGAGTAAAATATCAAAAAAGCACATGTTTATCTCGGGGTTGAAGGGGGGAAATTCAACCCCAAATTTGACGAAAAAACCAAACTTCCTTGAAAAATTTTGTAGCAGATTCAAAGTTGGTCCAATTATTGCTTGGATAGATACGAGTAAAATATCAAAAAAGCACATGTTTATCTCGGGGTTGAAGGGGGGAAATTCAACCCCAAATTTGACGAAAAAACCAAACTTCAACCAAACTTCCTTGAAAAATTTTGTAGCAGATTCAAAGTTGGTCCAATTATTGCTTGGATAGATACGAGTAAAATATCAAAAAAGCACATGTTTATCTCGGGGATGAAGGGGGGAAATTCAACCCCAAAGTTGACGAAAAAAATCAAACTTCCTTGAAAAATTTTGTAGCAGATTCAAAGTTGGTCCAATTATTGCTTGGATAGATACGAGTAAAATATCAAAAAAGCACATGTTTATCTCGGGGTTGAAGGGGGGAAATTCAACCCCAAATTTGACGAAAAAACCAAACTTCCATGAAAAATTTTGTAGCAGATTCAAAGTTGGTCCAATTATTGCTTGGATAGATACGAGTAAAAATATCAAAAAAGCACATGTTTATCTCGGGGTTGAAGGGGGGAAATTCAACCCCAAAGTTGACAAAATAACCAAACTTCTTTGAAAAATTTTGTAGCAGATTCAGAGTTGGTCCAATTATTGCTTGGATAGATACGAGTAAAATATCAAAAAAGCACATGTTTATCTCGGGGTTGAAGGGGGGAAATTCAACCCCAAATTTGACGAAAAAACCAAACTTCCTTGAAAAATTTTGTAGCAGATTCAAAGTTGGTCCAATTATTGCTTGGATAGATACGAGTAAAATATCAAAAAAGCACATGTTTATCTCGGGGTTGAAGGGGGGAAATTCAACCCCAAATTTGACGAAAAAACCAAACTTCCTTGAAAAATTTTGTAGCAGATTCAAAGTTGGTCCAATTATTGCTTGGATAGATACGAGTAAAATATCAAAAAAGCACATGTTTATCTCGGGGATGAAGGGGGGAAATTCAACCCCAAAGTTGACGAAAAAAATCAAACTTCCTTGAAAAATTTTGTAGCAGATTCAAAGTTGGTCCAATTATTGCTTGGATAGATACGAGTAAAATATCAAAAAAGCACATGTTTATCTCGGGGTTGAAGGGGGGAAATTCAACCCCAAATTTGACGAAAAAAACCAAACTTCCATGAAAAATTTTGTAGCAGATTCAAAGTTGGTCCAATTATTGCTTGGATAGATACGAGTAAAATATCAAAAAAGCACATGTTTATCTCGGGGTTGAAGGGGGGAAATTCAACCCCAAAGTTGACGAAAAAAAATCACACTTCCTTGAAAAATTTTGTAGCAGATTCAAAGTTGGTCCAATTATTGCTTGGATAGATACGAGTAAAATATCAAAAAAGCACATGTTTATCTCGGGGTTGAAGGGGGGAAATTCAACCCCAAATTTGACGAAAAAACCAAACTTCCTTGAAAAATTTTGTAGCAGATTCAAAGTTGGTCCAATTATTGCTTGGATAGATACGAGTAAAATATCAAAAAAAGCACATGTTTATCTCGGGGATGAAGGGGGGAAATTCAACCCCAAAGTTGACGAAAAAAATCAAACTTCCTTGAAAAATTTTGTAGCAGATTCAAAGTTGGTCCAATTATTGCTTGGATAGATACGAGTAAAATATCAAAAAAGCACATGTTTATCTCGGGGTTGAAGGGGGGAAATTCAACCCCAAATTTGACGAAAAAACCAAACTTCCTTGAAAAATTTTGTAGCAGATTCAAAGTTGGTCCAATTATTGCTTGGATAGATACGAGTAAAATATCAAAAAAGCACATGTTTATCTCGGGGTTGAAGGGGGGAAATTCAACCCCAAAGTTGACAAAATAACCAAACTTCTTTGAAAAATTTTGTAGCAGATTCAAAGTTGGTCCAATTATTGCTTGGATAGATACGAGTAAAATATCAAAAAAGCACATGTTTATCTCGGGGTTGAAGGGGGGAAATTCAACCCCAAAGTTGACAAAATAACCAAACTTCTTTGAAAAATTTTGTAGCAGATTCAGAGTTGGTCCAATTATTGCTTGGATAGATACGAGTAAAATATCAAAAAAGCACATGTTTATCTCGGGGTTGAAGGGGGGAAATTCAACCCCAAATTTGACAAAATAACCAAACTTCTTTGAAAAATTTTGTAGCAGATTCAAAGTTGGTCCAATTATTGCTTGGATAGATACGAGTGAAATATCAAAAAAGCACATGTTTATCTCGGGGTTGAAGGGGGGAAATTCAACCCCAAAGTTGACAAAATAACCAAACTTCTTTGAAAAATTTTGTAGCAGATTCAGAGTTGGTCCAATTATTGCTTGGATAGATACGAGTAAAATATCAAAAAAGCACATGTTTATCTCGGGGTTGAAGGGGGGAAATTCAACCCCAAATTTGACGAAAAAACCAAACTTCCATGAAAAATTTTGTAGCAGATTCAAAGTTGGTCCAATTATTGCTTGGATAGATACGAGTAAAATATCAAAAAAGCACATGTTTATCTCGGGGTTGAAGGGGGGAAATTCAACCCCAAATTTGACGAAAAAACCAAACTTCCTTGAAAAATTTTGTAGCAGATTCAAAGTTAGTCGAATTATTTTTTAGATAGATACGAGTAAAATATCAAAAAAGCACATGTTTATCTCAGGGTTGAAGGGGGGAAATTCAACCCCAAAGTTGACGGAAAAAAACAAATTTCCTTGAAAAATTTTGTAGCAGTTTCAAAGTTAGTCGAATTATTGCTTGGACAGATACGAGTAAAATATCAAAAAAGCACATGAAAATCTGGGGGTTGAAGGAGGGGAAATTCTACTCCAAAGCTGTCGAAGAAAACCCAACTTGCTTAAAAAAATTTGTTACACCCAATACCCAATCCTCTCCAATTGGAACAATATTCTAGAAATAGCGTCCAAAAATGGCCAAAAATATACACATGATTCCTACTTGTGGCGTCGTGGAACATGGCACACTCCAAAATTTTACCATTTCAGTTGACACTATGAAACGATGTTCAATCAACGCCGACTAAACAAGATATGTTCCTATATACAGTTGCGATAAAAAAAAAGTAGTACCTACAAGAAAAATCTCCAAAATCTCCTGGTCTATATGCATTAATTTAATTCTTAACCAAGAATGACGCATTTTTGGCATTTTTCGACAAGTTTAACCCGTTAACCCAGGAAGTTTCAGATGACATTACTTTGGCATTTTTGCACCCGTTTTCAACCTAGAATATATCATTGCCTGTCAAAATTTGGTATGTTACTCTGGGAGCTCGAATTGGGGGAATAATTTTTGTACTACTTTTTTTCTATCCCAACTGTACTGTTAACCATGATGAAGTTTACCGTACCTACCTGCCACTTTATCGACATCTATTATTATTAAGTATAATCATAAAATGGAAATGAGTTACCGACCTTTCTTCCCCTTTTCTCAAAGTGAGCTGAGCTTATATTATATACGTACCTGATCAACTGAATCATAGACGCACGTGTTGCGAAAACTAATTCTAAACGAGAAAAATTAATTTTTATTGTAAACTTTTCTGAACTGAAACGTGGGTTGGAAATCTCTTTTGGGAAAATGTGACTTCATTTTTCAAAGAAGTTTTTTTTTTTTTGACAACTTTGGGGTTGAATTTCCCCCCTTCAACCCTGAGATAAACATGTGCTTTTTTGATATTTTACTCGTATCTATCTAAAAAATAATTCGACTAACTTTGAATCTGCTACAAAATTTTTCAAAGAAGTTTGGTTATTTTGTCAACTTTGGGGTTGAATTTCCCCCCTTCAACCCCGAGATAAACATGTGCTTTTTTGATATTTTACTCGTATCTATCCAAGCAATAATTGGACCAACTTTGAATCTGCTACAAAATTTTTCAAAAAAGTTTGATTTTTTTCGTCAACTTTGGGGTTGAATTTCCCCCCTTCATCCCCGAGATAAACATGTGCTTTTTTGATATTTTACTCGTATCTATCCAAGCAATAATTGGACCAACTTTGAATCTGCTACAAAATTTTTCAAGGAAGTTTGGTTTTTTCGTCAAATTTGGGGTTGAATTTCCCCCCTTCAACCCCGAGATAAACATGTGCTTTTTTGATATTTTACTCGTATCTGTCCAAGCAATAATTGGACCAACTTTGAATCTGCTACAAAATTTTTCAAGGAAGTTTGGTTTTTTCGTCAACTTTGGGGTTGAATTTCCCCCCTTCAACCCCGAGATAAACATGTGCTTTTTTGATATTTTACTCGTATCTATCCAAGCAATAATTGGACCAACTTTGAATCTGCTACAAAATTTTTCAAGGAAGTTTGATTTTTTTCGTCAACTTTGGGGTTGAATTTTCCCCCCTTCATCCCCGAGATAAACATGTGCTTTTTTGATATTTTACTCGTATCTATCCAAGCAATAATTGGACCAACTTTGAATCTGCTACAAAATTTTTCAAGGAAGTTTGGTTTTTTCGTCAAATTTGGGGTTGAATTTCCCCCCTTCAACCCCGAGATAAACATGTGCTTTTTTGATTTTTTACTCGTATCTATCCAAGCAATAATTCGACCAACTTTGAAACTGCTACAAAATTTTTCAAGGAAGTTTGATTTTTTTCGTCAACTTTGGGGTTGAATTTCCCCCCCTTCAACCCCGAGATAAACATGTGCTTTTTTGATATTTTACTCGTATCTATCCAAGCAATAATTGGACCAACTTTGAATCTGCTACAAAATTTTTCAAGGAAGTTTGATTTTTTTTCGTCAATTTTGGGGTTGAATTTCCCCCCCTTCATCCCCGAGATAAACATGTGCTTTTTGATATTTTACTCGTATCTATCCAAGCAATAATTGGACCAACTTTGAATCTGCTACAAAATTTTTCAAGGAAGTTTGGTTTTTTCGTCAACTTTGGGGTTGAATTTCCCCCCTTCAACCCCGAGATAAACATGTGCTTTTTTGATATTTTACTCGTATCTATCCAAGCAATAATTGGACCAACTTTGAATCTGCTACAAAATTTTTCAAGGAAGTTTGATTTTTTTCGTCAACTTTGGGGTTGAATTTCCCCCCTTCATCCCCGAGATAAACATGTGCTTTTTTGATATTTTACTCGTATCTATCCAAGCAATAATTGGACCAACTTTGAATCTGCTACAAAATTTTTCAAGGAAGTTTGGTTTTTTCGTCAAATTTGGGGTTGAATTTCCCCCCTTCAACCCCGAGATAAACATGTGCTTTTTTGATATTTTACTCGTATCTATCCAAGCAATAATTGGACCAACTTTGAATCTGCTACAAAAATTTTTCAAGGAAGTTTGATTTTTTTTCGTCAACTTTGGGGTTGAATTTCCCCCCTTCAACCCCGAGATAAACATGTGCTTTTTTGATATTTTACTCGTATCTATCCAAGCAATAATTGGACCAACTTTGAATCTGCTACAAAATTTTTCAAGGAAGTTTGGTTTTTTTCGTCAAATTTGGGGTTGAATTTCCCCCCCTTCAACCCCGAGATAAACATGTGCTTTTTTGATATTTTACTCGTATCTATCCAAGCAATAATTGGACCAACTTTGAATCTGCTACAAAATTTTTCAAGGAAGTTTGATTTTTTTCGTCAACTTTGGGGTTGAATTTCCCCCCTTCAACCCCGAGATAAACATGTGCTTTTTTGATATTTTACTCGTATCTATCCAAGCAATAATTGGACCAACTTTGAATCTGCTACAAAATTTTTCAAGGAAGTTTGGTTTTTTTCGTCAACTTTGGGGTTGAATTTCCCCCCTTCAACCCCGAGATAAACATGTGCTTTTTTGATATTTTACTCGTATCTATCCAAGCAATAATTGGACCAACTTTGAATCTGCTACAAAATTTTTCAAGGAAGTTTGATTTTTTTCGTCAACTTTGGGGTTGAATTTCCCCCCTTCATCCCCGAGATAAACATGTGCTTTTTTGATATTTTACTCGTATCTATCCAAGCAATAATTGGACCAACTTTGAATCTGCTACAAAATTTTTCAAGGAAGTTTGGTTTTTTTCGTCAAATTTGGGGTTGAATTTCCCCCCTTCAACCCCGAGATAAACATGTGCTTTTTTGATTTTTTACTCGTATCTATCCAAGCAATAATTCGACCAACTTTGAAACTGCTACAAAATTTTTCAAGGAAGTTTGATTTTTTTCGTCAACTTTGGGGTTGAATTTCCCCCCTTCAACCCCGAGATAAACATGTGCTTTTTTGATATTTTACTCGTATCTATCCAAGCAATAATTGGACCAACTTTGAATCTGCTACAAAATTTTTCAAGGAAGTTTGGTTTTTTCGTCAACTTTGGGGTTGAATTTCCCCCCCTTCAACCCCGAGATAAACATGTGCTTTTTTGATATTTTACTCGTATCTATCCAAGCAATAATTGGACCAACTTTGAATCTGCTACAAAATTTTTCAAGGAAGTTTGATTTTTTTCGTCAACTTTGGGGTTGAATTTCCCCCCTTCATCCCCGAGATAAACATGTGCTTTTTTGATATTTTACTCGTATCTATCCAAGCAATAATTGGACCAACTTTGAATCTGCTACAAAATTTTTCAAGGAAGTTTGGTTTTTTCGTCAAATTTGGGGTTGAATTTCCCCCCTTCAACCCCGAGATAAACATGTGCTTTTTTGATATTTTACTCGTATCTATCCAAGCAATAATTGGACCAACTTTGAATCTGCTACAAAATTTTTCAAGGAAGTTTGATTTTTTTCGTCAACTTTGGGGTTGAATTTCCCCCCTTCAACCCCGAGATAAACATGTGCTTTTTTGATATTTTACTCGTATCTATCCAAGCAATAATTGGACCAACTTTGAATCTGCTACAAAATTTTTCAAGGAAGTTTGGTTTTTTCGTCAAATTTGGGGTTGAATTTCCCCCCTTCAACCCCGAGATAAACATGTGCTTTTTTGATTTTTTACTCGTATCTATCCAAGCAATAATTCGACCAACTTTGAAACTGCTACAAAATTTTTCAAGGAAGTTTGTTTTTTTTCCGTCAACTTTGGGGTTGAATTTCCCCCCTTCAACCCCGAGATAAACATTTGCTTTTTTGATATGTCCCTCGTATCTGTTCAAGAAATATTTCCACCAACTTTGGTGGTGCTACAAAATTTTCGATATCTGATCTCATTTACATTTTTGGGGCGGAATCTACCCCCTTCAACCCCTCCCTGGACATATGATTTTTCAGTATGTGACGTACATCACCCTCAGTATTATTTCCACCAAGTTTGATGATGTTACAGAATCTTTTAGAATAGATTTTTTGATTTATTTTATTTGTGGCACTACTTATTTGGTCGACTGTAAAAACATGATTTTCATTTCTGAATCTGATGCTAACTTCAGCGACATTTTCACAGGTGTTAATTAGAGTTGTTATGGTTTCGCGCATTTGGGGCCAATAGTATTTTTGTTTCAGTTGGTTATAGGTTTCTGTTATGCCGTTATGATTCTTCTGGTGGTACTCGGCTACAATATCTTTTTGTTGTTCTAAATCGGAATTAGGTATGTATAAGACAGAATTTACATCGGGTCGAATTATTTCAAAAAGGATTTTATTGAAACGATGTGGGAGTTTGTCTTTTTCGATTCGAATAAGATGATGATTCTTTTTGAATGGTTTTGTAAATTTATGTAGGAATTTATCTTCGAAATCTATAATCAGACGCGTGGAAGCGTAATTTACGGGTAGTTCGGAAATAGGGAGATATTTGCCTTCAGTGTCGTTGTTGGAATGTACTGTGGCGTTTGAATCTAGCTCATCGTCTCTAGGTTGAGGCGGGATTACGGTTTCGGATATAATTTCATTATATCTTTCGTTTAGAGCAAAGTCGGCAAGATCGAAGTCGGCGAGATTTGCTACAATGTTATCAGTGTTGGGGGCTATTGACAATTTTTTTTCAAAAATATTAATGTCGATACGTGATAGGGCATCGGCCACTACATTTTCTTTGCCTTTTTTGTATTTAATCTCAAAATTGAATTCTTCCAATTTCAATTTCCAACGAATAAGGTGTGAATTTGGTTCCTTCACTTTTGATAACCAGACAAGGGGGTTGTGATCGGTTTCAACAACGAATTTTTGGCCATATAAATAGGGGCGGAAGTGTTCGACTATTGCCAAAAGTTCCTTTTCGATGGTTGAGTAGTTTCGTTCAGCGGAATTTAAGGTTCTTGAATAATATGCAATAGGATGTTCGTTTTGAGAAAGTACACTGCCGAGGGCTATGTTAGAGGCGTCGGTAGTTAGTTTAGTAATTAATTCCTTACACTTCAGGAAGGCTTCTTGGTATTCCTGGTTGCCAATATGTTTCTCGTGACCCTTTCTTAGACACTTCGTTATTGGGAAAGTTGTTTTGGCGAAGTTTTTAATAAATCTTCTGTAATAACCAACGAGGCCTAAGAACGATTTGATTTCTTTGGTGGATTTGGGTATTGGATATCTTTGGATGGCTTCTATTTTAGAAGGATTTGGTTTTATGCCTTCAGGGGTGATTATGTGACCTAGAAAAGCTACTTCTTTGGATAGAAATTCGGATTTATGCAGCTGTACTTTGAGATTGACTTCTCGGAGTGTTTTGAAGATCTTTTTAATATGATCGATATGTTCAGGAAGGGATTTAGAAAAAATTACGACGTCATCCATATATACAAAGCGAAATTTGTATAGATACTCTCTTAGAATTTCGTCCATCATTCTCTGGAATGTGGCTGGAGCATTCTTCAAACCAAAGGGCATCCTGAGATATTCGAAATGACCATTGTTAACTGTAAACGCGGTTTTTTCTATGGAATCAGGGCTCATTTCAATTTGGTGGAAATCTTGAGCCAGGTCGAGAGTGGTGAAATAAGTACATTTTCCAAGATTATCCAGAATTTCTTCTATTCTTGGCAAGGGGTATTTATTTTCGATAGTGGCTTCATTGAGTTTTCTGTAATCAATGACCAATCTAAATTTCTGTTTCCCAGAAGCGTCAGCCTTTTTTGGGACAATCCAAACAGGGGCAGAATAAGGATATATAGATGGCTGAATCATTTTATTGTCCAAAAGTTTTTGAATTTGACTCTGAATTTCGGGCAACATGGCAGGAGGATGGCGAAAAGATTTAGCATATATGGGACGGTCATTTGTAGTCCGTATATAGTGCTTGGTTTGACTAGTGAAAGATAAGTCGCAATTCTCGGAATACATAATGTCTCTGAACTCATGACACAAAGGTATTATTTTGCTTTTTTCTAAATCGTTTAAATGATTTAAACGTAATTGTTTAGAAATGGGGTGTTGTCTGTTGGAGGGTTAGTTATTTCGAAGTGCTCTTTTGGTATAACTCTCATTCTGTGATCAAATTTTATGTTATGTCTGGGAAGTGGATTCGGAATTTTACAAAGTCCGTTTTTGACTGTAATTAGACTATCAGGAATGACGACTTGATTATTTATCTGAAAGGAAGGTAATATAGCGTCTCCATTTTCGAGATTTACTGGAATAATTAGTGCATTGCTATTCAAGTTTTCAGTTGGTTAAGAGAGAGGTTTGTTGTAAGCAAGTGAAAATACTACTTTTTTATTCCGTTGAAGTGTCAAGCACTTATTTTGATAATCTAGCATCTAGCAGCATTTAGGTTTTTAAGATCCTTTGTTCCTAAAAGGGCATCGAAGTCGTTGTGCCAATTAAGAACACGCATTTTTAGGGGTAAATTAATACCTATTTCTTGCAAGAGTGGAATGTTAATATTGGTGTTTTCACGGTAGGTCTTTTTGCATGCAGTTACTTCAAAAGGCTCATAGAATAATAAATCAGGGGTATAAGTTCGCTATATTGGGAATAATTATTGATTCGGAGGCTCCTGAATCGATCAAAATTGTAACTTGCATTTTTGGTAGAAAGAAATAAGGTAACTCGATTTTTTGAGCAATATTGTTTAAGTTAATGGGTCGGTAGAGGCTTCTTCGTGAAAATTTTGGTCTTCTGCAGTGAGAGTCTCCTGCTGGGGATTGAAAGAAGTGTCCTCTTCCTATACATTGGGTATGTCTTGGTCATAGTAATAATCGTCATAATATTCTTCAGAGTTTTGGTCCTCTGACTGTTCATGATTTGTTTGAAGGTTGGTTAATTCTTGCGATGCAAAATTTCTAGGACCGCAGTGGGTTGGAAATAATTATTATAATACTGCTTATTTTGTGGTTGTTGATTTATTCGAGAAGGTCCTGCTGACTGGACGGACATTGGGGTAGGATTTGGTTGCCTTTGATTCGTATTCTTTTGGGAAGCAAATGCATTTTTAGGTTTTCCAAAAACTTGGGCGTTTGTGGGAAAATATTGTTTTACTGGTCTAGGTTGTACATGAACGGGTTGAGAAGGAAAAGTTTGCTTTCAATTATTTTGCTGTTTGAATTGCTGAGCATTTTGGTTAAATGACTGCGAATTCTGATTGAAAGATTGATTATAACTCATAGATTTTCGCTGTTGATTGAAAGGTTTTTGGGTAACCTGATTTTTCAAGTTTATTTGCGATTCAATGAAATTATAATTTGTGACTTGTACAAGAGCAGCATCTAAAGTATTAGGGTTGTGTATAAGTAAAATCGTTTTCAAAGATTCTGGAACATTAGACATTAAAACAACTATTGCAGTTTTTTCAGCTTGTGCTATTAAAATTAACTTTGAATTATTGTCTATGTTTTCACTTTGAATTTTAGAATTTATTCTTTGCACAAATAATTTTAATCTTTGCACAAAATCTAATAGTTCTTCGTGCTTATTTTTATTGATGTAATTTAATTGTTGCATATCAATGTTTGGTATCCTATTGGATCTCCATATTTTTCTCTAAGAGCTATTTTGATATCGGCCCAGGTTTTAAGGTCTGGCCTACTCATAATAAAATCTCTAGATTTTTCAACTAATTTAGAGCGTATAACACTAAAAACAATTTTTTTCTGAATTTCTTCGCCATTATAATATAGACTATGAAATTCGTCAATTGACAAAATAAAAGATTCTAAGTGTTCTGGATTTCCAGAAAAGGTAGGTAAAATGGTTGCAAAAAATCGCAGTACGTCCATTTTATCTGAATTAATTAGGCTATTATAAGAAAAGAATTCAAGTTGCTCTTCTTCTTCCTCTGAAGATGAAGTATCAAAATTCAACTTATTATTATCACTAGATTTGCTAGTACCTACTAGAAGATGCAAGATCTAAGTCTGAGAATAATTCGCTCAAATTTAAATCGGATTTATTTTTAACAGTTTCTAGTTTTTCAGCAAGTGATGATGATTTTTTATTTTTCTTGGTTTTTAAGCCTAGTCTTTTTATATTTGAATTTAAAGCGTTTTTCAAAAGTTGTTTAGGATCAGACATGTAAAAAATATGGCAATTTTAGTAATTACTTACATAAAAAGGGGCATCAAGATGAACCATAGCATTTTTTATCAAGTTTTATCACAAAAACACACACAACTTTTAGCAGCAAAAGTTCAAATTTACGGTACTTGTCACGCACGGATATCAATCTACTGATTTCAGAAAAAATACTTGAAATCTTAGGATCCACGGCGACACTTCGAAGAATGAAGAGTTGCCAGAGTTTCACCCGGTGGAATTTCTTTCTTCTTTCTGTGCTTTGTCTGATGGCCTCAATGCTTCACAATAGAGGGGCCAAAGGATTCGGCTAGGAGTATTTGAAGTTCTTTTTGGTATAGTGCTCAAGGCTCAAGGTATAAAGATACGCCAAATCTCAACGAAAAACGATAAAGAGACTTGTTGTAACACTATCCTGTTCGCAGCGCCAGTTAAATACTCAAACCAGTAGAATGCTTTTTAAAAAAGATTTATTTTACTAAGACTTAACTTACTGGTACAGTGTGTGACTTAAGACTAAACTTATCTATATATATAAAAATGAATGCCCTTTTTCGTTGTAATTTTATAACTCAAGAACGGACTCACCTAGCCAAACCAAATGTTTAGGTTTTGTTCAGACTATTTATTAGATGGTTTATGTGAAGTTTGCACAAAATCGGTCGAGCGGTTCTTCATTTATCACATTTTTTGTAATAAATTAAATATTCAATAAATGGAGGATCATTTTGCTGTCAAATTGAAACTTTTTTCAGCGTTGACAGTTCCAGCATGTTGTTATGTCATTAATGTGGTCATTTCAATACTTATTTTATTTATTTATGAAAAAAATTTACTAAGCCCGCATACGGCGCCATGTCTTATAACCGATACCAAGTTTATTTTGTATTTTGTATACCGCGCCATCTCTGATACCTGGAACGAAGCACGGCATTGCAGATAGAGTAGAACAATGCTGCACAGAACTATTCCCGATCAGATAGAGTGGTGCAGAAAGAGTAGGTCAGATAGAGTAGCGCAGATAGAGTAGAACAGATGGAGTAGTGCAATGCATGCAGTGCAGATAGAGTGAAATAGGGCTGCGCTAGAGATTTTTTTTGTTTTCTTTACATTCTTTGAACATTCCTGTGCCTGGGTTTATTTATTTGGTGGTAAACTTTTCAAGAATAATGCCCACAAGCTGCCTAAAAAACGATGATGAAAAATTTTAATTTTAGGTGACTTCTGATCCAGATAGTAAACATTAATTTTCTTCAACCAAAGCCAAATTCACCATCGAAAAAAACTGAATTTAATTCAGCTAATAGATACATTAACACAACATTTAATAGGTATATTTAATAATTCAGAGGCGGTACGAAGTTCGCCGGGTCAGCTAGTTCTATATAAAAAGCTCCCATGAAATAATAAAATACAAAATATGCTTATTCTATCATTATGCTGAGTCGTCCAATATATTCCTGGTATTGGCAGTTTAAGTATCGGTTGATGTCTATAACTAGCGACGCAAAAAAGCTTCATAACGATTCTGCAAATCATTGAAAATATTTATTAAAAGTGGTTGCTGAAATTTTTCTGAGACTTGTTTCAAACTTGAGCCTTTTTTCTTTTTCCTTCCAAATCCGTATGACCGGAAAAAGTGCTCTACTAAAAAAACTGATTCTTAAGTTGAAAGATACATAATAACGAAGATTTTAACCTTAACTTAATGTCAACCTCATAACTAATGCCAAGTAAGCGAAATATGATAAATGCAACTTGCGTGCGCAATTACTCAGAGCTCTAGATTTCGGTACTGTTTATTTTGGCGGATACCGTACTACCTCGGGCAACCTGAAACTATGGAATTTTCATGCTTTTTGCGTTTATTTGTGGAAGGTAGCTTTAAAAAATGTTGATTAAGTTTAGACATTTTACGTAATGGTGCATATTTTAAGTGGGTGCCTAATACACTATGTCCCAAATTGGTGGTGCATCGCTGAGCTCTCAATTCTAAATTTTCTGTTGACCAGAACTGGAAATTGTGAATTGTGACTGACTAGTTTTGCATCTTCGTCCAATAAGAATAATTTTGAACTAGTAGGTACAATTCTATGCAAATATCAACTAATGAATGACTAACATTTTCATGTGAAAGCTATTCACATAAATGTCAACGTCAATATTTGAAATGCATTTCAAGCCAAAGTGGACCATGTTTGCCTCCAATACCTTACTTCATAGAAGTTGCTGGTACAACAAATATATCTAAAGTCTGTTTTTTTTTTAAAGATAATTCCCCAAGTCAAAAATTTAGTAACTATGTTGGCAACACAAGCCTTTTCTACATCAAAAAATTGAAAGCTTTGACAATTTTACATTGTATTGCCAACACAATGTCATTTTGACTTTTATCTTTAAAAAAAAACAGATATTAAAGTCTGTTTTTTTTTTAAGATTAAAGTCAAAATGACATTATGTTGGCAATAGAATGTAAAATTGTCAATGCTTTCAAATTTTTTTATATGGAAAAGACTTTTATCAAACATACATATATAACACGCCCTTTTTTTATGGAATTAACTTATCTGGAGGGTTTATTTTCCTGGTACTTCTCCTGAATGGTGCTTCAAAAGTTGAATAACTTGGAACGTTGTTTTCATATTGCAAAACATCACTTTCTACTCCTCCTGAATTGCAGGTATTTTCTACTCCTTCATTGGACCGACTTCGCTCGTCTATATGGATAAGAATTATATTGGATTCGCAGTTGGGCATTATAATTTTTCCGCAGAGGTTTTATTAATTGTCTCTCCATATTATGCATTTTTCGAAAAAATATGTAGAGAATAAAATTGAGAAGAGAAAATTTCATATAATAATTATTTATGCAACAAGTGTGTAAAGTGAACCTTTTTTCACGAATGTGAATTTTGACGCACGAGCCGTAGACGAGTGCGACAATCACATAAGTGAAAAAAGGTGTTTTACGCACGTATAGCATACAAAATTTTTTCTACTACCAATCAAATATGTGTAAAAAATTAAATTTAGACAAATACTTCACGCACTAATGCGTAAAGAATTTTTACTTCACGCACTAGTGTGTGAAATTATTTACCAGAAAAATGCCAAATTGACAATTTCGACATCTGTCATTGACATTACTTATTACTTTACGCACTAGTGTGTGAAGTGAATTACTTTACACACTAGTGCGTGAAGTGAAATTTTACGTCTTCTAAATAATGCGTAAAGTGGGTACTTTACGCACGGTAGTAGAAAAAATATATTTTCTAAAATCTATTCGTATCCAAGAAGATTCTACGTCATTGAATTGACATTGAAAACAAACCTGCATTTGAATCTGGTATAATTATTTTTTGCTGACTTCACATTCCAATTTGTATATGTTATATTATACTCTTCTATCCATCGCCTTATATCATTTTCCTCTAAGATGTTAGCACAGTAAATTTGTTTACCACATTGAAAGTGTTTGAATGATCCAGGCAAAATCATCCTGCATGTTTAAGCACAAGAACACATGGAGCAACGTGCCAAATAGGCACCCGCCGCAAAATTGTAGTAAAGAGGAACAAAGAAGGGGGTGGACAGCTAATTTAATAACGCATGGCAACATTCTGACCTGATGCTCAGCACTGTTTAACATTTAGACCTTAGAATTCAGCACTCCACATGCCCGTTACTACTGAACCCAGTGTTGCCAATGTGGTAAAGTCAGATTATCCGAGTTTCCAGTTGAAATTACCCGATCTTTACCCGCGTTTGCAGTGGTTTTGCCAGGTTTTCGTGATAGGGAAAGGGGCATATTCCAAACAGCGCTAAGCAAAAAAAAAGTATTTTAGGGGTTCAGGTATCTTTATTTTTCTTTAAGGGTATAGGAGAGAAAAGAATAAAGATACACTCGTGCTTCGTGCCATGTCAATCGATGATTGCTAATAGGATACTCATTTGTACTTGCTCTACCCTGCTCGGAAAATCAGGAAGATCTGCTACGAGCAGCGAGCAGCTATTTATGAGCTTATAAGTGGAGCAAGTGGAAGCTGATCTGCTTGAAGCAAGAAAAGCAGTACCTACAAATGAACACCCTATAAAGTTGCAAAGCCGAAGCAAGGCAAAGGAAACAAAACAATGTATATTTTAATTATTATTTAAAAAAAAAAAATTTAGTTTTTTTAACCATTTTTTGCCATACTGGGGATTGAGAGTCTCGATTACCCGAAATTACCCGATTTATAAAATGTTAGAAAATTACCCTGCTTTCAGTCAAATTACCCGCAAATCAGGTAACTACCCGCAAATTGGCAACACTGACTGAACCATTCCGATCTGAGCGCCGAAGCCCCATGCTGGGCGCCAATTTGTTACAAATAAATAGAGGAATTTGTATACTTTCAGAAAAGATAACCTAGGGTCGTGAATTCAAAGAAAAATTAAGATAACGTGTAGCCCTTTTATGCACAAATGAAACCACTCAAAATCCAACAAACAGTAATCGTTAATTTTATTTTGTTTACAATATTATGTAGTCAATGTTAAATGTTGACAGCTTGGTTGTTTTGGTGAATCTGATACCATATACCTTTTCAATCTGGAGCTCTTCAGAGGGTGTTGGGGTTTCACTTTCGTGAACTGGAGCTCTTCGTGAGGTTTCCTGTTTCTAGGAAGAGGGACTGATAGATTGCTGGGGTGACGTCAGTCCAGCTGATCCAGACTCCAAACAGTGATCTTTATGTAGAGTAGGTACCCAGAAAAGAATAAGGCAGTATCAGGTTCACCAATATTTGGAACATTTAATTCCTGAATTCTGTCAAAAAGTGAGTGTCTTGCATAGGAAATCGAAATTGAAATTTAGTATAAAATGATTGTTGCACGTCTGTGTGTCCTTTCAACAGAATCAGGTATAAAAACTATTGCAAGTAGAAAAAATTACTAATATTTTAACTAAAAACAAAAATAAGTGAATAATTAAGATAAGATAATGATAATAGTAAAATAATATAATAATAACAAGATTTAATTTTAATGATTATAATGCTCTTTATAATTGAGCAGAAGCTGCTTTCTTGATAACAGTTCTGGCAGGCAAAAATACGAGCAAAAATAAGGTAGGTAAAATAAATAAGAAATGAAATTTCTGGATTCTCCCCTAAATAGACAAAATTTTCCTCTCGAATTAAGGTAGCTACCACAGATACTAGATAAACCTGGGGTTGAAATTAATCAAATCCAGAATGTGTCAAAATTCTTGAGGTGTTTTATTTAAAACTTTTTAACTGAGTTTTTGACATGCCTGGACTTCTATTAAAAAATTACACCCTTTAGGTGAGATAATAATTTAGGGAGTCAAACAGAAAATGGTTGTTCAGGCCTCTGCCTGGATTCAATAAAGAGTTAATGGGAATGGACTCACAAATTTGATTCTCACCGACTCTATTCAGAGCAAATGGTCCAATATTCCCACACTAAAAAATTGATTCTGAAAACCAGGGCAGCAGTACCTATTTAAAATTCAAAAATCTGTGTTGATTTACCTCTTATAACAAAACGTGGCACTAACTAATAAGCAATTCACACAAAATGGAAGTCAATAATTAGATAAAAAAAACTAAATATAATATTTATATTTCAAAAACAGATAAGATAAGATTTATCAGGTAAAAAGTTAATAAAGATATGATAATTTGAATATTGAAAAATCTATAAGGGAGGATCCAAAAATTCAAAGCACAAAATTATTTTAAAAATAAAGTGGACTTGTCTGCCAGACTATTTTTCAAAGAAAGAGAGCGTTTCAGAAACCACAGCCAGCAGGAAAACGATCCCGTGTTTTTTATACTTACTGCATTCCAACCAGCTTCAACCAATCAGACGAGTACACCCAAAAGACCATATTTACTACAAAATGAAAACACAATGAAAGACCGCATGGAATAGAAGAGAATGGATAAAAATCCACTAAAATTATTTTAATTGTTTACAAATTATAATAATATAAATTAAGGCTATGTCAAAAATAAAAAACTGTTAATTAATTAGATCATTACAACAAGTGTTCTACACTTCAAACGTGAGCCTGTTTATTGTCATGTATTTTTATAATTGTTTTGTATACTTATTGTATTTTTCTGAACGATAATAAACATTATTTATTATTATTATTATTATTAACCCGGGATCGGTCGCGGTGTTAGAAAAAATCTAACATTTTTAGTTTTATGCACATAAAACTTTGAATAGTGGCGTTAAATCATTCCCCCTCCCGAAGTGCCTGGAATAGGTCCTATGTAAGCTCATGGCAAATCGGCATTTAGCTAGCTCAAAAGGGTTAGCCATATCGGGAAGATAACTTAGATGTTAGTTAAACTCTAACACGCGACCTCGGCGTACAATAAGCTGTTAGAAAAAATCTAAAGTATTTTTAATACCTATTTGAAAGTACCAGTTGTTCTAGTGGCTCAACGTATGTCGCTTCTTAAACACACAAATAAAATTAGGTTAGGAATTTCCTATTTGTACATGAAATTGACGTATTAGTAACCGACGTTCGTTTTTGTTGGTAATTTTTTGTTTCATCTGATTCGTGATTGATGAATAAAGATTAGGTTATTCTAAATGAGTATTAAAAATACCAAACTACGCGACCAACTACGATTGAAATACCAAGACTAATTGCATTTATCAAATTTAAGTTTAAGTTTTGATTCCGAAATTTTTTTTAGTGTTAGATAAAATCTAACACGCGACCGATCGCGTTATAGGAAGGGTAGCGATTGATCACGGGTTAAGCCAAAAAATGTTTATTTCAGAATCAGAAGCTAGAAAAGGACAGAAATATATCCATTTGCTAAAAGTGAGATAAATATAATTTCTTTCAATGAAAATACAAATGACTGTCAAATGCGAATTAACCAAAAATCATACTTTGAAATATAAGCCATCGGGCACTAGATGGCAGTACCGGTATGATATTTGCATTTTACAGACATGATGGATAGATGGCAACACTTGTATTATTTGAATTTAATTTGAATTTTGTGGATATTTTTAGAATATTAGAAATTATGGAATATGTCTAGGTGCCGAATCCTATACCGGAATGTTTAGACACGCCCCGGCCCGATCCGCTTAGTGGACGCGTACCAATGACATTAAAACACAGATAGACGGAACAATAAACAAAATTTTCGTATGACAACATCTCTCTGTCTCTTTTGGGTCTTTGTGCTATCCCCACCACTGAGAATGAAAAATTTTGTCTTGAATCCCTAAATAATATATTTTTCTCGTTTTCTAATTAACGTTTTCAATTTTATTTCTGAACTCAATTTGGCAACAGCAGATTGTAGCAAAACACCGCCCAGAAGCGGCTTGCTGAATGGCAGGCCGGTGTTGGTTGGAGTAGCTAGCTTTCTTTATCGTACACAGGAATTAATCATTAGCGTTAAACAAGAAACGACCAATACGATATTGGTACTCCCAGAATAAAGGGCTCGTATCTAATATTTTCAGTTTATTTGTCAATGTGTTATTTTATTTATTCATCCAATTAAATTTTGAGATATATTCACGTGTGGGCGGGGTTTTTTACACCATTTTGAGCAATGATGTCTCCCCACCCCGACCCCGCGAGGAACTCACCTCCCCTGGCCCATGGGTGGTCTTGTCAACACAACAAATATCAGTTTATGAATGGGATGATTCGTCTATCTGTGTTTTGATGTCATTGACGCGTACCTTCAAAAGGTATCTGCAAGCGTATCGCGCAGCAATAGCGCTATCTCTTACAACCAATGAACTAGAACTAAAAACTGGAATGCGCACACAGTGCCATATCTGCCAAAAAAATGAAGCCATGAAAGACAGATGCCACAACGGGGAATGTTGTCTTTTTCTGTTGCTCGCTGACATATGACGTTTTCGAATGTTTTGTCATATTTTCCTTCACAGGTTTCATCAATTGGAATACGTGTTGGAAGCCAATTTTCGCCATTTAACATAATGAGTGCGACAAAAACAGGTATCCCCTCCGCAGCAGCCGCACTAGGCTTCACGTTCGTCCTTATTTGTTAGCATTCCAGTTTTTGGTTATAGTTCATTGCTTACAACACTGACTATTGTGGGCGAGTTTGGGTTGACGCTCGGCGGAGCGAGCAGAGCGATTACGGAGTAACGTGACGTCACAGGGAGTACACCGCGTCAAGCCAAATAAACTTGTGCAAAAATGCTGGGTTGAGCGATCAGCTTTTTTTCTTGGCATATATTTTTTGGAGTCCGAGCCAGTGATGGTAACACGTAGGGAATTTCCCTACATGTAGGGAAAAATTGATGTTTTTTTTCTGGTGTAGGGAAAAGGGACAGAAATTCGTAAATTGTGAAAATGTAGGGAAATTCAGAGATTAGTCAAATATTGTGGAAAAAAAAATTAAAAACGAAGAATTCGAAGAAATGATATTTGTTAAATACGGCTTTCCGATTATCGATCGTACTCTTACTGCTCACGAGAGGAGACAACCGAGACATCCCTTGCGTTTTTATTTTCATCAAATTTTACCGATGGATCCACCATTCTATGGCCGTCATTGTCATTTTCCATTCACTAAACAAAGATAGCTAACTCATCGGTGATGTCACCGATGAGAATAAAAACGAGGGGATCCCTAGTACCTATATCTTTCCTATTTCCATTCAAGCCACATTACTGCAGAATACCTCTCTCTTTTTTCAATAGGTATATAAGTTGAAAAAGGAAAACGGATAACTTCTGAAAGATGAGCACTGGCAACGTAGCAACAAACTTTTGACTTTCTTGTTAATTAGGCTCTCTAAAACCACGTGATTTTTCAATATGGCGACTAAGGAAAATTTGACTTTTGTACAGTAGTCAATAGATGGCGCCAGGTATTTTGTTTGTTCTGCAATTTCATGCAGCCAACTGAGTCAACCTTGATTCAACCAACAGCGAATTCTATTGGTAAAACTAGTGCAGAAAAAATGTGTTTTTATCTCTTTCTTATATAAGCTGTTTAGAAAAAGACTCGAATACACTCAGGGCGCACTAACCCTTCCAATAGAATTCGCTATTAATTGAATTAAAGCGTAGGGAAAATTGTAGGGATTTTTTTTTTGGTTGGTAGGAGAAAGTAGGGATTTTTTTTTGTCTGAAAAGGGGAATCGTGAAAAAAATGTTACCAGTTACCATCACTGGTCCGAGCCCGCATTCCGCATTTGTACCAGAGTTTTCTCGTTTGTTTTGCATTTTAGTCAATAATTTTCAAACAGCCCCATTTTCTTTTGTATTCTGCAAAAAATGTCGTGCTACATAAACAATAAAATGGACCTTAACACTCTGAGGCTGCCAAGTTCCCTTGGAAAAATATGTTCAATAATACCAGTGATGAGGACTATTGAGAAAATTTAATTAACAGTAAAAAATTTTGCAGAATTTACTAGCTATTTGATTGTTAACATTTAAACAAAATAGTTATTCTATCCACCTAACAAGTATATGTTAAAATTCAGGATTGTTTATATTTATTTTATCATGGAAAATAGGTTAGGTTATACAAACAGATTAAACTGCGCATGCACGCTCCAGCTGCCCACCCCACAAACTCGGAGTTTATCGAGCTCGCTCTGAGCGCTCAAAATATGTCAAACCAAACACAATCAAGCGTTGTCGGAGCTTCAAAAATAACAGAAGAGAGACAAAAGTGCAAGCTCTGAGTGCACCGAGCGTCAACCCAAACGCGCCCTGTGTGTAAGTCGGTTTCAGTGTTGTCGAAGCTACCGAAATTTCGGTATTTCTACCGAAATGGCAACGGACCTACCGAAATACCGAATACTGATGAATTTTTACCGATTTTCGACAATAATTACGATTCTACCGATTTTTTTACCGTTTTTTTGCCAAAAAATCAATTTTATCGGTTTTGTCTTCGCCGATTTTTCTATCGATAACCGTGTATTATTGTTGGCTAACGATAAAAATGCCGTATTTGAGCCTTTAATTATTTATTTTACATAATAAACTGGAGCACTCGAAAAACAGTACAACTGGTCGGCCCCATTAATAAAGACTGTCATGTCATGTCAAAAATATCTTATGTGGGGCCACCTATGTAAACACTAACAAACTAATATAAATACAGCTAACCATATCTGATGATAGGCAACCAAAACTACTTGATAATACATCCTTCCCCTTAAAGAATTTACAAATTTAATTTTTGTATGGGTTTAGTGGTGCGACCTGATCTTGTTATATAGGGTTTTCTAAGTGTGGGTTCTGGGCTGGACTTTAAACAAAATTCAACATCAGGAGCAACACTAGACTCACCATTATCCCTCAACATACAAGAACCTTGCAATGGAGTTTGAATAACAGGACACTCAGCAGATTTGTGAGATTCCATAGGTTCTAAAATGTCATTTGAATTGGTTTTGACATTAAAATCATTTTGCGATCCTCTCAAATCTACTCTATTTCGTCTAACAATTTCTCCATGTTCAGTCTGAACAATAAAAGAACGAGGATTTTCATGCTTTCTCACAATTTGGCCAGGCTCCCAACTTTTTGTAATGTGATTAAAAACGGTGACATTTTGACCTGGGTCAATATCAGGCAAAGCTTTTGAATTTTTATTAATATGATTCATTACGATCCAATCTGTATTTGAGTTTATCAGGAACATTATTGCAAAGTGTTGGTTTCAAAAGGTCAGCAGAGATTGGGACTTTTGTTTTACAATTACGACTCATTAAGAGCTGAGCAGGGCTATAGTTAATAAACTTTAATGGAGTGTTGCGATATTGAAGCAATGCTTCAAACATATCTTTTCCTTCCTCACAAGATTTCTTAACTATATTTTTTGCTATGCCAACACCTTTTTCAGCTAAGCCATTGGACTGCGGGTATTGAGGGGTTCTTAATAAAATTTTAAAGTTCCATTCTTTTGAAAATTCTTTCAGTGAAAAACGACCGAAAGGAACATTGTCACAGGTCATTTCGTCAGGACATCCATATTTAGAAAAAATTGACTTTAGTTTTAAGATAACTTCAGTAGCCGATTTGTTTTTCAAAATTACCAGCTCTAGCCAATTTGAGTAAGCATCATAAACTACAAAATATACATGATCAGCATAAGAAAAAATATCAGTTGAAATTCTTTGCCAAGGCCTATCAGGCAATTTATATGGTCTTAGAGGTTCCTTGATATTTTTCCTTGCAAACTTTTCGCACACTTTACATTTTTTAGTGAAATTCTCTATGTCTAAACTCATATATGGCCAATAGAATACTTGTCTAGCTTTCAATTTCACTTTATCCATGCCAATATGGCCCTCATGCAATTTCTGAAGCATAAAAAGTTGCAATTTTTTTGGAACCACAAGCTTGTTACCAAGAAACAAAAGATCATCACATACCAGAAGATCATCTTTTAATTTTAAATAATGGCGAAGGTGAAAGGGAATTTTATTTTTATCAGGCCACTCAACATGTATATAATTAATGATTGTACTTAAATCAGGGTCATCTTTTGTTGCTTGTTTTAGTTCACATTTTCGTGCTTCCGAAATGGGCAAATAATTAACTAATGAATGAATAGCAAAGTTTAATTCAGGATCGTCAGAATCAGGAGTAATTAAATAAGCTCTGGACAAAGTATCTGCTATATACAAGTATTTTCCAGGCTTATATGTCACAATCAGGTCATATTTAAGTAATCTTAATCTTAATCTCTGCAATCTAGGAGTTACATTATACAAGTCTTTTTGAAAAATTGAAACAAGTGGTTTATGGTCACTGTGTACCAAAACATTTTTAACACCATAAATCAAATAATGAAATTTTTGGCACGCAAAGTCAATGGCTAATGTTTCCTTTTCAATTTGTGCATATTTAACTTCACTTTTTGTAAGACTGCGAGAACTAAACACTATAGGATGCCCATTTTGTAAAAGACAGGCTCCCAAGCCATCTTTGGAAGCATCAGTTTCAATTTCAATATCGACTGAAGGATCAAAAAACGCCAGAACAGGTGCATGAGATAGTAAATATTTAAGTTGGTTCAAAGAATTATCATGTTCCTCACTCCAAGACCACTTAACATCCAACCTCGTCAGGTTACGTAAGGGTGCTGTAACTTTGGACAAATTCGGAACAAATTTGCCCAAGTATTTCGCCATACCCAACAATCTTAAAACATCACTTTTTTGCTGCGGACGTGGCATGTCTGAAATGGCCTTGATGTATGGTTCTCATGGTTCTATTCCATTTCCTGAAAACAACTGGCCCATAAATTTAACTTGCCTTGATTTAAACTGGATTTTGGCCTTATTGAATTTAATGTTGTATTTTTTTGCTCGATCAAGAACTAATTTTAAATTATCATCATGCTCCTGTTCCGTTGACCCTGTAATGATCAAGTCGTCAAAATAAATTCCGACCCCTTTAATATCCCCAAACAATTCATAATTCTTCCGCTGGAATACCTCAGGAGCTGAGCGTATACCAAATGGTAACCGTAGAAACCGATACCGTCCAAATGGCGTTCCAAAGCTAGAATAATCTGAACTTTCATCTGTAATTTTCACTTGAAAATATCCATCTTTCATATCGAGTACAGAAAAGTATGATTTATTTGACAAATTACTAGCTATCTCATTAACAGTTGGAATGAGGAAAAACTCACGACTAATAGCTTTATTTAGGAATTTTGGGTCCAAACATAACCTCAAATCTTTGTTCTTCTTTTCAACTATAACTAGCGGATTGAGCCATTCAGTAGGCTTATCCACTTTAGCTATAATTCCCTCTCTTTCCAATTGTTCAAGCTTTAGTTTTACCCTGGAATGCAATGCCTGTGGGATGCGCCTTATTGGCTGAACATGTGGAATAGCATCTTTTTTCAAAACGATTTTATGAGGTGTAGGAAACTCCCCTAATCCCTCAAAAACCATAGGATAATTCTTAGTAACATCATCAAGTGTCTCAAAATTGTCAAACTTTAAAGAATGTACCCTTTTAACTAAATCCAAATTTACACATCCATTCAATCCTAACAAAGGTACTTGACCTACACTATCAACAACAATGAAAGGTATTTTTGCTGATTTTCCGTTTACATTGCATTCCAAAGTAACCTTACCAACAGGTTTTATGGTAAAATCACCACTACCGTATGCTACCAAAGTTACATTAGTTTTTTTTAGACTTTTTGCATTATCAAATCCATTCATACAATGAAGAGGTAGAACACTCACTTCTGCACCAGTATCTAACTTAAATTCTATTGGCTTACTCTCTACATTAATGCTTTTAAGCCACATGGCTTCATTAGATGGCTTTCCATTTTTTTTTTTTTTTACGGATATGCGCACTCGCAAGGAAAATGTCCTATCACGCTCGAGAAGCGGCAAGTGCGCGGAAATGTCGGTGTATGTTGGTCTTGAAACGGTTCAGGTTGTAACCTGCAGGGAAAACCGTCGCAGGGAGTTTATTCCACAGCGATGCTGTTCTCCAGAGATATGAATTCTGATATAATGAGGTTCTTGGTGCCTCTAGTTTGACAGTAAATTCATGGTTACCGTCTGTTTGACGGGTTCGCCTGGTAGGTGCTACTCTCGGTGGAATCATACGTGCCAACTCTTCAGAGCATTTTCCGTGATAGTACCTGTAGAAGAGAGATAAATCGCCCACAGATCTGCGATGTTCGAGACCATCCAAGTTACGAGTAAGTGCGGGGTCATTGATCAGCTTGATAGCTCGTTTTTGCACGGTGTTCAAAAGCATTAAGGTATGTTTGGGTGCTGCACTCCATATATGTGAGCAGTACTTCATAGTTGGTCGAATCTGGGCTTTGTAGAGTGTCAGCAATTGGCTTGGTGTGTACAGATGTCTTGTACGAAATAGCACCCCAAGCTTTTGGGACGCCCTTTTAGCAATATCTGCCACGTGACTGCGCCAAGACATGTTGGTCTCTGCAGTAACCCCCAAGATGTTCAACTGACTCTGTAATGTGACAGCACTTCCAGATAGCATGATGTTTGGCTCACCGGTGCTGGTCTTTTTTGAAAACAGAGCTGCTTGGGTTTTCTGCGCGTTGAACTGTACAAGGTTTTTGTTACCCCAGTCCTCTATTATCTCCAAGTTTTTTATATTCACAACACCAACCTGCTTAGTTATAGCATCAACATAAAACTGATCACTTTCACTATCAGAGTCATCCTCTTCTTGTGGAGCAACTTCATGCACATTTTTCTTCCTGCCCTCTCGATGAGATTCCAAATTTTCCTTCAATTTACAAACTGTAGCAAAGTGATTAAGTCGCTGACACTTGTTGCATTTTTTTCCATAAGCAGGGCACTTGCCTTTTGCATGCCTCGTTCCACAGTACATGCAAGGCTTGTCCGTCAGTTTCTTGCTAAACTTGTCTTTGCGTTTCACTTCACTTACAGAAACTTCACTCTGCAAAACCTTCGACTGCGACTTGCTAGCTTCAGAGGCCCTGCAATACTTAATTGCCATGTCCAAAGTTAAATCTGATGCTCTCAGTAATCTCTCCTGAGTATCTTTGCTGAAGACACCCATAACGATTCGATCCCGAATCATGTCGTCTTTGTCATTATATCCAGTAGATTTCACAGCCTTCCGTAGGTCTGTCAAAAATGAGTCAAACGACTGCCCTTCCTTCTGAGAAATACTATTAAAAACAAACCGTTCGAAGATTATATTTTTCTTGGGTGAACAGTGTGATTCAAATCTCAACTTAACCTCTTTCAAGGACTTCTTTTGCACATCCGTCAAGTCAAAGGTATTGAACAATTCCAACCCATCATCTCCGATTAGATTTAAAAATACAGCCACCTGGGTTTCTTCATTTTTTTTGGAAAGCTCCGTCACAATTAAAAAATTGTCAAATTTTTGCTCAAAAAGCTTCCAATTTTCCGCGACATTCCCATCCCAACACAACGGTTTTGGCGGTCTAAACATCGACTCCATTTTGCCTTGTTTGCAATCTTCAACCAGAAAGACAACCAGTGTTCAAAATTCGCCAGCCCGGTCGACACTAAATTTCCAATTTTCCGTGATAATCTTGAACTACACGCGAAAACAATACGACTCCAATCGACCTGACACCTGTTGTAAATGATGTATCAAATAATTGATTTATTATATGTCATTTTATTTGTAAACTAACAGATGTCGTTAGCAGTTACTATCTTGTATTTTTTGAATAACAACGGCAACACTGCTTTTCATATAACTGTCACCAGTCGATGATTAAACTAGCAACGAAGCGTTTGTGTTTTATTTCCTCCCGCTTTCTAAACTGAAAAAACTGTTGTTTCAATAACACCATGTATTATTGTTGGCTAACAATAAACATGCCGTATTTGAGCCTTTAATTATTTATTTTACATAATAAACTGGAGCACTCAAAAAACAGTACAACTCGTCGGCACCATTAATAAAGACTGTCATATCATGTCAAAAATATCTTATGTGGGGCCACCTATGTAAACACTAACAAACTAATATAAATACAGCTAACCATATCTGATGATAGGCAACCAAAACTACTTGATAATACAAACCGCACTCGATCTACTATCGAATTGTTTGTTCGTGTCAGAACTGTCAGATATCAAATAGACTCTCCGACGACAAATTTGGTTGGTATCAGAGTGCATTTCTTGCGGGGAATACCCGTGGGTCCTGTGATATCCGAATTTGTTTTTAGTATCTTGTCATTGTTCCATTCATTCCATTCTTCCGCCAATGTTGAACGCATATTCTCGGCAATAAATCGAATGAAAACAGCACTAAGAAATAGACTTTCCACGGAAACAATCATCAATCACTCTTTTACATACTAAACGAAATTAATAACTTAAAGCAAAACACGGCTGGATTTTAGTCTTTAAGTTATACCTGCCCCCCACTACGCCAAATCACCAGTTGTGACGTAGGCGGCACGTCGTTTCTCGCCTTGACGTAGGCTATTTGCATCACAGGTTATGATTCCGCGGTCTTTTGCCTTATGCATACTTGGTCTTACTACATTAATAGGTATTTAACATTAACAGCCCCTGTTCAGATCTCGTTTGCATTATTCCTCTTTGCCTATTATGTTAATCAAAATTAAATGATATATTTTTCATCATAAACTTAAATTCTAAACTAGGACCGCTGGCGCAAACCGCTGACGATTTAGTTAATGACGTCGGCAATGGTGATACACCAATATAGCTGCGATTACCGAAAACGAAGCCGATAAGCAATCCTTAGTAGTGTGTATTATCCTTGTGTTATACCTACCTATTTTGCGCAGTAATCTACCGATTTTCAACGTTAGTTTCTCCCGATTTAGTATTTTGACGTTCGATAACACTGGTCGGTTTCCATTACTTCTCAGGACGCACATCAATTGCATGTTAAAGAAAATAAATAAGTAACCATGAAAAAACAAAATACGAGGTCGAGTCGAAAGACATTTATTGTAAAAAGTAATCCAACATAAGACGCTTTTATCCAAGCTAGTACGCCAATGCTGAATGAAAAAGATAACAAATTCCAGATAAAAGATGAACAGCAGTATTTGCTAGCATCATATACCTAGCATTTTGAAAAATACCAATTTTTAAGTTCTTCCCACCAAACCAAAAAATGCTCTTCGTGTTACGCCACTGGAATACACTCCTGTATCAAGAGTAGTAACTTGGATTTGTTCATTAAATTGTTTAATTGCATAGTATAATTTAATTTATGAATTCGGTTTTAATTACATAATGTCAAAAGCAAATTTTTTCTGCATGCCACTGTAGGCAATACGTTCAATGAGTGCTTCAATCTTTTCTCGGGGCCAAGAAATTCTACTTCATGCAAAAGTATGAGAAAAAATACCTATTCTCAAGCTAAACTCCCGAATACCGCAACTCGATATCTCTTTCCGTTCCGCAAATATCGAGATTTTCATTTGGGTAAAATTGTTCATGTTGCAAATAGCTGAGTCAATCTGGGGGGTCAGGGTGCAACAAATTAGCAACAAGCTGATTCCAGCGGGAATGTTTAGTAAGTGACCTCTTGTTTAACCTCCCAAAAGTCCCATTCAGTCCTAGAGGTGGGAGGTTGAAAAAAATGGCCACCATCTTGGATTTTGTTGTTTTTTTCAAATATCTCAGTTTGTATTAGTTTTTTTACGAAAACTCAAGAAACCTTTTTTGTGGAGAATTTAACTCTCTATAAAAAGTGTTTATACCTTTTTCTTTGAACATAAAGGATAACGGAGATACAGAGCTTTTTATAGTAAATATTTCAAACATTTTACTTTTATCCCTTTCGAAATGTTTAGAAGAAGTCTAAGGTTAAATAGAGAACGAAAACGATTTCCCCTATTCCACCTCCAGCAAAAAACGCTGGGAATGTTAGAAGTGGAACAGAGGAAATCGTTTTCGTTCTCTATTCAACTTTAGACTTTCTTTAGACATTTCATCCTATCGCATTAAAATTGATACCTACAGGGGCGCCCGCAGAAAAATATGTAGGGGGGGTCAAAATCAATTGAATAAATTTTTTATGCGTAAAAAAGGGCACTTAAGTCTAAATTATCATTTTAGAAGCAGAATCAGAATTTTAAATGCAACATTTGCAAAGCAAAATTTAAAAAAAAGGCAGTTTGAAGAGACACAAACTAACACACTTGAACGAGAAAAATTTTAAATGCAACATATGCAATGCAAAATTTAGAGAAAAATTTAAATTAGGAAAATTTAAACAAAAAGGTAATTTGAGAAGTCACATATCAACAAACTTCGATAGTTATCTTTTTGAATGTGACATTTGCAAAGCAAAATTCAAAGGTAAAGACTGTTTAAAGAGACACAAACTAACACAGTCTGATATTTATCCTTTTAAATGTGACACATGCAATGCAAAATTTGAACACAAACGTAGTTTGAGAAGCCACATATTAACACACTCGGATGAGGAGAATTTCAAATGTAACATTTGCAATGCAAAATTGAAAAGAGAAGGCGATTTGAAGGAACACATATTGATACACTTGGATATTTAATTTTTTTGAATGGGACATTTGCAAATCAAAATTTAAGCGGAAACGCGATTTGAAGATACACAAACTAACACATTGGGTTATTTATCCATTTGAATGTGACACTTGCAAGGCAAAATTTGAAGAAAAGTAATTTACAAAGGCACATTTCAACACACTCGGATATTTATCCTTTTGAATGTTACACTTCAAATTCAAATTCATTTATTCCAGGTGTATAGTACAGTAAATTACATAGTATTTTTACCCTGCAAGAGACAAGAAGTCTGTGCACAGGCCCGGTACTGAAAACTAAAGATCCTTGCAAATCAAAATTTAAATGGAAAGCCGATTTAAAGATTCACAAACTAACACATTTGGATATTTATCCATTTGAATGTGACACTTGCAATGCAAAATTTAAGCAAAAACATAATTTGAAAAGCCACATGTTAACACACAGATTGTTTATTATTTGATTCACTCAATAGTGACATGTGTTTAGCTCCGGGATCCTTGAACTCAGCCACAAAATTCACCAGTTCCGGAATAAGGAAAGGGTGACAATTTATCAATATGCAAATCGGTACACTGAGATATAGATATTAAATCAACTTATTTACTTCTTATAAATAGCTAAAATCCCAGGCATGGTAGAGGAAGATCTAAAACTTAGGCTTAAGCATTGAATATAAAAAAAAATAGTCAGAAATCGGTAAATCGTTACATAATTGTTTTGGAATGATGTTTTTGGAGAATCAAGAAGTTAGCGATTTATTTGTTTTCGAGTTGTTAGCTATTCAGCCGAATCACGAAGTTCTAGTTAAATTTTCAGATTATCTCATCGACACATATGGCACATGCCTCGATAGACCTGGATAAGACAACAAATGCCTGTGAATCTTTCCATAGTCATTTTGGTAGATCTTTTTATTTTGCGCATCAAAATACATATTTACACTTTTTTAGATTTATTAACTCATATGCAAGGCGAAATCTGTCAACATCATAAGGTAAGTTTTATGGGAAGTAGGTTGGGTTTCATTATTTGGTCGAATTCAAAGGTAGGATTACTGCAGCTACCTGGTGGCCGATCCTCGGGCCAGGGAGTAGAGCTCCCCGAGAGAACAAATTTTTCGTCTTTATCATTCTTGTTCACTTTTCGATATAGTTGACAGGGACAAAACATTCGTTCTATCGGGGAAGCTCTACTCCCTGGCCCGAGGATCCGGCCACTGGTTTGTGGCCGAATTCAAGTATGCCCGTTTCGCTCATACGAGCATCATCGGACCTACAATATAATATATATAGAAAATAATTAGAATTTAAGAAATTTCCAGGGGGGGTCGAGTGACCCCCCCCTGACCCTCCCTGTGGGCGCCCTTGGATACCTATGCAAGATGTTTACTTGCCAGGCGTGTATAGGACTTGGACATGGAATGCAATAAGTTCCTTATTAGAATCCAGAATGTCTTTGCAGGTGCCTTCCAGCCCATTCCGTTTTCAATACCATCCATAGTGAGCTGGCCATTGACAGGCACACAATTCTGATTGGATAGCACAACTCTTTGGTTGGTTTTGAGCTTTTCCATTTCTGCTTCGAATTCGTGAAGTCTTGAGCTCAACCCCGACAGTGCTTGGAACAGTCCATATAGCTTGGACAAAAATATCTTAGGCAGCGTTCTTTCATTATGAGAACTCGGATCTCAGAGCTCCTTACTCCAGAGCAATTTCTGCATAAAATCTTGCGACAAATGTCGCATAAAATCTTGCGACAAATGTCACATGGTTAGCCAAAAAGCTAATTTTTGTCCTCCTTTTGGAAGCAGGCTTTATCACAGGTAGAATCATATCAGGATTGATTATGGTAGGAATAAAATTTAATACAGAATGTTTATTTGGCTTAGGCCCGGTTTATTCATCTTCAGATAAACTTGCTGGTAGCTATCTGCAAGATAAATTTATTGTTCTATTATTCTATTGGTTGGCGGATAACTGGCCGACCAATGAGATTGCAAATTTTTGTGCTATACAATTTATCTTTTTTTCTATTTGTATTTGAGTCCCAATAATTAAACTGGATTTGTTGGCTCACCATGAATGAAGTCCAGAACAATTTTTACAAGGTTGAAAAGAACACAATTTCACAAACAAAATGACTCCACACACGATCAATATGACCAATAGAGACCTATAAAACCTTGCAATTTATACGGAGCGAATATACTACTTACTTTGGTATAAAAAAAACCATATCTCCGTTATCCTTCATGTTATAAAAAAAAACGTACAGACACTTTTTATAGAGAATTAAATTCTCCACAAAAAAGGTTTCTTGAGTTTTCTCGAAAAAACTAATAGAAACTGAGATATTTGAAAAAAACAAAAAAATCCAAGATGGCGGCAATTTTTTTCTACCTTCCACCCCTAGGACTGAATGGGACTTTTGGGAGGTTAAATAGGAAGTCGGTTACTAAACATTTCCGCTGAAATCAGCTTGTTGCTAATTTGTTGCACCCCCACCTATGTTATGCAACTACGTTTATCCTACTAAAAGCAACTATCCACCAGTTTATTAGGCGAGTCATAACAACTATAAGGAAATTTACAAGTGAAATCATCATTCCACTAACAGGGCTATATTTTATTTAATGAACTTTGTAGCGTCGTAAATATGCAAAACTTAATTAAGGCCAGAGTAACTTTAATCAATGCTGAAAATTAATTAAAGGACAAAATCCAACAGAATTAAAAGACTAAAAATATCTCTTATTATGGAAGGTATTTTGTAGTTACCTTAGTTGAGCCGTCTTTAGTAATACTCTTTTGTCAGCTCTCAACAAAAATGATCATTTCTTTATATTTAATTGGTTTTTGTACGTGTGCATTTTATCTGCATTTTGTTTATCGCAACTGGCAATATCTCAAGTTTTCTTGGCAAGTGAAAAACGGCTTTTGGTACCCTATATTGCCTCTGGTTGGTACTACGTACGTCAGCTTGTTTGCTGAGTCAAGTAAGTGATATGGTACCCTATGTTTTTGGGCAAATTTTGTCTTGAAGTTCTGTTATCTTTTATCACATTGTTTTAGGCACAAAAAATACATTAGAAAAAAATTCTCTAGTTCAAATACTGTTTCAGCGATAAGCTCTTGAAATTAAATTTTGATTTTTTCAAATTTCAATGCTGAATATCTTCATTAACCTAGATGCAAATGTTTGTTCTTCTATATGAACACAGGAAATTAGCGCATTATTTTGAAGAAAATCAGTTTCAGTAAGGACAACAATAATGACGCCTAGCTGAAACATTAACAAAGAAAATTGAATTGATTAAGACTAAAGATTTTTGAGTAAAACAGGAGTTTGAAATAGGCATAGAACAACTAAAACAAGATGTTTTTTGTTAATGTTTTCATTAGTCTTTATTTTCTCTGCCTTAAAACTTTTTCGCAATAAACATATTACAAGGGTTTCCTGCTACTTTCCATTTGCAAATAAGTGTGGTAAAGTGCACTTTACCGCACGCTCGTAGGTACAGTTTTTTAAGGTCGATTTAAAGAAAAACGCTCGGACACGTCATTTTTGTGTTCAAGGGGAAAACTTTTGAACCTCATCGCTGAGTGGGATGACTGCCACCCCTCTTTTTTAGATAGAGCGTGTGTGGTACCTTGTTTTTAAAGTATTTTGATTCTCGTCACAAGTGCGTTTTTTTTTTTGATAATCGAATGATAAGATCCAAAGATATTCACTGTTAAGGTTGTCATGGGCCAAATAAGAAACAATTTTTGCAGCCCTGTTATTATCAAATTAACACTTTCCCTTTCCTTCCAGAAAAAAATGAAAATTGACGTGGGGGTCACCCTATAGCGAAATACCAATGGGGTCAAAAAGTCTCCCTCTTGAATCAGCCTTTTTTTCAAATCGATATTAAAATACCCTAAAACGCCTGTGTCGATGTTCGTGGAATACCCTAGCTCTCCTAATTCATTACTATAAGTACGTAACATGTTTCTTTCAGTAATATTCTCACTAATGTCAACCATTTTAGGGTTTTATTCAACTCATAAATTAGGTACAACGGAAATAAATAAATATGTGTATACTTATTTTATTAAATACTATTTAAATAAATTCACAATTTAATTTTTTTTTCCATAACTTGTAACATTTGATTAAATATCGATTGGGTACCTCCCAAGAATCATGCATTTTAATTTGTTTACTTCTTACTCGAACTAAGCAATTTGAATTCAATTTCCCAAGACAATTATATAAAAATTGTTTTCTCACTTATAAAAATTTAAGCTTTCATTAGCAAACATTGGGAATTTTACAATAATTTTAGACATTTTTACTGTAGTGTTAATTGATTTAAATCCATAGAAATTGAATTTCTAAAATTCCAAGCGCACCTGATATTTCTTTTGTTATAAACTATCACTGCGTTTTTATTCTCATCAAATTTTACGGATGGATTTATCATTCTATGTCGGTCATTGTCATTTTCCATTCACTACTCAAAGATCTGAATTCCAATTATTGAGGTTTTCTGAAATAGGTACATTATTTGTTGTTACGAGCAGTGTTGCCAGCGCCGGCCTTAGGGGGGTGCAGAGGTGCTAACTGCAGCCGGCGGCAAAATTTAAGAGGCGGTAAATTGAGAAAATTAATCTAAATAGAAATCAAAAAAAATAAATAAAAATCGAACGGTATTCAGAATAATATTTATGAGGAATGTTATAATTATTTATCAGGCCGGTAATGTAATTAGCAACATCGCCAATATTGCACCGGCAACCCTGCTTTCTTCGCTTCCTTTCCCTTCCATCTTCATCAAAATACCAGAATGTTAGGTATTGTTACGAAAAAGTATCCATATCGCGGCGCCGGGTTTCCCAGAAATTCACGGGCAGTGCACTTTTTTCTAGAATTCTATTACCTAAGTATATTCGATTCGATGTTTTTCTGTGTGAAAAGAAAGATGGTGCTTTTTGAGAATGACAAAAATTTAAAAGAAACAGGAGAAACGCAATAAAATCTTGACTCAGCGTCTAGATGCTCTGTTTATTGAGGCCTGTACGTCTAAAGACAGAAGGAGCGAATTCCAATCAGATTAATTGAAACACTATTTAGAGCCGGTTTATTCACTTTCTGAATTGTCAGATAGGTATGCAATCTGGCGGATAAAAACACGATCCTTAATCGGCCAGTTATCCGCCGACCAATAGAATGGGCCACTTTCACATTTTTCAAAAACATATTTAAATTATTCTTTTAGTCATTCTAATACTATCTGTATACTTTTTTTCCGAAAAAAAAACTCTTATTTTTGAAAAAAAAAAACTTAAAAATCGAATTTTTGAACTGGCGCGAAAACACGAACTTGGTTTTTGACGTCACAAACCAGAAAATCAACAAAAATGCGAGGATGCCACATTTCTCATTAGTAAATCATTACACATTTCACTAGCTAGAAACTATTTTCGTCCTTCACTACATTATAAAAAAATAAAGGATAGGTATAATCCTTATTAACTCATTTAAATTTCGCATTTCTACGCATATGGCAACAAAAACGTCAAAATCGGCTTTAGCGAATCAGAGAGCGTTTTCAATCACGTGATTTTTCGTTTAAATTTTTAGTTTTTATTTATCGATTTATTTAATAATCCGACTAAAATCTTGCAAAATATTGTTCGTTCTCGGTTGCATTGATGTATCTGCGTCAAAAAATATCATAATTTGCCATATTCCCGGCACGTGAAAGTGGCCCATTATAGAACGGTTAATTTATCTTGCAGATAGTTACCAGCAAGTTTATCTGACGTTGAATAAACCGGGCCTTGCTATATACCGGGTGCCCGAGAGATTACTTTCCGGCTGCCATTTTTTTATTTGTTTATCGATATCAACGAAACTTGGTAGGCTTGATATTCTAATAAAACGCCATTTTTATGCATTTATGATAAGTTTTCCTGACTTCCGGTTTCACCGAAAATGACCAAAACTTTCAAATGGCACACCCTGTATATTTTTTGTTTTTTGGATTCTACAGATTGTTTTACGTCCTAATGTACCACCTTGAAATCAGGTTTTGTCCAAATTTTGTTTTGAAATTAAATTTTATGTCCGATTGACCAATTAAGTGCTATTTATTAGGGATGTCAAGTTTTTTTAAAACACCGGTTACCGGTTAATTTAATAACAGTTTTAACTGCCCGGTTATAACTGATATAAAACACCGGTTATTTCGATTAACTGGTTGATCAGTTATTTTCCCGAATTTCATCAGAATCATTGCATAATTTATACTATGATGTGATATAAGTTGAACAACATCTTTATTGTAAAAAAAATCGGGAACTGTTATATGTGAAGAAAAAGCATCAAAAGCCGTGTTTGTTTTTGTCATCTTTTTCGTTAATTTGCTCCGAAATTTTAACAGGCACGTGATTTGTAAATTGAAACTGTCTGATCTAGTCACGTGCCTATCAAAATTTCGGAGCAAATCGACAAAAAAGATGACAAAAACAAACATGGCCGAAGAAATACCTACACTTTTCTAAACTGATATTATTATTTCTCTTCTGTCATTTTAAACATGTAGGCGTTGACATGTACCTCAACCTACATGTCTTTTTCAATTCCGTTCATCAGGGAAAGATGGGAAAACAACCAGCTGCTGAACGAAATAACCGAAATTGGGATGAAATACTAGAGATGGGCATTACTATTGGTTGAAGACTGATGAAATATTCGAATGTTGTCGTTTATTCAATATTTTAGAATTTATTTAATAAAACGAGAGAAAAGTCTACTTATTTCACTTTCACCGGTTATTAGGTATAAATCCCGGTTAACCGGTTATAACTGGAAGCAAAAAACAATTGGTTTTAACCGGTTAACCGAAGAGAAAACACCGGTTTTTCGGTTTTAACCATCGGTTATTGACATCCCTACTATTTATAGAACAGTTTTGCGTCAATAAAGTAGCACTTTATTGTACTAGTAAAATAAAGTGCTAGTTTATTGCCTACCTAGACTACCTGCCAAGGTGAAACAGGTCTTGACAACCTGCCAAGGTGAAACAGGTATACCTACGCGAATTTTACTTTTTTCATTAGATTTTTTTAATTTTTAACAAAAACCAGTCGCAATCGTACATAAAATCATGTATATAACACTTACATAAACAGGCTTTATCGCAAGCTCGCTCGGCCATAAAATTATTCGTACAATAAAGCCTTACTTTATGTACTTGTTATACAGTGTGTCCGAAATTCGAGTCTCTATACGGGGATCTCGCTTATTATGAGAGATACAGGGTGGCTCAAATTAGGAAAGTTTTAAAGAATTTATTGCTCATTTATATCCTGTTGTTGAATTTGCTCCAAAGTTTTCTGTTCCCTAGAAATCCGAGAAAAACTGAAAATAGCCAATTTTGTTTTTTGTCAATAATTCATAAATCGTTAACTTTAGACTTTTCTCACTTTAACATTATTATGACACTTTTTTGAGACAGATATTTTCGTGATTTGAAAACATTCCGATCGTCTTTTGTTTTCGAGTTATAAACAAAAATTTTCTTATTTCTTATGGCGGCCATCTTAGATTTCAACAAAATAATATTCTGCGAAAAAAATCCTTTAAATTGATGTATTACAAGCTATGAAAAAGTTTTGCAAGTCCTTCAAAATACAGTTGGAAGCGATTTTTTGCTAAATTTGGCAACACTGCTCATAATTATGAGAATAAAAGCAAATAAGTAATAAGTAAAGTCTGTTTTTTTTGAAGATAAAGGCTGAGATTGACATTATGTTGGCAATACAATGTAAAATTGTCAATGCTTTCAATTTTTTTATGTAGAAAAGGCTTGTGTTGCCAACATTGTTACTAAATTTTTGACTTGGGGAATTATTAAAAAAAAAAAAAACAGATTTTAGGATTTAATATTAGGATCGGTATTTTTGAAGTCTTCTGGCAATTTTACTGAAAAAAAAAGAAATAAGGCGAAATGAAGTAAGGGATAGTGAAGTGAAAAAAGGAAAAACAAACAATATGTAGGTAAATTTAATACTAAAATCATGTATGTGAAATCAATCTTTCAGCTAAAATCATATTTATGTTGTTTACGTTACAAAAAAAAAAACATGTGGAATACCTTACCTACTTATTTTTTCTTTATCCAGTAAAATTGCCAGAAGACTTTAAAAATACCGATTCTAGGTATTAAATCATACTTATTTGGGAGCATTATTGCCAAATTTAGCAAAATATCGGTTCCAACTGTAATTTTGAATGTTTTGCAAAACGTTTTCATAGCTTGTAATACATCATTTCAAAGGATTTTTTTCGCAGAATATTATTTTGTCGAAATCGAAGATGGCCGCCATAAGAAATAAGAAAATTTTGGTTAATTACTCGAAAACTAACGACGATCGGAATGTTTTCAAATCACGAAAATATCCGTCTCAAAAAAGTGTCTTGATAATGTTAAAGTTAGAAAAGTCTAAAGTTAACGATTTATGAATTATTGACAAAAAACAGAATTGGCTATTTTCAATTTTTCTCGGATTTCTAGGAAACAGAAAACTTTGAAGCAAATTTAACAACAGGATATAAATGAGCAATAAATTCCCTAAAACTTTCCTAATTTGAGCCACCCTGTATCTCTCATAATAAGCGAGATCCCCATATAGAGACTCGAATTTCGGACACCACCGGCGTATCCAGCCCATGCGTCTGGGGGGGGGTAATCAGCCCATTTTTTCCCGGGTGCCACGCCCAAAAACGTTTACTTTGAGCATTCAAAAAAAATTTTTTCTACGAGAGTGAGGACAATTAAACAGTGCGGAAAATCGATTTTCTCGCACGGTGCGGCGAATTTTTTTCCGCACGGATATCGGCGCGGAAAAATCTAAATCTTTTCCGCATGGCTGTCAAAAAAAAATCAATAAATGACTACAAATTATGTAGGTATATGCAAGGCAGTGTTCTCAATCTGAATTTGTGAAATTGCACGATATGCTGGTAAAATTACACGTTTTTACACGCTTTCATTTTTCACAATTACAGGATTTTGACACACGATCATGGTACCCAATCTGTAACATCAAGAAGCAAGTATTTTTTTTTGTTGTGATTTTGGGAAATGGGTTAAATCGTAAATCCAGTCAAATCTGAGGGTTAATGCTCCTGATCATAATTCCTCAACGAAAAATAAATATGTGGCAACTACAGAAAAGTAATCGAATTACTAATTACTGGTTCCTGGAAAAGAGGTTACTTTTGGACCTCAGTTTCCTGCAAGGATACTACACACTACTACTATAGGATAGTCTATCCTCATAAGGCCTGTGTAGTTCAATCTGAAGCCGCCGCTGCCATGCCAAAATATCAGTGATGACGTAGACAGCGTGTCGTTTCTCGTCTTCACGTAGGGTGTTTGTACCACAGGTTATGATTCCGCGGACTTTTCCTTTATGCAAAACTTTGTTTCACTACATTAATTAATATTCTGAAACAACTCTTTCTCGTTTTTGGTAATCGCCGCCATATTGGTTTTCAACTGTTTTCAACCATTGTCGACGTCATAACTAAGTTTTCAGCTGTTTAAACAGCCTACGTCATGGCGAGAAACGCCATGTTCAAATTGGAAAATTTCTTGATAAATTGCAGCGATCTCAATCGCTACAACTATTTTTTTTTTTCGCCATATGTATACAGGGTGCGCCAAAAAAGTCATTTTTTTAAATGGAACGCCCTATATATTTTTGCATTTTTGAAATTCTTAGAAAATTAGCTTCACAAAAATATCAAACACTATTTGAATAACCAAAATATGTAGGGCGTTCCATTAGAAAAAAAAATACCTTTTTGTCGCACCCTGTATACCTTCTACGACAAAAAAATATCGTTGTAGCGCTTAAGGTTGCAATTTACAAAGAAATTTTCCAACTTAAACATGTCCTTCATTTTCAATAATAAGAAAGTTACTGAGTGTTTCAGTTATGAACAAACACCCAGTACCTAACACATGCGGAAAATCTGTCTTCCGAACTTGGCTGCTTCACCGAATTCCGCTACGCGCTACGCGTCTTTGGGTGAACGACAGACTCGTGCGGAAAAATTCATTTTTCGCACTTGTTAGGTAAATATATTCTGTACTACCAACAAATAACGAAACCGAACTCTGATAGCGAATTCCATTGGAATAAAGGTTAGTGCGCACCGAGTGTATTCGTATCTTATTCTACCAGCTTATATAAGAAAGAGATAAAAATACACTCTTTCGCACTGATTTTACCAATGGAATTCGCTATGAGAATCGCCTAAAACTTTTCAATTATAGGCATAGCGAATTGTATTGGTAGGATTAATACAAAAAATTTATTTATCTCTTTCTTATGCAAGCTAATAGAGAAAGATATGAATACACTCAGTGTGCACTATCCCTTTGAATAGAATTCGCTATAAATGGCATGTGGGCAGTCCGGACACTGTGCAAACTAGAAAACAAGTTAGGGCCAGTTGCTGAAAAGTAAAAATATAAAAAATAGATTTATTTGTTAGGTGTAGGGTACATTTTTTTCGTCCATCGTAACGATCTTGGGGGGGGTAATTACCCCCATTACTCCCCCCTTGTATACGCCGGTGTCGGACACACTGTATAAATAGCTATTAAGTAGAAAAAAAAAATTACCTACATAATAAAACAATAGTTATTTGTGCAACCAGTTGGGAAAAGCACTATTTTTCGTAACGAGCAGATTTCTGCGGAACGAGCGAAGCGAGTTCCGCAAAAGAAAGCGAGTTACGAAAAAATAGTGTTTCCCAACGTGTTTCACACAATATTTTTTCTAATTTTGTATATTATGATCTGATCCATTCAAATTCGAGTCCAAAACATGAAAAATGTCCCTTCTATAATTATTTCTAAATTGTCGCTTCCTTTTGCGGAACTCGCTACTGGTTGCACAAATAACTATTTCATCACCAGTTGCGAAAAATTTTACTTTTCGTAACTGGTGATGAAAAGTAAGGCATTTGATAACGTCAACGAGTTTTGAAAAGTGTCACTTTAAATGTCAAAATTAGAAAAAATTATTTGAACGAAAGTTAAGAAAATTGTCGAAAGATAAAATTGAGTTTGTATTTTTCTGAAATTAAATAAAGTATGTAGAGTCATTTTAGGATGATCGTGGTACTCTAGTTAAAAAAATAAAATTTAATTTAAAAACCAAATTTGGACTAAACTCGATTCAAAAGTGGTGCATTAGGACGTAAAACGATCTGTAAAATCCGAAAAACAAAAAATATACAGGGTGTGCCATTTAAAAATCAAAAGTTCCGGTCATTTCCGGTGAAACCGGAAGTCAGGAAAACTTGTCATAAATGCATAAAAATGACGTTTGGTTAGAATATCAACCCTACCGAGTTTCGTTCATATTGATGGACAAATAAAAAAATGGCAGCCGGAAAGTGATCTCGTGGGCACCCGGTATACTTTTAATATTAATTTGTACAAAAAAATATGTTCGAATCTCGGTTCGAATAAAAAAACTTTGCTGATGATGTATTTTTAGTTTTAAAAACTAGGAACCTTTAACAGGCGGTGGGATGTAAATTGCACCCGGCGGTAAATTAGGTAAGGCCGGCACTGAGTGTTGCCAACTGCGAATCAACTATTATAGTATAGAACTCTATGAAATTATAGTACATTTGTACAAATTATAGTATCCTGCTGGAGACAGATGACCACCAATTGTCCTGGTGAGACACAAAGGGATCGAATTATTATGAAATTTTCTGGACAAATCGAGGGGGCGTATCATACTAAAATTTCATTTCCAATAAAAAATAACCCCATTGGAAATTAATGAAAATCAACTAAATCAGACATAAATGCACCATCTAACATTTCATTTTTCTTCTGGAAAACTATTCAGGGAAAAATTATGACATTTCCTGGAAAAAAAGGGAAAAGTCAGGGACGTATCATAGTAAAATTTCGAATTTTTCCAGTAGAAAATAACCCCATTGGAAATTAGTGAAAATCAACTAAATTAAGCATGAATGCACCATCCAACATTTTATTTTTCTTCTGGAAAACTATTCACGGGAAAATTATGACATTTTCTAGACAAAAAGGAGAAAGTCAGGGGCGTATCATAGTAAAATTTCAAAATTCAGGAGCGTATCATAGTAAAGTTTCAAATTTTTTCAGTGAAAAATAACCTCATTGGAAATTAATGAAAACCAACTAAATTAAATATAAATGCACCATCTATATAACATTTTTTTTTTTATGGAAAACTATCCAAAGGAAACTTATAAAATTTCCTGGACAAAACGAGAAAAGTTAGGGGCGTGTTGTACTAAAATTTCAAATTTTTCCAGTTAAAAATACCCCCATTGGAAATTAATGAAAATCAACTAAATTAAATATAAATGCACCATCTAACATTTGATTTTCTTTCTGGAAAACTGTCCAGTGTCCTTGTTCTTGAAACAGGGGAGCAGCGTTCCCAGGAGAACGAGTGTTCCGTCTTTCTCAATGATATGAAAATGATAATATAAGGAACAAAGACGGAATACTCGTTCTCCCGGAAACGCTGCTCCCCTGTTTCAAGAATAAGGACTCAGGAGAAAATTATGACATTTTCTGGAAAAAAAGAGGAAAGTCAGGGGCGTATCATAGTAAAATTTCAAATTTTTCAAATGGAAAATAACCTTATTGGAAATTAATGAAAATCAACTGAATTAGGCATAAATGCACCATCTAATTTTTTTTTTTCTGGAAAACAGTTCAAAAGAAAATAGTGACATTTTCTGGAAACAAAAGAGGAAAGTCAGGGGCGTATCATAGTAAAATTTCAAATTTTTCAAATGGAAAATAACCCTATTGGAAATTAATGAAAATCTACTAAATTAGGCATAAATGCATCATCTAACATTTTATTTTTTTTCTGGAAAACTCTTCAAGGAAAAATTATGATATTTTCTGGAAAAAAAGGAGAAAATCAGGGGCGTATCATAGTAAAGTTTCAATTTTTTTCAGTGGAAAATAACCCCATTGGAAATTAATGAAAATTAACTAAATTAAGCATACATGCACCATCCAACATTTTATTTTTCTTCTAGAAAACTATTCACGAAAAAATTATGACATTTTCTGGAAAAAAAAAGTCAGGGACTTATCATAGTAAAATTTCAAGTTTTTCCAGTGGAAAATAACTCCATTGGAAATTAATGAAAATCAACTAAATTAAGCATAAATGCACCATCCAACATTTTAATTTTCTTCTGTAAAACTATTCAGGGAAAAATTATGACATTTTCTGGAAAAAAAAGTCAGGGACGTATCATAGTAAAATTTCAAATTTTTCCAGTGGAAAATAACCCCAATGGAAATTAATGAGAATCAACTGAATTAAGCATAAATGCACCATCTAACTTTTTTTTTTCTGGAAAACTATTAATATACAGGGTGAATCTGAAAGTGAGGGTTTTTTTTTAACAGGGTATATATCTCGCCAAAATAAGTTGTTTGGCAAAAAATTGTTTATATAAAAAATTTAAGATAACGGAGTTACAGGTATTTTTAGGTTTTTGTACAATAAAAATCTAATTCCAAAAATCGAAGATTTATTAAAGAAAATAATATAACAATTATCACAATAATTGTTCAAAAGTATCCCCATTTGTCTGATGTGCGCATAGTGTTGCTCGGCGAATCCAAGACTCAGTGCAAGCTTGTAGAATGAAATTTTCGCGTCCTCGAATTGTTTCACTTGCATTTTGGATTCGATTACGTAGCTCTTCCAAAGTATTTATTTCTGAGGCGTAAACCAAACTTTTCATGTACCCCCACAGATAAAAATCACATGGGTTAAGGTCCGGCGACCGTGGAGGCCAAAAAATTGGTCCATTTCGTCCCACCCACCTATTAGGAAACTGACGATTTAGGTAATGTCGAACTCGACGACTAAAATGGGGTGGAGCACCATCGTGTAAGAACCACATTACTTGACGTATGTTTAAATTCAAATCTTCTAGCAATACCGGTAAATTACGTCGCAAAAATCTAAGATAGTTTGCACCTGTCATCCTATCTGGTAGAAAAAAGGGGCCGATAAGCATGCCATCAATCATTCCAGCCCAAACGTTAAGAGAAAACCTTTGCTGGAAGTTAGTTCTGCGAACAGCATGCGGATTATCCATTGACCAAACATGAGTATTCCGAAAATTGCTTACACCGTTTCTCGTAAAAGTTGCTTCATCGGTAACTAAAACATGTCTCGTAAAATGTTCGTCATGTTCATGTTGTTGTAAAAGCCATAGACAAAACTGCACTCGCTGGGGATGATCACGGGGCATTAGGGCTTGAACACGTTGGACATGATAGGGATACAATTGCTCCTGTCGTAGCGTGTGCCAAACTTTCATTTGACTGACACCCACCCGTCTTGCAATTTCTCGTGAACTAGTTGTGGGATCATCGTCAATCAAATTAATAATTTCCTCTTCAACTGCAAGCATTTGACGCGGTCTACCCCTTCCAGCATGTCTTCCCCGATTTTCCCGTAATTCTCCATAATCTCGAGCCCTCTGAATTAGACGCACAAATGCAGCTGGTTTGGGGTGGATACGTAATGGAAAACGTTCAGAATAAGCACGCGAAGCTGCAGCAGCATTTTGATGGCATTCGCCGTAAATTAGGATCATATCCACCAACTCATTGTTCTCGTACACATGTGCCATTATTACAAGGAAACAACACAAATTGAGGCAATCACAAAAGGAAAACTATTTTTGATGTCTGATGAATGCCACTTTTATCATAAATGCTGGAAGTCATACACACATTTCCTTTTTGGACAAGTTATTTTATGTAGCTAATGCGCCACCGATATACCATTTGTTTACATTTTTTTGTGCCGCGGTTTATTGTGACAACGGGTTTTTTTTTGCACCTTTTTTTTGAGAAAATGTAAACAAAATGTTTTATAGTTGGAGTCTTCTTTAAACCTAAAAATACCTGTAACTCCGTTATCTTAAATTTTTTATATAAACAATTTTTTGCCAAACAACTTATTTTGGCGAGATATATACCCTGTTAAAAAAAAACCCTCACTTTCAGATTCACCCTGTACATATATATATATATATATATATAATCTTTATTGAGCAAATATGCTAAATACAAAAACAAATCAATAAAATATTATATCCTAGGTAGTTACAATAATAATAATAATAATAATAAATTAACACATTAAAAAGGATTCAATAAAAAACATCCAAACAATAAATACACATAGTTGTAAAATAAATAAATAAATAAGTATAAAAAATAAAATAAAACGACAATATAAACGATATAAAACAAATCTCACAATAGATGATCTCTCACTAATTTTTTGAACATTTTCAGGTTATCACAGTCTTTTATATTGTTGGGTAACATATTGAAACCATGTAAACCTCTATATAGAACCGAGTTGAGCATTTGGGTGGTGCAACACTTATCTGACAATACAAAGTCATTACAATTTCTGGTGTTATAACTATGTACATCTTTAAAAAACTTCACCCTATCACAGATATAAGACGGTAACATTTTGTTCTTAATTTTAAACAGAAAAACATGGACGCTGTACGTAACTTTTTGCTTGACAGAAAAGACATTTAAAATGTTAAGCATTGTTGCAATTGGGGTATATCTATTGCATCTTAGAATAGTTCTCATTGCTCTATTTTGAACAATCTGTAACTGCTCTATCTTAAAATTAGGCAAATTGAACAAGAGGGTGGAACAAAATTCAAGGTGTGGAGTTGCTATACTTTTATAGATTAGCAATTTAGTAGCCATTGACAACTTATTGCCTATCCTCCCAATAAAGTTTACTTTTTTGGAAAACTTCCTCGTTATGTACCTACTCTGCATGTGCATAAAAATTCAAACATGAATCGAATATGACTCCTAAATATTTAATCTGATTTTCATGAAGTATTTTTTCGTTATTCATAATAATATTTATGCTTTCTAGATTAACATCTTTCAGACTATATTTTTTCCCAAATAAACAACATTTTGATTTCGAAGTGTTAATACTTAAGTTGTTGTTGCAAAGCCATTTAAACAAATTATTTAAATCAGTGTTTACTATTTTTTGCATCTGAACTATATCTTTTCCAGCCAAGTATATCATTGTATCGTCAGCAAACAATTCAATTTTACATCCCTTCACAACTTTGACGATATCATTTATATAGAGTAGAAATAATAGCGGTCCCAAAATGGTTCCCTGCGGTATTCCATACTGAACCAGTAAGGAATCTGACATAGAATTCTTAAATTTCACCTTTTGATGTCTGTTACTCAGATATGATTTAAACCATTGCAATACTGTGTGCCCAATGCCGATATCGTTTAGTTTCCTTAATAAAATGTCCCTATCTACAGTCTCAAAAGCCCTTTTGAAATCCAAGAATACTGCCAGTACGAAATTACCCTTATCTATTTCCCTCAGAAATACATCACATATATTTATAACCACAGACTCACACGAATGACTCTCACGGAAACCCGACTGATGACTCACCAATATTTCATTTTTATTACAATGATTTTGAAGCTGATTTTTAACAGCGAGCTCAAGCACTTTCTCATATACTTCGACGGTGTTTATTGGCCTGAATTCATTGCACAGATTCGTACCTGCAACTTTAGGGACAGGGATGACAGTGGATTCCTTCCATGCCTCCGGAAAATCCCCGGTTGAGAGGGACGCATTTATAACATTCGACAAACGATCTCCAACAGCATAACAAACATCACACAAAACCCCTTTAGAAATTCCACTATCACCACCCCCAACATTTTTCATGTCCTTTAGAATACCCTTCATGTCAGTCAATGATATTTGTTTGAATCTAGAAAACTCACTATAGGATACATTAGAGATATCTGCTGAAATTTCACCTAAGAGGGGATATTTTGGGATATTATTTACAATTTCCTGAATGCTATTTATAAAATATCTATTGAATTCTGTTGCAATGGTTAATTCCTATTCAAGGGAAAATTATGATATTTTCTGGAAAAAAGAAGAAAATCAGGGGCGTAACATAGTAAAGTTTCAAATTTTTTCAGTGAAAAATAACCCCATTGGAAATTAATGAAAATCAACTAAATTAGGCATAAATGCACTACCAACATTTTATTTTTCTTCTGTAAAACTATTCAGAGAAAAATTATGACATTTTCTGGAAAAAAAAATTCAGGGACGTATCATAGTAAAATTTCAAATTTTTCCAGTGGAAAATAACCCTATTGGAAATTAATGAAAATCAATTAAATTGGGCATAAATGCACCATCTAATATATATATTTTTTTTCTGGAATACTATTCAAGGGAAAATTATGACATTTTCTGGAAAAAAAGAAGAAAGTCAGGGGCGTATCATAGTAAAATTTCAAATTTTTCAAATATAAAATAACCTAATTGGAAATTAATGAAAATCAACTAAATTAGGCATAAATGCACCATCTAACATTTTATTTTTTTTCTGGAAAACTATTCAAGGGAAAATTATGATATTTTCTGGAAAAAAAGAAGAAAATTAGGGGCGTATCAAATTTTTTCAGTAGAAAATAACCCCATTGGAAATTAATGAAAATCGACTGAATTAGGCATAAATGCACCATCTAATGTTTTATTTTTTTCTGGAAAACTATTCAAGGGAAAATTATGTTATTTTCTGGAAAAAAGGAAGAAAGTTAGGGGCATATTATAGTAAAATTTCAAAATTTTTTCAGTGAAAAATAACCTCATTGGAAATTAATGAGTATCAACTAAATTAGGCATAAACGCACCATATAACATTTTATTTTTTTTCTGGAAAACTATTCAAGGGAAAATTATGATATTTTCTGGAAAAAAAGAAGAAAATCAGGGGCGTATCATAGTAAAGTTTCAATTTTTTTCAGTAAAAATTAACCCCATTGGAAATTAATGAAAATCAACTAAATTAGGCATAAATGCACTACCAACCTTTTTTATTTTCTTCTGGAAAACTATTTAGGAGAAAATTATGACATTTTCTGGAAAAAGAGGGGGAAGTCAGTGACGTATCGTAGTAAAATTTTAAATTTTTTTCAGTGGAAAATAACCCCATTGGATATTAATGAAAATCAACTAAATTAGGTATAAATGAACCATTTGACATTTTATTTTTTTTCTGGAAAACTATTCAAGGAAAAATTATGACATTTTCTGGAGAAAAAAAGAGAAGTCAGGGGTGCATCGCACTAAAATTCCAAATTTTTCCTGCGAAAAACAATAAAATTGAAAATAATTTTAAAAATTAAATAGGTGTGCGTTTGATAACATCTTTTTTCTACTGACATTTCATAATACGCTATTAAACGATTAAAATCTGTATCATAATGAACTTCATTACGATACAGATTTTCATTATATTACTCATTTTTAATGTTATACAATGTTGATAGATGGCAGCACTAGTTAAGATATTAAACATTTTAAACGGTAATTTTGCATAAAACAATTATTTTGATAACTATAAGAAAGACTCCGAATTGTTTAAAAGTTACCTAAAGTTTGGGACAAAGAATAATTATTATTTAAATAATGAATGATAAGGAAGAATTTTTAACTTTTTCCATTATTGTACAATTGATGGCGCCATCAGTTAAAAAAATTTGATTTTTTTTTTAATGTTGGCAGCACTCTGTTCATAGCTTTTTCATGGTAATTTAGCGAAAAACAATAATTTTTATAAACAAAAATACCTCAAATTGTTATTAAAAACACCTCCAGAAATTACAGAAAAGGCGACAAATGCAGGTAATAATATACTACCGGACAAGTCCAAGAAAATTTACAAAGAAATATGGACAATTCATGGATTGGAAACACCAAAAACACATCATCCTTCTCAGAAAATGTTTTAATAGTATATTTTGAAGAATTACAACAAAAAATGAAACCTTCAACTGTATGGATTACTCAATTATGAAATCTCTATTCAAAGTTAAGTATAATGTTGACATATCTAAATATAAGTTTTATCAATGGCAGTAGAAAAAATAGTGTATGCAACTCTCATGTAATGGCCATTAATACACTCGCATGTTATATACGAAACTCGCCTACGGCTCATTTCGTATCCTACAACATGCTCGTGTATAATGGCTATCATTACATGATCATTGCATAATATACTATTTTGGTATAAACAAAGTATAAAAAAAGGACCCGCTCAGGAAAATCAATGAAATTGACAATTGACAGTGTAAACTCAGTCACCAAAAAAAACAGTAAACTAACATTTTTGACAGTTGACATTTAAAATTTCATCTGTCAAAAAATACATGCTCTATCAATACTAAAACGACAGAGTCTATTCAGCTGAAAAAAAAAAGAAAAAAGGTGACTATTAGACCTTATGTCTAGTCATAAGGACTTGCGCGCCAACACATTAGGAAACCAATAGGATTAGGATTTGTTGTTAATAGAAAGTAGGATTAGGCAACAAATTAGGATTAAGAAGTGGATAGATTAAGGGCTTGCAGCCAACAAATTAGGATTTAAAATAGGCTAAGGAGAACTGGAAAAAAGAATTTTCCATTAAAAAACTAAATAATTTGATAATGCATAATTATAGTATTTTAGGCGTACTATAATGACCTTTGATAGTACATAGTACATAACCATTCAATTTTAGTACAAATATTATAATGGGCTCTTTCACTAATTTTTGAAATTGGCATATTTGGATAAAGCGACTAAAAACAGAATTTTCTGTATTTTTACTTTTGAAAAATTCACAGTCCTTCTTGAGAAAACAGAAAAATAAGAAATACCTCCAAATAAAAACCCAGAATTTATTTCTATGACGACGCAGCTCGCAATTTGACCGTGTTGCCACTAATTGTCAACATTGAAAATTTGTAATAGATTTAATTCTGAAATGTTGGAAAAATATCATGAAAAGTAGTTAAATTAATTAGTTATAGATTCAAGATTTTATAACATTTTTTTTTGAAATTATCATGAAATTATGCTTAAACACAATTTAATACAATTTTTTATGTTTAATTTTATTTATTTTTTTTACGTTGCACTACATTCAGTCACAACCGACAACAGCGCATTCGAACCTTGCTATGCTTTTACAGAGCGCACCACAACCGAGTCAGTCAGCTTCTTGCAACAACATAAGCGAAATGGAAAATATTTATGTGACGTCAGCGAATCGGCGCGTTTTGAATGAATTTAAAATTCGGCAATTTCAAATGCCTGTAAAAAACTTATTCAACCTCGTAGAAATTCTTTTTTTTGGTTTATATGCCTAAATAGTCCCTCCTTTGGGATTTTATACCTAAATTACGTATTTAAATTTTAGTGAAAGAGCCCATTATAGTACGGTTGGCAATACTGGTTATGAGTTAGCTATCTTATATAATAATGCTTTTTTTTTAATAATTAAGCATTATTATAAGTGTGTACTATTTAAAACGAAACAGGCAAAATATCTGATTTCAAAAAAATCTGATTTCAAAAAAATCGCTCGTACACGTAATTTGATTTTCAAAGGGGGAAGTTCTCTGCAACCATTTTCAGCAGTCCAACTTTAACCCTCTAGGTGGGGTAGGACCAACCCTTACTATTTCATATGGAACAAGGGGTCGAGTGGTACCTCTTTTAAAAGACCGTTCAATTCTCTTTCATTTGATCTCATTTGAAAGAAATTTGGACGCTCTTTTAGAACAGGTATCACTCGACCCCCTGTTCCATTTGGAATGGCAAGGGTTGGTCCTACCCCCCCCCTAGAGGGTTAAATTAGTGTTGAAAATCCTTCAAACACTCACACAATCAAATTACGTGTACGAGCGATTAAAAAAAAAATAAAAGTGACATTAGATATTCAGCCTGTTTCGTTTTAAATGGTATGCCCTGTATAAGATAGTTAACTCATCGGTAAAGTCATCGATTAGATTGATTAGAACAAAAACGAGGGGTATTTAACTAATTATTATTTGAAATATTTTCATGAGAGGACAAATCTATATATATAAAATACAATTGTGTTGGTGTTGAGCACTGTACTTATAACTCGAGAACGGCTGGATTGATTTGTATGATTTTTGCTTTATTGGATTTGTCTTTGTCCATCCTACGATAATAAATCGAAAAAATCGAAAAAAAAAACAGAAAAAAAAAAATATATCTATTTTACTTATTTATGAAAAAAACTCACTAAGCCCGCATACGGCGCCATCTCTTATAACCGATACCAAGTTTACCGTCACATTTTCATTGCAAACCATGTGGATTTATTGTCACACACTTTGCACAAAAACAATTTGAGGAAAGCACTTTATTTTTAATTGTTCTTCACAGTAAAAATGTCCAAAAATAAATAGAATGACAATGTTTTAATTGTGTATTTTATTTTGTTGTTCGTTCGTTCATTCCGAAAGAGCGCGAACTGGTCTCCCTGTCATTTCTTGACGCTTGACCATTGACGTTCTGTGGCTAAGTTCCGTTTCTCCTCTTAGGCATCCCTTGACAGCAGTGTTCCGTGGCGACTGTTCGGAGTGCTCCGTCCGGCTGGTGTCGAGTGGCAGAGAGCCAGGTTATGAGTCCGCCACAACCATTTTGTATACGGCGCCATATATTATAGGTACCTAGAACGAAGCTCGCCGTTGTGCGGTAATTTCATTGCAGATACAGTAGAACAGAATACTGCTAAGGAACTGGAGCTATTCCAAACAGAACTATTCCACTATTCCGATCAGATAAAGTGGTGCAGAAAGAGTAGATCAGATAGAATAGTGCAGAAACAGTAGAACGGATGGAGTATTGCAGTGCAGATAAAATGAAACAGGGCTGCGCACAAGCCTAAAAATTTTAAAAGCATTGACAATTTTACATTGTATTGCCAACATAGTGTCATTTTGACTTTTATCTTTAGATACGTTAACACATTTAATAGGTATTTAATAATTCAGAGGAGGAACGAAGTTCGCCGGGTCAGCTAGTTGTACATAAAAAATATAAATTCTGATTTCTGACCATTCTACATCTTTTCCAATTATTGCAATTCAGAAAAACACAAATAATGTAATTCAGAAAACCTCAATAATGGGAATTCAGATTTTTCAGATGTAATTCAGAAAACCACAATTGTAATTCAGATTTTTCAAATGTAATTCAGGAAACATACTTGTTATAATTCAGATTTTCTACATAGATGTAATTCAACATTTCAGAAAATCCTAATTGTAAATCAGATAACATTAGATGTAATTTAGATAACAGTTCTAATTTGGAATAAACACAGTAATGGTCTAACTGAGTTGCAAGCATGTGACTTGAAATAGTATATTTTATATACCTAGGTAGAGCAAAGCGCCTAGGTTTATAATGCGTAAGGTATCTAATGACTTTCTCTACTGAGGAATATATATATTTTTTTTTTACTACTGCTAGTAGAAAATAAAAAATTGGTTTGAAATCTGTGCTCAAATTATTATTTTTTGAATGCCTTCTTGAAAACAGAAACCTGTTTTTTTTTTATTTGACGTATGAAATTGTTTAATTTCAATTTCATACACATGACAATATCCTTGCATCATGACGTCATTTTCATTATTAACCTAGGTATTTTTTCATTATTTTCATTATTAACCTAGGGAGAGAAATTCAATTTTTTCCTAGAATAATAGATTGAAAAATGACTATTTCTCAGCTTAGTAGTAAAAAAAACAATTATTGCGCCTTCATTTACAGTCGGGATTGTCGGGAATGAGATGTTGTACCCATACTTATACAGGGTGGTCCATTTAAATTGAGACATTCCAATATCTCGAAAATGGCGCGTTTTTGAAAAAAAAAGTTCAATAATGTCTTAAGTTCAATGGCCCACCCTGTATACCTATTGTATATCGTATGCTAGAAACTTAAAATTACCAATTTTTCATTGAATATGAAAATTTTGCGACTAAATAAAAGAAAAAGTAAAGTCTGTTTTTTTTTTGAAGATAATTTCTGTTTTATTTTATAATATAGGTTTATTCAGGAACGTTTAATATTACAATTATTATATTAATTGACAACAATTATCATATAACTATCAAACTGACATAACTGGTTTAACTGATATAGGTAATTATTATGTTAATATTACCTATATTAACATCTTCCCCTTTAAATTCTAAATTAAATTTGTTTTATATTTACGTAGAAACCGTGAGTTTCTTCGTAAAACATTTTCATTATCCAATGTTTTAATTAAATAAGATCTAGGCTGTGAACATTTACTAATAATAACTCCTGGATGCCAAAGCTTAGTAGAAACGTCTTGAATCAATACCTTTTCCCCCTCAACAAAATCAGTTTCACCGATACTATTTTTGTTGTAATACTCTTTTTGCCTGGTTTGCATATTTTCCATTTCTGTAAAAACTGCACTAGGGACAAGTTTCGGTATTAAATTTTCTGATAAAATTGGTAATTTGGATCTTAAAATTCTACTTGACATCAATTGTGCTGGTGAGTACCTAAATAAGACCTGCTACAGGTGAATTACGATAATTTAGCAAATATAATTCCAAATCGATACCAGAATCATGTGCTTTTTTGAGCATAGTTTTGGCAATACCAACGGCTTTTTCCGCCAGTCCGTTAGATTGAGGATAATGTGGACTGCTTGTTTGAATAGTAAAATTCCAATCTTTAGCAAACATTTTAAACTTAAAAGATGAAAATGGCACATTGTCAGTAATTAGCAAAGAAGGAATTCCTAATTTACTAAAAACGCCTTTAAATTCTTTTATTAAAGAAGTAGGTTTTATTTTTAATCGGACAAATTTCAATCCATCTAGAAAAATAGTCCATAATAACAAGATAATTTTTACCAGCGTATTGTGCAATATCAGCACCAATTTTATAAAATGGAATATTAGGTATGGTATGATTTATAAGGGGCTTTTTTGACTTTGATCTGATATATTTTTGACATAATGAACAAGAAGACACCACGTTTTTAACATCATTTATGATTGCTGGCCAGTAAAAGAAATTTTTAACAATTTTAAGCACTTTAGATGCACTGGAATGTGTTTAATGTAATAAGTTTAACATAAATTTTCTCATTGAACTTGGTATCATCAATCGATCATTATAATAAAGTAAAACATCTGCAAGTTCTATATTATTTCTTAATTTGTAATAATGAGTTAATTCACCGGTAATATCGAAATTTTTTGGCCAACCATTTTTATAAAAATTTATAATATTAGATAGAACACTATCTTTGAGAGATTCTTCTTGAAATTCTTTAAATTTTTCATCAGAAATATTTAAAGTTTTATCTGTTATTACATGCACAACGTCATTCATTAAATGATCATGATATATAGGTGTTTTTACATTACATCTTGATAAAAAAATATGCAATATACATTTTTTTGCCATGCAAATATTTTATATTAAAATTATACAAAAATAACTTTAGTTTCAAACGCCGAATTCTATTATTTTGTATTTTCTCAATGCTTTTTGAAATGATAGATAATAATGGCATATGATCTGTATAAATAGTAACATCATTGTGTCCATAAATATAATTATGAAATTTCTGACAGGAAAAAGTAATAGCCAAAAGTTCTTTTTCAATTTGCGCATATTCAATTTCTGCTGAATTTAAACATCTAGAAGCAAAACAAACAGGCTTATTATTTTGTAAAAGACAACATCCAAGTGCATCTTTTGATGCATCACACTGAATGACAATAGGGAGTGATATATCAAAATTAGCAAGAACTTGACTACTACAAATAATATTTTTAATTTTATTTAACGATTGAACTTGTAGATTTGACCAATTCTATTCAATGTCTTTTTTTTAAAAATTGGCGCAAAGAAGAAATAATCTTGGATAAATTTGGAATAAAATGCCTTAAATAATTTATCATACCTAATATTCTCTGTAATTCTGTTTTATTTTTTGGATAAGGCAAATTTTTAATTACTTCAATTTTTGAAGGATCAGGCAACATTCCATTTTTACAAAAAATTACCCCTAAATAGGATTTAATTTCTTCTACACAATATTGAAATTTTTCAAAATTAAATTTTATATTATATTTTTTAGCTCGTTCCAAAACTTCCTGTATAACCAGGTTATGTTGATCAATAGTATCGGCAGATATCATCAAAATATATTGTGACCCCTGGAATATCTCCAAAATATTTAAATACTAATTTGTGGAAAAGTTCCGGTAAATTACATAACCCGAATGGTGCTCTTAAAAATTTGTATGTTCCGAATACTGTACTAAATGCACAGAGTTGGCTTGACTCCTTATCTAATTTTAGATGATAAAAACCATTTTTAATATCAAGCACACTGTAATATTTTTTATATGCAAGAGATGGTGCTAGTTCTTCTATTGTAGGAATAGTATATCTTTCCCTAATAATAAATTTGTTTAAATGAATTGGATCTATACAAATTCTTAAAGATTTATTAGGTTTTTCGACAATTACTATATTAGAAACCCACTCGATTGGTTCATTTACTGAAACTATAATTTCCCTTTCAACCAAAAAATCTAAAGCTGGTTTTAATCTATCTTTGATTTTCATAGGTATTCTACGAGCAGAACTGGCAAAAGGAATAGCATCTTTATGAAGCTTAATTTGGCAAATATCAGGAAAACAGCCTAAACCTTCAAATGTGTCTTTATATTTTTCAAAAAAAATGTTTTATTACATAAATTTGAATGATTTGCTATTGTATCAATACGTTTAACTAAATTCAGATTGAGGCATGCATTTAACCCTAATATCGGAACACAATCGTCTTTAACTACAACAAATTCTAAAATATTGATATTTTTATCTGTTTCCACTTGAACAACAATTTTACCTAATGATTTAATTTTGAATCCCCCGTAGGCAATTAAATTTATATTGAAAAATTTAATATTATCTTGCAAACCAAGTTGCTTGATGTTTTTAATGGCAAAATATTCACCTCTGAACCTGTATCAAGCTTAAATTTGATTTCCAAATCCTCCAGTTTCAACCATTTATACCAAGATTTTTCAGTCTGGAGGTCACCTGCATTATTTATTACATTTATAGAAAACCATGAATTGGATAATTCTTCGGATAATTCCGTCTTTCCATTTACTTCATATACTTCCACATCATTTCGGGATTCATTTTGTGTTTTTACTTCATTACAATTTTTTCTTACATCGTTTTGTTTCTGGGTTTTACACACCGAAGAAAAATGGTTAATACGTGAACAATTGAAACATTTTTTTCCAAACGCTGGGCAATTACCATAATCATGCTGGGAACCACATCGAAAACATTTAAATTTGTTGAATTGTATTTTTTTGATCACTGATCTGTCAGTTTTATATGTAACTTTGTCAACACACATGTCATTGGGACTTGAAGATAAAATTTTCATATTTTTTTCTGCTAATTCAACAAATTTGCATACATCAATCAGTTTTTCTAATGAACAGTCATCAAGTAAAAAACGTACCTTCAAATTTTTTGAAAAAATTCCCAATACAATTTGTGCTTTCAATAATTTGTTTTCCTGACTTTCAAAATGACATAAGTTGTTCAGAAATTTTAGGTCAGCATAAAATTTTTCAAACGGCTCACCTTCTTGTTGCTTCCTATTTAAGAATTGGTATACATTCATTATTTAATTTTCTTTGGGTATGCAATGATTTTCCAAAACGCGTAAGATCTTCTCAACATTTTCTTCTTCTGGCTTCAGATCAGAAATAGATTTGTACAACTTTAGAACTTCTGATCCCACCAAATTCTTTAATCTTGCTACTTGAACTTCCTTCGATTTTTTATTCGTTTCAGTAGCCAAAAAATAAATATGTACTTCATCATTAAAGTTACGAAAATTTTCAGCAACATTTCCACTAAGGAATAGCTCTTTAGGCTTGTTAAATTCCATTTCTTCGTATGTCGGTTTACTATTACGACTGCACCATGTTTTATTTTATAATATAAGTTTATTCAGGAACGTTTAATATTACAATTATTATATTAATTGACATTAATTATCATATAACTATCAAACTGACATAACTGGTTTAACTGGTAAGTGTCTATTAATATAGGTAATTATTATGTTAACATTGTTTTGCCAACATAATGTCATTTTAACTTTTATCTCTAATAAAAAAACAGACTTTAAAAATTCCGCTTTCCGCTTCTACCCTTTTGCGAACGAAAATAGAAAATTTCCTCAAAAAGGCAAGAAGGGGATAATTCCATCAAGTTGGCAACACTGTGGCTGACTTGTTATCAAACGCAAGGATATCAACAAAGCATTTGATAGGTTGGATATAGGCCCCGCCCCTTTCCAATCAGATGCGAGTGATATCAGTAGGGCATTTAATTGGTTAGTTGAGCCCCGCCCCTTTCCGGGGTTTATGTATCGTCAAGGTATTTGATTGGTTGTTTCCTTTTCAACCCTTTCCAATGGCCCCGGCTCACCTACAGTGACTTCACCTTTTCAAATAGAAATTCGGTACCGCCGCCATATTCTTGCAAATTTTGAATATGAATATAGAAGTTAGCCACGCCTCTGCCGCCATATTTTTGCAAATTTTTTAATGTTTACTCAGCTATTATTATTAATATTATTATTATCTATCCATCTAAGTATACAGGGCATACCATTTAAAACGAAACAGGCTAAATATCTGATGCCACTTTTATATATTTTTTTTAAATCGCTCGTACATGTAATTTGATTATGTGAGTGTTCTAAACATTTTCAGCACCAACTTAACCCTCTAGGGGGGTAGGACCAACCCTTACCATTCCAAATGGAACAGGGGGTCGAGTTATACCTGTTTTAAAAGAGTGTTCTATTTTCTTTCAAATGACATCAAATGGAAGAGAATTTATTGTTCTTTTGAAAGAGGTATCACTCGACCCCCCTGTTCCATTTGAAATAGTAAGGGTTGGTCCCACTCCGCCTAGAGGGTTAAAGTTGAAGTGCTGAAAATGGTTGCAGAAAACTTCCCCCTTTGAAAATCAAATTACGTGTACGAGTGATTTTAAAAAAAATAAACGTGGCATAAGATATTTAGCCTGTTTCGTTTTAAATGGTGTACCCTGTATATTTATTTATTCTTTATTTTTCAATTTTTCCATCTCATATTATGTTTATTCCCGGATCTTGAATTTTCGTTTTCTTCTTAACTTTTCTAATAACCATTTCCAGCAACTATTTTAGGGAAGCCCTAACAATAGGTAGATATGCCTTAAACTAATACTTATCGTTAGGGCTCCCCTAAAATAGTTGAGGTTTATAATGCGTGATGCGTGAGGTATATAATGACTTTCTCTGCCAAGAAATAGATTTTTTTTTACTACTACTAGGGCCGGTTTCTCAATAGTGAGTCACCCCCGGGTTGGCTTCAACTCTAGGGTTAACGTGTCAAATTGCAATGTTTACCCTGGAGTTAGCTTGACCCGAAGGTGACCTGCTATTGAGAAACCGGCTCCTAGTGGAAAATGAATGTAATCTGTGCTCTAATTATTTTTTTTGAACGCCCTCTTGAAAGTGATGTCCTCTATTAACAGCTTATGATAACTTCCTATGTACCTACAGAAACCTGCATATTTTTTTTATTTGACGTATGATATTGAAATTGAACCAATAAAAACATGACAATATCCTTGCGTCATGACGTCATTTTCATTATTAACCTAGGTATTTTTTCATTATTTTCATTATTAACCTAGGGAGAGAAATTCAATTTTTTCCTAGAAAAATAGATTGAATAATGACTATTTCTCAAGTTAGTAGTAAAAATAGTATATTATATACCTAGGTAGAGAAGTTGGTCATTATATACCGAAAGCTTTTATAAACCGAGGCGCGCATCGCCGAGGTTTATAATGCTTGAGGTATATAATGACTTTCTCTACCGAGGAATATATAGAATTTTTTTTACTACTGCTAGTAAAAAATAAAAAATTTGTTTAAAATCTGTGTTCTAATTATTTTTTGTGAACGCCCTCTTGAAAGTGCTGCCCTCTATTAACAGCTTATATAACTTCCTATGTACCTACAGAAACCTGCATTTTTTTTTCAAATTGACGTATGATATTGAAATTGAACCAATAAAAGCATGACAATATCCTTGCGTCATGACGTCATTTTCATTATTAACCTAGGTATTTTTTCATTATTTTCATTATTAACCTAGGGAGAGAAATTCAATTTTTTCTTAGAAAAATAGATTGAATAATGTCTATTTCTCAGGTTAGTAGTAAAAAAAAATATATACTCCTGGACAAAATTATCGCACCACTGCACATAAGCATCACCATAAGCAGTGGTGCGATAATTTTGTCCTGGAGTATAATATAAAGTATGGAAATCCAATTGGTCCTATATTTTCTAGGATGGTCCCCTCTGGGGCTTTATTCTGTAAGGAACGAACCGTTCGATTCGGTAGAATTTCTTCGATTGTGACGTGATTTTCGCTTTGGTAGCGCAAAAACCAAACCGAAAATGACGTCACAATCGAAGAAATTTTGCCGAATTGAAAGATTCGTTCCTTACCGAATAAAGCCCCAGGCGCCTTAATTTTAAATTTCGAATAATTTAAAAACTAGGTAATACAGGGTGATCCGAAATTAATGCACCAAATTTTTATGGTATATTCTACATCGAAAGTAAACCCTAGTTTCCTATATGAACATAATATGGACTAGGAAGAGCTTCGAGCATTGAATGCTGCTTACACATATTGTGTATTTAAGAGAAGAGTCTGGGGAGCAGGCATCTACATGTCTATCAACTTAGCGAGACAACTTCGAAAAATCGATTTTCCGTTATGCCAAGAATTTGCCGCTTTTTTGCCGCTAATTAAATGTGGAATTAAAAAATTTGCCGCTCTTTTGGTTTTTTCTTAATTACGTGTTTTGCTAACTTGACGTCAAGATAGCGAGACAACATCACTAAATATGTCAGCAGTAGAAAATTAGGTAGATGAAAATTTGCCGCTAATTAGTTGTTCAAACCAAAAATTTGTCGGTTCTTTTTTTTTTCCATAAATAATCAAGTTTGAAAAAAAAAATCATTTGTTTCGCTAACTTGACGTCAAGTTAGCGAGACATTATCACTAAAAATGTCGGTAGTGAAAAATTGAATGAATGGAAATTTGCCGTTTTTTTGCCGCTAATTAGTTGTGAAAACCAAAAATTTGTCTCTTCTTTTTTTTTACAAAAAATCAAGTTTCAAAAAAAATCATTTGTTTCGCTAACTTGACGTCAAGTTAGCGAGACAATATCACTAAAAATGTCGGTAGTGATAAGTTGAGTGAATGGAAATTTGCCGCTTTTCTGCCGCTAATTAGATATGAAAACTAAAAATTTGCCGCTATCTTTCTTTTCATAAGAAAATCGTGTTCGGAAATAAAATAATGTCTTGCTAATTTGACCTAAAGTTAGCGAGATCACTAAAAATGTCGGTAGTGATAAATTGAGTGAGTGGAAAATATGGCGTTTGAAAAAAATATGATGTGTTTCGCTAAGTTGACATCAAGTGAGCAAAACAGTATAATTAAAAATGTCGGTAGAGAAAAATGGAGTGATAGAGAAAAGCTGTGGAAATTTGCCGCTTTTTGCCGCTAATTAAATATGAAAACCCAAAAATTTGCCGCTCTTTTTCTCCATGAAAAAATCGTGTTTGAAAAAAACTTGTGTTTTGCAAGCTTGCCGTTAAGTTAGACCGACATCATCACAAAAAACGAAGGGCAGTATAAAATTAGGTGAGTAAAAGGGTGTTCCGTTATAAATGATCTCCCACCCTTGATTTTTATGCACCCTGTAAGTATATTTTAATTAGTGAAACTCAACATTTGTTGGAACAAATATTTATTTCTAAATTTTTTGAAAATAGTTTTTTTTTTCTTTAGCTTAGGAAAACTCTATTGAAGGCCTTATAGATTTCAAAAATCAGAAAGCGAAATATCGTGTGCTCATTTATACAGAAAATAAAATAAAAATAGAAATAAAATTAAATTGGGATAAAATGGAAAATATCGATAATTTTTGGCAAATTTTCCCGAATGCATTTTTAGTTGAAAAAAAGCACGAGGGACGAGTGCCTTTTCCAGTTAAAAATGCATGAGAGCAAATTTCTCAAAAATTATCGATATATTTCCATTGCTCGAGTTGTATTTTATGAGAGAATTTCATGAATCAAAAATTTAAATTTTTAGTATATCCTCGTAAGTATAAAATGTCACCAATCAGAAAAAATGTCAAATGCCACCCGTTAGTAAGCAATTATCCAATCCGATAATCTTGCACTAGTACAAATTATCACGTAATCGTAATCTGATTGGTTGAAATCAACAATTAAAAAATGCCAGTTTATGCATGGGATCTGTGTCATTTGCGCGAGGGAGAAAAGTGCGATACAAAAAGCGCGAGGGACAAAATCACGACGGAACAAAAACGCGACAGGACAAATGCGCGATGGACAAAAACGCGACTGGATAGAAGCGCGAGGGACAAAAGCGCACGACTGCACAAAAACGCGACTGGATAAAAGCGCTAGAAGCACAAGCGCGAGCGACAAAGCGCGAGGGGACAAAATCGCGACAGAACAAAACGCAACTGGATAAAGCGCGATTGGCCAAGAACGCGAAGTGCCTTACTACGAGAACTGAAGATCGTTTTCCAAAATACAAGATATTTTCGGTGGCTCCGGTTCAAAAGAACGATATTTAAAATAGCAACATCAAAAAGGCGACATATTGTTAAAGCGATATATCGAAATAGCGACATTTGGAACAGCGACATCTAAAAAAAACAGCAACATATCAAAAGAGCGACATATGTAAAGAACGAGATTTAGAACAGTGACAAATTAAAAGAGTGATTTACAACGACGACCTCTAAGCAAAAGAGGGAAACATCAAATTCTTCCAATATTAATCAAAATTATGTAGACTTACTCAAACTAACCCGTCCGTCTAGGGCAATCTCGTCCTCGTGAGTTAGCATTTTATTTAAAAAGCACTGCGCTCTCAAGAGACCCTGAGCAATCAGTGAATTAACTTTGCTTTTTTAAATAAAATGCTCACGAGGACTAGATCGTACTAGGTGGACGGGTTATTTTGGGTTAGTTTGAGTAAGTCTGTATTGCGACATCAATTTGAACCAATAATAATAAAGCAAATACAGACTTGCTCAAACTAACCCAAAATAACCCGTCCGCCTAGTGCGATCTAGTACTCGTAAGTTAGCATTTTATCCAAAAAAACAGTCAATTTATTTATAGCGTAGGGTCCCTTGACCGCGCCTTGTTTTTCAAATAAAATTCTATTCAGCGAAGACTAGATCGCACTAGGCGAACGGGTTAGTATGTGTTAATTTGAGTAAGGCTGCATTTTTCTGATTATTATTGATACAATTTGATGTGTCCCTCTTTTGCTTACAGTCCTCGTAGATAGTTAGATACCTCGCGTTGTTGTCCAATCGTGCTTTATTCCAGTCGCGTTTTTGTTCCGTCGCGCTTTTGTCCTTCGCGTTTTTGTTCCGTCGCGCTTTTATCCCTCGCGCTTTTGTTTCTCGCGCTTTTCTCGCTCGCGCCTTTGTTTCTCGCGCTTTTATGCAGTCGCGTTTTTGTTCCGTCGCGCTTTTGTCCCTCGCGCTTTTAGTATCGCGCTTTTCTCCCTCGCGCAAACGACTGTCGCGCAAATGACACAGAGCCCAGTTTATGGTTCGAATACCAGTTTTGACAGATGAATGAAGTTTTCTACCGACATTTTTATTGATACTGTTTTGCTAACTTGATGTCAAGTTAGCGAAATACATGATATTTTTTTCAAACGCGATATTTTCTTGTAGAAAAAGAGCTAATTAGCGGCAAATTTCCACTCACTCAATTTATCACTACCGACATTTTTAGTGATCTCGGTAACTTTACGTTAAATTAGCAAGACATTATTTTATTTTCGAACACGATTTTCTTATGAAAAGAAAGGTAGCGGCAAATTTTTAGTTTTCACATCTAATTAGCGGCAGAAAAACGGCAAATTTCCATTCACTCAACTTATCACTACCGACATTTTTAGTGATATTGTCTCGCTAACTTGACGTCAAGTTAGCGAAACACATGATTTTTTTTGAAACTTGATTTTTTGTAAAAAAAAAGAAGCGACAAATTTTTGGTTTTCACAACTAATTAGCGGCAAAAAAACGGCAAATTTCCATTCATTCAATTTTTCACTACCGACATTTTTAGTGATAATGTCTCGCTAACTTGACGTCAAGTTAGCGAAACAAATGATTTTTTTTTTCAAACTTGATTATTTATGGAAAAAAAAAGAACCGGCAAATTTTTGGTTTACACAACTAATTAGCGGCAAAAAAACGGCAAATTTTCATCTACCTAATTTTTTACTGCTGACATATTTAGTGATGTTGTCTCGCTATCTTGACGTCAAGTTAGCAAAACACGTAATTAAGAAAAAACCAAAAGAGCAGCAAATTTTTTAATTCCACATTTAATTAGCGGCAAAAAAGCGGCAAATTCTTGGCATAATGGAAAATCGATTTTTCGAAGTTGTCTCGCTAAGTTGATAGACATGGCATCTACGAAGGATGCAGAACGATATTCCGCGTGTGGCTAAATTCACTAAAATGTTGCACCAATCTCAATGAGTTCATTTAGGATCGGCTAAAATACGCATACATAGCTTGCACATACGCACTATTTTTGGAGCAAATAGTACCTGGTTCGATTCTCGTTGAAAGCAATCCTTTTTTTTTTCAAATTTTGTTTTTTCTTAGGGTTTTTATTTTTCTTCTAAATAATATTAAGAGGACGGGTTAGTTTGGATTAGCTCTATTTGGCATTACTTTTTTTTTAAGTTTTGCTTTTTTTCTTAGGATTTTTAATTTTTTTTTGAGGACAGGTTAGTTTGGATTAGCTCTAATTTCGTTTAAAATACCAACATATAAAGACTAGCCCTTATCAAGAATTATGGTGAAGCTCCGTCTGTCTGTTCCCCAGACTATTGTGTTAACGATAGCTGTGAAGGGTGGTCAAATTTTCAGGGTTTTTGTTTTTTTTTTCTATAAGTTTTGAACACGTTTCTCCGTGTGCAAGGTGGCTACCACAGTGCGGACTGTAATGTGCTATTATCACCTAACCAAAGCGCATGCGCCTATGGGTTTATAAGTAAAAACCGTTTATTTTAGTGAGATCTATAATTCCTCAATTTTTGGCACAATAGTTTCGGAGTGAGTATATGAGTGAGTGACAAAATTGGCATTTTTTAAGGCCATGTAACTTTTTTGTTGGTTGATAGAAATCGATGAAATTTAATTTAAGTATTAGGTCTATAAAGGTCTACGACTGTGCAAAATTTCAGTTTTCTAGGACACTTCAGAGCTGAGTTACAGGTAGGTCGAAAATGACCTGAAATGTTCTCTCACCTTTCAGTTGCTAGTTGATAGGGATTTTATTTGGTTCTGGTTACTTATAGGTCCCAACTCCTATGCAATTTTTTCGCAGTAATTTCATTTAGATAGCACTTGAAAAATAGTTCCCATTCGAAAAAAGTGCGGAATATTTAGTTTTTTACTATATAATAAGGTTTTAGCGCGTTTTAGTTACGGAAAAAGCATATACAATATATACCTACCTAGTCCTAATTCTCATTATTTCTTTATCTACAAGCGTTTGGTTATGACGTTTTTACATAACTATTTTTCTAGTATTTGAGTTGTGTTATGAGACTCATAACACAACTAGTGGTGTTATAGACTAGGTTATGAATTCATAACACAACTAGTGGTGTTATGGACGAGGTTATGAATCTATAACACAACGATTTTTGGTGATTTGACAAATGTCAAAGCAAAGGTAAACTTGTAAAGGTAAAATGAAGTTACACAACTACTAATAAACGAAAATAATTAAAAAAACATTCCTATTTTTCGCTTTATAGATAAAACGTTGTACATCACGCGTGCGTTTAAACATTACTACAAAACTCGTGTGATTAGAACGACTCGGTCTACGACCTCGTCGTTTTAATCTTTCACTCTCGTTATTGTAATCATGTTCATAAACGCACTTGTAATGTAAATAACTATTATCAATTCGTTAATGGATTTTTATATTGTACTTACTCAGTGGTGTAGCTGTGGCATAAGCGTAACCGCGACGCTACGTCCATACCGACCTTAACGCCGCGACTCGCGCGACAGTGACAAGCGACAAGGAACCGGTGACTGACCACCAACGGGATTGGAACAATTGAGTGACGCTGGGGACGCCAAGCAAACCACAGGTAAACGTCTCGCGGTCGATTACTCGCATACAACATGGTGGCAGCGTGAGTTTTACCCACAAATTCGGAACAATAGGTCAATCGGTCGCGTTTAGGCCATTGTTAACTAGCAAAATTTATCGCCGGGCGGAAGAAATTAGTGAAAATCGGGTTCGGGGCCCAGGCATCGCGTCGGGAAAAGGTAGTGCCGAAGTGGAACTCGGTGACATTTTTTGTGCGCAGCTTCGCGTGGAAATCGTTCGATTCAAGTAGCCATTCGGCACGGATAAACCATGGCCAGTGCAGAAGAATTGACACAACACATTCAGCAGCAGAATGCTCTGATTGATAAATTGATCAAACTGCAAACGGCCCAAATAAACGCCAACGCCCAAAATGCCATTACGCAACAGAATGCAGCAGCAGCAGCAGCGGCAGTTCCTCCGCCGGTTACACAAATAACTGCAATACAGCCAGTCGTGCCACCTCCTGGAGAATTTTCATACCAGGCAGAGCACTGGTCCGACTGGAAAACAAGATTTTCGCGCTACAAGCGCACTGCACTTGATAGTTACACGTCTGAACAACAGGTGGATTACCTGGTGGCTTATTTAGGGCCAAAATCAGAGTGTATTTTGAAATCTTTCCATCTGTCAGACACAGAATTGAAAAATTATGACGTAGTGTTGAATAAATTTGACGAATATTTCACACAAAAGAAAAATTTAGTTTATGAACGAGTTAAATTTTTGCAAAGATGTCAGGAACAGAACGAACCTTGCGACAATTTTATCAATGACCTCACAACTCTAGCTCAAACATGCGAGTGGGGGGCATTAGAGACAGAAATGATTAAACTTCGCCTAATTGCTGGTTTGGCAAACAGTAGAGTATCGATGCAACTACAGTCACACCCCGACGATTCCACAGCTGAAGTTATTCGGAAAGTGCGATTGGCAGAATCTTTACAAAAACAACAAGATGTTGTTAGAGCAGCCAACATCCCAGGCACTTCTGACTTTGCATCGACAAACACATTAGAAGTGAACTATCTTCGTGCTGACACACACAGGGAAAAAGCCAGCAAATATCAAGGTAACAAACACGTAAACACATACACAAACAGCTCAGCTAGTCAGTATTCGGGGCGAGATAGAACGGATGCTTCTCATCCTAGCAAGGATTGCAGGAAATGTGGAATTACACCAAAACATCCTTTCTCAAACTGCCCAGCAAAAAATGACAGCTGCAGGAAATGTGGCAATATAGGACACTGGGCCATAAAATGTTTGTCTTTACCTAGCACCAAAGCCCAGGATCGCACACAGGTAAGCGAAATAACTTCGGAAGAGAGAGTCAGTGAGGATGATTTTTATTTCTTAGGGGAAATTAATGATAATTATTCTGAGCCCTGGAAAGTAAATGTTGACGTCAGTGGCGTACAAGTCAGATTTAAAATTGACACAGGAGCTGATGTCACTGTAGTAAAATCAGACATACTGACAAAACTTAAGCGTATAAATTTAAACAAAGTAGAAAAGCCTCTACTCTCAGCTTCCGGAGATCCATTGAACATAGTAGGAACTGTAGATTGTAATTTAAAATGGAAAGATTCTGTTCATGTCTCAAAAATTTATATTGTCAAGAATCTTCGAGAAAATTTACTAGGTAGAAATGCTTGCGAAGCTTTGGGAATGCTTTCCTGGGTAAATTCCGTCACAGTTGCAAGTCAGTATCCAGAACTTTTTCAAGGCATTGGAAATTTAGGCAAAAACTACCACATAACACTAAAAAGTGATGCAGAACCCTTTTCTATTTCTACTCCTCGCCGGGTACCTCTACACTTGAGAGAGAAAGTTTCGGAGAACTTAAATGTACTCGAGCAGCAAGACATAATATTCAAGGTAACAGTACCAACTGCATGGTGTGCACCCATGGTGGCTGTGCCAAAACCTGGGGGACGTGTAAGAATATGTGTCGACTATACACAACTAAATAAAAGTGTGAAAACTGAACATCTTGAATTGCCTAGCGTTGTGGAATCACTGGCTCAGATAGATCCCGAGGCAAATTTCTTTAGCAAATTGGATGCCACCTCCGGATTTTACCACATACCTCTGGATAACGAATCGAAGCTACTGACCACGTTCATGACCCCATTTGGAAGATTTGCCTTCAAAAGGTTGCCTATGGGAATAACTTCAGCTACAGAACGGTTCCAGAGAGAAATGATGGAAACTTTGCAAGGATTAGAGGGCATCATCAATGTCGCTGACGACACTTTGGTGTTTGGGAAGAACAAAAAAGAGCATGATGACAGATTACAAAAAGTTTTACAGAGATTCCAAGAAAGGAACTTAAAACTAAACAAAGAAAAATGCATTTTCGGAGCCGAAAGTGTAACATTTTTAGGACACATAGTCTCAAGGAAAGGGGTAGAAACTGATCCAGAAAAAATCCAAGCTATTCTACAAATGCCAGCACCAACCGACATTAGTGGCGTACGAAGGCTATTAGGATGCATCCAGGTTCACACCAGATTTGTACCAAGCCTGGCCAGCATTGCAAAACCAATACATGAATTGTTGAGCAAGAAAGTAGAATTTTGCTGGAACGAAATACACGAAAAGGCACTTGATAAAATCAAGGTAGCCCTCACATCTACGCCCATCCTTGCCCATTTTGCACCCGGTCGACCAACCAGAGTCACAGCTGACTCCAGCTCTTATGGAGCCGGTGCAAACATTGAACAATTGCAGCTCGAAGGCACTTGGAGACCCATATCTTATGCCTCTCGTATATTATCGGACACAGAAATCAGATACGCCCAAATTGAGCGTGAAGCCCTGGCGCTGACTTGGGCATGCGAAAAATTTTCCCAATTTCTAATAGGGCACCACTTTACATTACGCACGGATCACCGTCCTTTGGTACAGCTGCTTGGTACAAAACCAATATCCGAATTGACTCCAAGAATTCAGAGATTTCGGATGAGAATGATGAGATTTTCTTACACAATGGAGTACATTCCAGGGAAAAATATGTACATTCCAGATCTTCTCTCTCGCTCACCAATAAAATCAACTTTACCTGAGGCTGATGCTCTTTTCATCGAGGAGGTGGAATTGTTTGCAAACCAAACATACGAAAGCTTACCAATAAAAGACATCTTGCTTGAAGAAATAAAGGCATCACAAGGAAAAGACGCACAAACACAAAGAATACTGAAATATGTCAATCAAGGATGGCCAGACATTGACCAAATGCTGGCTGAAGATAAAAATTTTTCCCAATTTCAGAATGAACTAGTAGAATTAGGTGGGCTGCTTATAAAGAAAAACAGGGTCTATATAACAAGGGACCTAAGAAACAAAATATTGGAAAAACTGCATGACGGTCACTTAGGAATATCCAAGAACCGTTCACGAGCACAAGAAACAGTGTGGTGGCCAGGTATCAGCACCCACATCAGCCAGAAAGTGACGAATTGTCTAAAATGCATAGAGCATAGAACACCACCAGTGGAACCATTGAAACCCACACCGGTGCCCGAGTATCCATGGCAGATCATAGGGACTGACTTATTCGAACTATCAGGACGACAACATTTAGTAGTAGTTGATTATTTTTCAAGGTATCTCGAAGTTGCGAGCCTGAAATCAACGACTAGCTCAGAAGTCATAGACAAACTAAAATCAATCATGGCCAGATGGGGTATACCAGAAGTTTTAAGGAGCGACAATGGGCCATGTTTCAGCAGCTACGATTTCAAACAGTTTGCACAAACATATGGTTTCCTTCACACTACAAGCAGCCCAAGATTCCCTCAATCTAATGGACAGTCAGAGTCCTCAGTCAAAACAGCAAAAAGAATAATAGCAAAAAGCAAAGATCCCAGCCTAGGACTCCTAAACTATAGAACTACAAAGTTGGAATGTGGTTACAGCCCTGCAGAATTATTAATGGGTCGAAAACCCAGAACAACAATACCTACAATAAAATCTCAATTAATACCAGATTGGAACTACCTAAATGATTTTAAAACAAAACGACGACGAGAAATAGAGAAGAATGAAGAAAATTATAACAGAAGACATCGAGCACGCTCATCATCTCCGCTAAAAATAAACGAGAAAGTTTGGATCACCAATGTGAAGGAGATGGGCACTGTAGCAAACAGCGGGCCGGAGCCAAGATCATACACGATAATAACAGATAACAATGCGTACCGAAGAACACGATCTCAACTTATCAAAATCTCAAATGCATCAACGTTACCTAACTCAGACATGACCACAGAAGCAGACATAGAAATGGCTGCCAATAACCAGAAAAAAAATGATGATAGGAGAGAAGAAAAGAAAGAGGCAGAACAGATCCAGGAAAACGACAACCAAAATGTACCGGTGGAGGTCCAAGAAGAACAATGGCCGGGCCAAGAGGCTCATCAAGAAATTGCACCTGACGTGGAGTTCTACAAAACAAGGTCGGGTCGTACAAGTCGTCCACCGAGACACAAGTGCGACAACAAACAATGTCGGCATTAAGTATCGACTCTGCCTGGGCGCAACAACACAGACATTGGCGTTCGGCATGTATATAGTTTAGTGTTAAAATAATATTAGTGCGTAAATACCTGTTCGTTAAAAACCTAACTAAAGACATAAACATTATCTTCAAAATGTAACAAAGGGGGATGTGGCATAAGCGTAACCGCGACGCTACGTCCATACCGACCTTAACGCCGCGACTCGCGCGACAGTGACAAGCGACAAGGAACCGGTGACTGACCAACGGGATTGGAACAATTGAGTGACGCTGGGGACGCCAAGCAAACCACAGGTAAACGTCTCGCGGTCGATTACTCGCATACAACAGTAGCCAGTAGGGGGGCAAGGGGGGCGACGCCCCCCCCCCCCCGCTCCTACCGCTCTTAAAAAACAAAAACAAGAAATTATAAAATTATGCTGTTTCTTATTTATTTTATGTCATACCAATACATTATTGTGTTTTTATACCTTAGATACCATCTACATAATTCATTACTTTATGCCTGTGTGGGCATAAAGTACACATTATGGCCCGCGCGGGCATAAAGACGCAAAAAACAGTTTTCAATTAACTTATTCTTTATTAACAAAATATAAATTTACGCTCACTAACATATTATTTTTGTCAAAAAATGATGATGTTTGCACACTTATGACAATTTGCGAAGTGACACTTTTTTCCCAGGTATTTATTATTCACAACCAACTGGTATGACATAATAGTACATTAAAATACAAGTTTCATAAGACGTGATTTTATCGCACGAGCCCTATATTAGAAAACGAGCCGGAGGCGAGTTTTCTAAAGGGCGAATGCGATAAAATGTCTTATGAAACGAATATTTTATACTATTTTTTCTATTTTGGTATTGTTTAATTAAAAAAAAAAAAAATTCTTGGAAATTTTATTCTCATATTTCCTGATTTCATAGTTTAGGTTGGTAACACTACATGCCAAATATAGAAATCTTCTATTATAAAATCGTGAATGACAGTTCGATGGCCATCAGTCCGCCAGTGTTACCAACCTCCGATAAGTAAAAAAGGAGTGTCACAAAGAGCTTCTTTTCGAAACTACTTTTAGTGTCGAAAAGACTTCGATATGACACCAAAATAGAAAAAAGTTTGTATGCACCACGGCTACTAATAGATATATATACCTTCGGGCGACTTACGAACCCTCGGGCCAGAGGCCCTCGGCTTTGTAAGACTGTCGCCCTCAGGGCATAATCATCTACTTAGTACCCTTGATACATAAATAACTATTATTGACGTCTTCATCCTTTATTCTTTATCGTAAGTTGGCATTGTCGGCAAATGGTTCAGTTCAATCAAAGGAAACATGATTGTGTTTTGATGATTGATGTAGTTGAAATAAAAGTACCGTATACCATACCGCCGATTTTTTCTGCCACTTCACTAATAATTTCTGGAAAACAAAATTGAAAAACAATTATTATGAATCTCAATCTATTTATTTGTTTATCACACTAGGAGCTGTCATCCCTCCGGATTTTCTCGGATTTGTAAGATTTGTTCTAATTTTCAAGGCGTCCGGGAGGATTTTTTCAAGTTACCGTTACGTCCACACATTACTTCTTTTAATACATAAATGTTTTTCGGAGTGGCATCCCAAAAAAAATAGTTATTTTCCTAACAAGTGCGGAAAGTGATACTTTCCCGCACGCGACTGCCGATGACCCGAACGATGCGAAGCGAAGTTCGGGCAAGCAGTCGAGTGCGGGAAAGACACTTTCCGCATGAGTTAGGAACATTATTTTTTCTACGAGCGCGTCCAAATATAAAAACAAAAACTAAGTAAATTCAAAGCGATATATTATTAAAGAAATCGTTCAATTACAATAGTATATTATATACCTAGGTAGAGAAGTTGGTCATTATATACCAAAAGCTTTTATAAATCGAGGCGCGCAGCGCCGAGGTTTATAATGCTTGAGGTATATAATGACTTTCTCTACCGAGGAATATATAGAATTTTTTTTACTACTGCTAGTAGAAAATAAAAAAATTTGTTTGAAATCTGTGTTCTAATTATTTTTTGTGAACGCCCTCTTGAAAGTGGTGCCCTCTATCAACAGCTTATATAACTTCCTATGTACCTACAGAAACCTGTATTTTTTTTCAAATTGACGCATGAAATTGAAATTGAACCAATAGAAACATGACAAGATCCTTGAGTCATGACGTCATTTTCATTATTGACCTAGGTATTTTTTCATTATTTTCATTATTAACCTAGGGAGAGAAATTCAACTTTTTCTTAGAAAAATAGATTGAATAATGTCTATTTCTCAGGTTAGTAGTAAAAAAAATTACTTATTTTTATATTCTTACGTTTCAAGAATGATTGAAAAAAATAATGTATTAAATCGATTTGATGTTACAGTTACAATAAACAAAATTTCAAAGGTAAAAAAACTGCCCCGCCTCAAAGGAACCAAAAAGTCAAACAATGTCAAAAAATATTATAAAATTTTTGAAATATGCACAAATTAGATTAATATGGATTAAAATAGGAATATGTCAAATAGTTTATGAGCATAAATTAGTATATCCAGCAAAAATGTATGCAGAAAAAATTGATAAAATGTTTGATTAGTTAACTTACACTTCTTCTGAACGCCACTTTCCCGCACTAGTGCGGGAAAAACGAATTCGCGCACTAGTGCGGGAAAGTGACATTTTCGGAACTAAGATGCGTGCGGGAAAGTGATAAAAAATGCACGCTCGTAGAAAAAATTGTTTTTGAAGGCTTAAAATAAACTTTTTTGGGCGTGGCACCCGGGGAAATTTTTCTCCTCCGGCGGGCTTTTCGTCTTCAATATTTTCCCCCAATAAGCAAATAGTACAAAAGCATACAAACATTCATTTGTTACCCCCCCCCTCCCCCCTCCTCCAAAAGAATTATTATGCGCCCCCTCATATCTTTGCCCCTCCCGCCCCGCAAGGCTGGCTACGCCACTGTACTTACTAAGGAATAGCACGCATTACGTGAACGGGAGTTTGCATATTGTTAAATGATGCACTTTATTACAATATGTACACGTTTATTTACAGATTATTTACAGATTAATTATTATTATGACCGATTAATTAGGATCACGTTTTTTTGATTAATTTTAATTATCAGGACGGAATGCTTGACCAATGACACATCAGCTGCTCTGTGTCTTTTCCGAGGTTATGTTGTCTGAAATGTCAAAACAGGTTTGTTCCGTTTTCTGACTTGAACTTACTCTAACTCATTATACTACACCTCCCTCCTTAAAGCTAAACTAAAATAATAACTTAAAGCTAAACTTAACTAATAATTAACAAAGATACAAGGGATACAAGCAAAGATATCAATATTTACATAAAGGTCATTATTTAAGTATTTTGGTCAAGTACAAAATCTGAGAATTTTTGGGGTTGAATAATAGAACGCTTAGGTCTTTTATTGTTTAGATTTGCTTTACATTCAAATTTAGGAATTTCTTTTGAGTCACTGTCTTTCATCATGAATTTTCTGTTTCGTTCTATTACACTACCGTTATCCAGTTTCACAATATAAGTCCTAGGTTTTTCAGATTTTTCAATAATTTTACCAGACAGCCATTCCGATTTATCTTGCTTTTGGACTCGTACACCCTCAGCCTTATTTAAAACTGGCAGAGTTTTAGCATGTATATCAAAATTTGACTTTTGCTTTTGTTGGTAATTTTTTAAGCGTTTTACAATACTACTGTTTTTTTTACAGAATATGTTAAATTCAGGCAAGAGGCTATTGATTTTCCTATTAAATAACAATTTAGCTGGAGATGGAATGTCATGATCGATCGGTGTGTTTCTGTACTCAAGAAGACACAAATATGGATCTTTATTATCAAACTCAGCTTTTTTCACTAAATTTTTATAAGTTTGTATGCACCGTTCCACCATACCATTCGAATGAGCGTATGTTGGACTGGATGTCACATGTTTAATATTCCAAGAGACTACAAATTTTTTGAACTCATCTGAGCTGTAATTAGTGCCATTGTCTGACCTTAACACTTTAGGTATGCCATGGCGTGCAAAAATTGATTTAAGCAAATTAATTGTATGTTTACTATCTAGTTTTTCTAAAATACCAGTTTCGATAAATTTGGAATAATAGTCAATTACAATTAGATAATTTTTTCCATTAATATAACAGACATCCGTTCCAACCGTTTCCCAAGCATTACCAGTAATTTCTGATACAATTAAAGGTTCTTTTAGATTTGAATTTCTGAAATTCAAATAAGTTTCACAGTTAGTTACAAAGTTTTCTATTTCCTTATTTATATTTGGCCAGAATAAACATTGACGAGCCCTTAACTGACATTTCGTTATGCCGAGATGATTATAGTGGATAATTTTGAGCATTTCGTTTCTTAAAACATCAGGAACAATTATTTTGTTTGCTTTAAATAAGACGTCATTTACAGTTATTATGTTATCCCTATACTCCCAATACTTTTGTAACTCAACAGACAGTTTATTTTTTTTATCAGGCCAACCTTCTTTGACTACTTGCATTAATTTATGTAAATTTTTATTATTTTTTGTTTCATGTTGAAATTCTTTATACTTTATGTCCGAGATGGGCATAATTTTTTCAATCAGATTAATATGAGCCTCAATTTCTTTCAAATTAAATTTATCTGCATCAGTCAATTCATTTAAGAAGTTTCTGCTCAAACAATCAGCTATAAATAACTGTGAACCTGGTTTGTATTGTATTTCTATATCCTACCGACTGCGCCATGTTAAATGATGCACTTTATTACAATATGTACACGTTTATTTACAGATTAATTATTATTATGACCGATTAATTAGGATCACGTTTTTTTGATTAATTTTAATTATCAAGACGGAATGCTTGACCAATGACACATCAGCTGCTCTGTATCTTTTCCGAGGTTATGTTGTCTGAAATGTCAGAACAGGTTTGTTCCGTTTTCTGAATTGAACTTACCCTAACTCATTATACTACACATATTTTTGGTTAGTTTCGTTCAATAACTTTCGTTACAGTTCGTTTATTGGGCAATCCAACGACCTGTCCAAATGGCGTCTGGTTGGCAAACAATAAACAAAAAACATATGTTTTTTTTTTGGCAGGATTAAGCCTAGTACTCATAACAGCGAAATTCGCTCTTTTTTGACATTGCTTCGACAATTTGACGTTTTATACGTGAATCAAACGTCAAATTGTCGAAGCAATGTCAAAAAAGAGCGAATTTCGCGGTTATGAGTACTAGGCTTTATCAATCTGACAATTTTCTGACATCGTTGACATTTAACAACCCGTATTCTAACATCATAAAAATTTCAAAATGCCGGCTGGTTGGTAAAAGTCACGTGGTTTGGATTCCTTAATTACTGTTTATAAGTGTACTGGTTGACCACAAAGCTTTGTTTTTTGAACTCAATAATAACATAAAAGGACTAGGACGCGTTACGTGGACGGGTTAGTTTGGGTTAGTTTGCATATTTTTGGCTAGTTTCGTTACGGTTCGTTTATTACTGGTTGATAGCAAAGCGCGCGAAGCGCGCTCGTGTTTTTAAATTAAATATTAACATACAAGGACTAGGACGCATTACGTGGACGGGTTAGTTTGGGTTAGATTGCATATCTTTGGTTAGTTTCGTTACAGTTCGTTTAATACTGGTTATAAGTGTACTGGTGTACTTACAAAGCTCGTTTCTCTGAATTCAATAATATAATATAAGGAGTAGTACGCATTACGTGGACAGGTTAGTTTGCATATTTTTGGTTATTTTCGTTACGGTTCGTTTATTACTGGTTATAGGTACTGGATGATAACAGAGCGCGTGAAGTGCGCTCGGGTTTTTAAATTAAATATTACCATACAAGGACTAGGACGCATTACGTGGACAGGTTAGTTTGCATATTTTTGGTTAGTTTCGTTACAGATCATTTAATTCTGGTTATGAGTGTACTGGTTGACAACAAAGCGCGCTGATAGCCACCGATAGTGGGGAATTTTCATAGTTTATTTTCGATAGGTGGGCCATATCGTCAATTTTGAATATAATTTTCCGATGGAAAATGTGCATTTTCCGCATTTATTTATAGCTTACACGTGTTACTATTGGGACCTATAAGTTACCAGACCCATTTTATTTTTATTACCTGCATGTCGGTGAACATTTTTTTTACATGTCTTTGGGATTTTATAATGACAAACTGAAAAATAGCAGAGCAGGACTGAAGCATATTTTTATACTTTGAATAAGATACTTTTAATACCATTGCAACACAAATCTTACTTTTATAATATATGGAGAATTTTAAAAATTATATTATTTCAATTTCGACTCCAAAAAATTGAATGAGAACAATTTTTGTCCCTTTATACATACTAATGAACAAAATTGGCATCCCAAAACAGCTACTCCAAAACGTATATAACATTTATCGATCACGAAGAACATACATAAGAACAAATGACAGATTAACAGAACCCAAGGAAGCGAAAATTGGCCTACCACAGGGTAGCATATTAAGTCCTATTTTATACACAATATACACCAGCGACCTAGAAGACCTATTTACAGACAACAACATCAAACTTATTCAGTTTGCAGATGATATTTGTATATATGTTACTGTAAAAGCCCGAAATTCGGTAAAACCTAGGATAAGCGCGCTAAACCTAGGATTTACCAAAAGCAAGTGGTAAAAGCCCGAAAACTAGTTATTTTGCTTCCATTTCGGACTTTTACCGGACGCAAAGAGTAAATCTTAGGATTTACCACACCGCATTGGTAAAAGTACGAATACCACTGATACATTACAGATCGATCAAATCGATATCGTGAATCGATAATCGTTAAAATTTCAATGCTTAAAAATAAGACACTTTATAAATAAAACAAAAAGTCACACCAAAACACTTTTTATTTTAATATTCTTTGATGAAAACAGAAATCATAGTGGCCTTAACGACATATTAAAAAAAAAACATTCATTCAGGTACTAATATTTATTGTAAAAAGTAGGTATAGTATTTCCATAAAAAATGCACTGTCACTAGTCAGCCACCAGTTATGATTTATATTCACCTTGTTCCAATTGACTTTGGAAAAATTATACTTAAATATTAAAAGAAAAAATCCTTTCATTTATTAGATGAAATAAATGAATTAAAATGTCCACTAATAGAAATATTTATTTATTGATACAGGGCATTTAGAATTGCAGAATATTTTAGAGGATCTGCACGAACATTTTCGAATGCAATTGCATTTCTTAAATCCTTGGCCACTACATAACGACAATTTTCGCACTTCACTTCTTACGTTAACTTCCTGAGATGGAACATCTCAAGGACTCAAGAAATTTTCTTAACGATTATCGTTTCACGATATCGATTTCTGTAACGTATCAATGGTATTCGTACTTTTACGAATGCGGTGTGGTAAATCCTAAGATTTACTGATTGTGTTCGGTAAAAGTCCGAAATGAAAGCAAAATAACTAGTTTTCGAGCTTTTACCACTTGCTTTTGGTAAATCCTAGGTTTAGCGCGCTTATCCTAGGTTTTACCGAATTTCGGGCATTTACAGTAAAATATATACAACCAATAAAACATTAGAAAAATGCCGGGAAATCTTAGAAAGAACATATAGAAGTACACAAAAATGGTTAAGCAAAATTGGACTACAACTATCTCTGGAAAAAACAACAGGATGCAATTTTTCAAGAGCCAGAAGACAAGAAACAAACCTCATCTTACTCGGGGGAAAAACCATCCCATTACGACCTACTGTGAAGTACCTTGGATTGTACCTGGACAGGAAGTTACTATGGAAGGATCAGATAAACTACCTGATTAAAAGAACTGAAAATGGTTTAAATGTTATGCGCGCTTTCAGCAATAGAAAATGGGGTGCAGACCCAAATTTGTGCCTGTTATTTTATAAATCGTTTGTGCGAAGCAAGAGCAAGAGAACCACCATTGGAATTGAGACGACAATTTATTTCAGACAAATTTTTATTGAAGCTTTTAGCCAAAAACAGTGTATTAATAGCAAAAATTAATAATTTAACAACTCTTTGCTATACGCATAATTATTGGAGAGTTAAAAAACTGCCCAAGCTTGTGGAGAGTTATTATTGGATAACTCAACATAAAGACTATATTTTTCAAAATTGCATTCATCCATATTTCCAACTCAATGAAGCTGCCTTAGAAATTGAACCAAAAATAATAATACAAGAAGAAAATACAGAAAATATCATCTATCAAAAACATAAATTTTACGAAGAACAGAATAGTACTTGGGCAAATTTCGAACAAATTTTTACAGATGACTCAGTCATGGAAAAAAAGGTTGGCTGTACCTTTTATCATAAAAACACAAACCACTACGAGAAGTATAAAATTTCAGAACACGCATCAATATATACTGCTGAATTATGGGCTATCCGAGAATCTTTATATTATAGCTTAAAATACGACGAAAACAACAATTTTGTGATATTTCAGATAGTAAAAGCTCATTACAATCCATCAAAAATTGTTTACACAGATATCCTAATAATTACATAATCAGTGAAATAATAAACGTAATTGAACAATTGTACCGATCAAACAAACAAATTTTCTTTGTATGGGTTAAAGCTCATATAGGTATAAGGGATAACGAATTTGCCGATAAGGCAGCTAAAGAGGCCACACATAGTGGCAGAATCACTAATTTCAAAGTTCCCTATAGTGACATTATTAGTTATGCCAAGGCAAGACAAAAGTTTGATTGGCAAATTATGTATACCGAGACAAATATGGGTAAAATCTTTAAAAGTAATTTTCCAAAATTGTTCAGACATTCATGGTTTCATAGAGAGAGTAATAAAAATTTTGTAAGAACTATTTCACGTCTCAGATGCTATCACGCTTTGTATCCTGTACATATGAAAAAGATAGGGTTAGTAGAGAATGATAGATGCGACTTTGGGGAAACTGGAGATCTGGAACACTTCTTTTTAGTATGTTCTAAATTTGAAAATGAAAGAAATAGCTTATATTCAAAGTTAACAAATTTAATAGAATTGCCATTAAATTATAATACTTTGATTATATCAAACAACATTGAAGTATACAAAACTATGTATCAATATGTTAGGGAAACAAATACCAATTTGTGAAAAATTAGCTATACCTATGTAAATGCACAAAAAATACAAATACAAAAAAAAAACAAAAAAAAAAAAAATGAAAATGAAGGAAAAAAATAAAATAAAAAATATATGCATATAATAATGATAAAAAATAAAAATATACAAAAAAAAGAGAAAATTAAAGGACATGTAATGAAAACTTAAGTATAAGTATAGTTTAGATAGATTAAGTACTAGTATGTATAACAAAGAAAGGGGAACTCAAAATTTCGAAATAAACAAAGAGAGAGGCTGGCCATTTGGTTTCAACCAGAACCATAAAAAAAAAAAAAAATACAGACTAATATTACAGCGGCTTATCATTAATTATTATTTTCTTTTCAGAAAATATAATTTCTTTGATGCAATGGATCGACAAAATCAAAGGCTTTCCATTCAATTTGTGGTACGGCGACACCTACATGTACATAACAAAAGACCCCAAAGAAGTAAAAACCATTGTGAACCATCCGAAATGCGTCAACAAGGCACCACTCTACGATAAGTTTAGGTTTATTTTCGAACATTCCATTATTTTGGTGCAAGGTAAAAATATAGAATTTCCATAAACACTTTAACAATGACGTTGTTTCAGATGAAACATGGAGGAAACAACGTAAACATTTTGTAATGGGCTTCAAATCAAGCATTTTAAAGAACAACATTTACATTTACTATAATCACAGTTGCCAATTGGTTGAAGATCTAAAATCTGTTAAAATGCCTAAAGATATATTTCGGTATTGTGATAGATACGCTGTTCAAAGCTTTTTTTGTAAGTAAATAATAATATGTCCAACAAAATTTGAAATACTTTCCTAAGAAACTGTAACTATTATATAATTTTAGTAGGCAATACCGGTATAAGCCAATACCTGTCGTCGAACGAAGTGGAAAAAGTGGGCGATGTCATATTGGAGTAAGAAGATTATCACTTTATTTAAACGATTCACGATTCATTAAAATTTATTAGTATTCAAGATCTTATTAAATCGCTGGTCGTCACGCCGTTCCTCAGTCCCAAATTGTTTTTGACGTATTTTCCAGCCGGCAAAAAAGTTACCAAAATGCTACAAGAAGCCAAGGAGATTGTCAGATATGGAATTGGACACAAGAAAAATTTGCTCAAAGAACAATCCGGTAAGATATTTGAAATACCGGTACTGATTTCTGAGAGATCCTGTGTATGCAGTTGGCTTCAATTGTTTCATTAGCCAAGTCAATGTTGATTTAGCCGCGCTGGGGGCATCGTATACTTGGCAGACAAAAATGAAAAAAAAACAAAAAAAAAATGCCCAATGGTTTGGAAATCATTTGGAGATATTTGGAAAATGGTTTTAACGATTTGGAAAACAACAGATACTTAATAAAAAATTAATAAAGATTAAACGTATACTAGGCAGATTTTTCTCGAATTAAAAAAAAAAACATTTTGAAAAGGTCGGAAATGATTTGGAAATTCAGTTTATGCATGTCCCGCTATTTGGAAAACATTTTTTATCTTATTAATCGGCTTGTTCGGACTAAGTTCAGAATCAGTTCTGCAGTGCGTTCGAAATCACTCTAGTGCGCTCCGGTGAGACGCCCAGGGTGATTTCGAACGCACTCCTGAATTCAACTGCGCTTGCGCATTTGTTCTGTTGCATCTCTTGCAGACTGCAACTTGCACAGTTCCAGAATTGTGTCTTGTGATTGTTAGAGTTAGCATAAAACTTGAATTAAATACAAAATATTTTTGTATCATTTGTGTGTAGGCCAAATATTTTTAACAATATAAAGTCAGAGTTTGCAAGTTGAAATCTTGTCCAATATGGTCCAAGTGGGTTATGCATAATTTGCTGACCAAAGTACAAAACGTGCTGCCAAACCTAATTATTGATAAAAAATAACGAAACTTACTATTTGGCCATAGTTTTTGAAGGGCTTTCTGCTGGCATAAAAATATTTTCCATTGAGCCCCTAGGGGCCGTCGACTCTTAAAAAAATTGCGAAAAAAATTGCTACCAGCGCCATTTATGCACCAAAATTGACCAAGATTTATATTTGATGATAGTTTTTAAAGGTCTTTCTGCTGCCATAAAAATATTATCCATCGAGCCCCTAGGGGCCGTTCACTCTTAGCAAATTTAGGAAAAAAAGTGCTAACAGCGCTAGTTATGCACCAAAATTGACCAAACTTTATATTTGATGATAGTTTTTAAAAGTCTTTCTGCTGCCATAAAAATATTATCCATCGAGCCCCTAGGGGCCGTCAAATTTTGGTCTATTTTGGTGCATAAATAGCGCTGGCAGCACTTTTCTTCGCAATTTTTCTAAGTTGACGGCCCCTAGGGGCTCGATGGAAAATATTTTTATGGCAGCCAAAAGCCCTTCAAAAACCATGCGCAAATAGAAAGTTTCGTCAATTTCAATCAATAACTAGGTTTGGCAGCAATTTTTGTATTTTGGTCAGATTTTCTCCCGTCCAAGTGATACAAAAAGTCGTCCCAACATCAAATCAAACATTAGACAACACCTAACGGATGTTCAAAAAAAAAGGGAATCAAAGATGGCCATGAATTTTGAAACGTTGTCTTTTAGCTATATTTTTTCTTTAATTTTGTAATGTCATGTCAAAACTTAAATAAACAACATGAAAACAAAATGTCACTGTGACATAATTCAAGGGTACGGATGCGAGATACGTTTTTGCATTCAAAGCACTCTTTGATTCCGTTTTTTTTTGAATACCCGTTATCATAGGACGAAACCAAATGACACCTGAGAATTCAAACAAAAAAAGAATTATGAAAATGATGTTTCACCTGGAACTTATTTGATTCTAAAAAATATCAACCTGGATCATCCCAATGATTTCTTTAGGAAGTGTAATAAATCCTTTTACCAGTAACATAACGGGTCTTCAAAAAAAAAACCAATCGAAGAGTGCTTTGATTACGAAAACGTATGTCGCAGATTGTTTGTTTATTGGTCAGGATTTTTGACATGACCATTTTTACATTAAAGTTCATTGACAAATTAAAGAAAAATATTGCTAAGACATATGTTTAAAAATTTATAGCAATCTTTGATTGGTTTTATTTTTTGAAGACCCGTTATCATTATATATTAATGTAATAAGGTAGTTTTATTAATAGTATATTACAATCCGAGACGGAAAATACTTCATTGCTGGTCGAGAGGTTATTATAGTTTATCGAGACGCGAAGCGTCGAGATAAACTCAACCTCGAGACAGAAATGAAGTTTTCCGTCGAGGTTTGTATACTTTTTTATTTTCAACCCTTAATTTTCTGATGCAAAAACTAAAGATTCTGTTATACGAAATTTTCATATAGTGTAAAACTGGCCTTAGAAAAAAATATTTCACTTTTTTTGTCAATGTCATCAATTTTGACGATCTCAAAGGCCCTGTAAAGGCCAAAACAAAAGACGAAACCACAGGAAACCGCAAAATCAACAACCATAGATAAGATCAACAACGCCTTAACGACGGTAGTTTTCGCTCAGTATTTTTGCGGAAATAATATAGTCCAGGAGGTGGCGCCAAAAACATGCAAGAGTTTTCGCAAGGCGGATATTTTCAAAATAGGTCGTACTTTAGTGCTAGAATGCTAGTGTACAGTCAGCACTCACAGTTCCGGGACAGCTGGCTCTGGGACGCGGGCAAAGTTGTAATTTTAAGAAGCATCTAATCTGTTTTCTCAAAGCTCAAAATTTATAGAAATTTTGCACATTATCTGTTTGAAGGTCACAGATAACGTATGTAAATCGTCAGACGTCTAGTTCATTGCAAAAAGGGGGTCAGACGTCCTCAAAGTTCTTATTTTATGACATTTTCTTCGGTGTCCTGTCAAAATATATTTTTGCAGGTATTTGACAAATATATTTGAAGAAAATGCCATAAAATAAGAACTTTGAGGACGTCTGACCCCCTTTTTGCAACGAACTAGACGTCTGACGATTTACATACGTTATCTGTGACCTTCAAACAGATAATGTGCAAAATTTCTATAAATTTTGAGCTTTGAGAAAACAGTTTAGATGCTTCTTAAAATTACAACTTTGCCCGCGTCCCAGAGCCAGCTGTCCCGGAACTGTGACTGCTGACTGTACACTAGCATTCTAGCACTAAAGTACGACCTATTTTGAAAATATCCGCCTTGCGAAAACTCTTGCATGTTTTTGACGCCAGCTCCCCAACTAATAGATTTTCACTAGATTTCTCCCCGTTCTCCCCAAAGAAATGATTTCGGAAAGTGAAGATGAAGCGATGGATTGTACCCCACCTGAATTAAAAGAAGCAGCAGACAGGATTGGAGAGAGTTTGCTTCCAGCAAAAAGCAAATTTCGGTACGAAAAGGCTTTTCAAATATTCGAAGCATGGTGTAGCCAGAAAGGAACGAGAAATACTGCCTCGGAGACCGTTTTGTTGGCGTATTTTGGCGAATTATCTAAGGAAAAGAAGCCTTCGACTTTATGGTCGACTTACAGTATGTTGAAAACCATGATTAAATTGAAAGAGAAAGTTGATATCTCCAATTACGCAAAACTTATAGCTTTTTTGAAGCGGCAAAATCTGGGCTTTCAGCCGAAAAAGTCGAGCGTTTTTTCCAGAGAAAACATTAACGAGTTCCTCACGAAGGCAGCTGAAGAATTCATTAGCATCAAGGTAGGTTTTCAAAAAATATACAAAGAAGATAAAAATGCGAAAATCAAAATGATTTTCTGTATGCTATAGCTAGGTTACCCATTTTATTTTTATCTGGTTTCAGGTAGCGCTAATTGTTGGTGTGTCGGGTGCATGTAGGAGCGATGAACTAGTCAAGATGAAAATGGAGCACGTCAACGTTTTGGAAGGAAAGATCGCTATAGAAATTCCACACACAAAAACTTACACAAGTCGATCGTTTATCATAAGCGATCCAGATTGGGTTGCTATTTTCCACAAATACCTCACTTTGCGGAAAAATTTGAAAAATGACAGGTTATTTGTTCAATGGCGAAATGGGAAATTACATAACCAAGCAATTGGCTATCATTCAATCTCAAAATTTCCACATAAAATAGCTGCTTTTTTGAAGCTTCCAAAAATTGAAACTTTTACAGGGCATGCTTTTCGTCGTACTTCCGCAACCTTATTGGTTGACAACGGGGCCGATCTATTGCAACTCAAAAGACTGGGAGGGTGGAAATCGAGCACGGTTGCTGAAGGCTACATAGAGGCATCTTTGGAGAACAAAAGTAAGACTGCTCTGATGCTATCCTCTACTTCCAAAGGTATTCAGTTGTCCAGTGCATCCACAAGTACATCACATGCGGCAACTCATCCGCAAGCGCAAGAGATAATAGTTCCAAACGAAACACAATTCCAACAGGATGGTCTCAAGATTTCCATTATAAACAACAATGCTAATTTAACAATTAATGTAAATAAGTGAATAGATTTAATTAGTTCCATGTAATACATGTGGTTTTATTATTATATGTGAGAGCTGTATGAAAATTATCAATTTGGAACGAGCAGGGAAATGGGGACGGAAAAGCATTTGCCGTCCCGGACGGAAAATGCTTTTCCGTCCTAGGCAGGCATATGCATTACCGTCCCGATAAATGTCAAAGTCCAGAAATGTGACACTTTCAAGATTTTGAAAAACCTGCAATGTCAACATTACATATGTGGTTGAAAATAAAATAATATATTTGTTTTTTTCTCTTCATTTTAGTACGTAAATTGCACAGTGTGGTTTTACAAGTGTAGCCCCTTTAACATTAATAATTTTTTTGTTCAAATCATTGCAGCAAATCCATGTACCTGATGCCCTTAAACAATAAGCAACAAAATGTCCGTGATCGTGATGAACAATACCGGCAAGTCTGAAATTCAAAATATACCATTATAAATATTTTCTTATTATGTACACTCAAAATCCTTAGATAAAATTAATTCACGTACCGATATTTCATACCCATTTCCAGAAATATGGGGAAATCATTCAAGTAGCAGGACAACGTCTTCTCCATGTTAGAAGACTCTCTCACATCCAATTCTATACAGACGTGAATGTTCAGTTGATCTTCTTTTGTACGTTGTCCTGTGCACCCTGGCTGTTGACATTTGATTTTGGTACAGGGAATATCAGTAATTACAGCTTTTTGTAAATCTTGAAACCCATTTTTCTGTATGATTTTCCAATTGACGGCCAGAAATGAAACTTTCTCAACTATTTTTCCTATACAGTCTCTATTGCTGCATTGATTAGTTTTAGTTCCACTTGGACTATTGTTTAGAAAATTATTCCATATACGAATGATGAAGTCTTTTGCATTTACTATGTAAGGAGGCAAAGATGTCATTTCGCTGTCTCTCTTGATTGGATAAAGTGTGTTGAGGATTTTTAGTCGTTCCAAAAGGATAAGCGGTGTGAGGCCTTTTTGCATAAAATTGATAATAAACTGTAAGGTGGGGTTTTCACCCACATTTTGTAGTAGAAATGAATAGTAATCAGGATTATCTAATGCACTGAATTGAATAATATGAACTAGAGCATCGAACCCACAATTGTTTTTAACAAGAACCCTAATCTCGTTGTTTTGTTCTTTTTGTAGTGATTCTTGTAAATCGAAATTCCATGAATATTCGGAAACCTTTACTTTGATTAGATTACAAATTAATCCATTGAGTAATAAAAATCCCCTTTTCCGTGATGATTTCCTTTCATTCAATGCTTTGATTTCTGGAAAGGGTTGGAAGTAAAATCCTTTCGATTTAGTGCTGTTCTGTTTTATCCAATGATTTTTCTTCAGTTTGACTAGATTATTATTCTGATCTTTATTATTTTGGTCGGTACTATAGATGTTCTTTTCAGAGGAGTACTTGTGCTTAGGGTTTGATTCGTTGATTTTTACAACAGTAACAGCAGGTTTCGCTTCTTCGAATTCTTGTGTTCCACAATCATCGGGTAGCACTAGCAGCTTAGCATAAGAATGATCAGTCAGCGGCGTACTTCTGGAACCTGTATGTTTCGTAAATGTATGATATGAGACAGACTTCGGAGTTGTAGGACGTTCGCTGCTTAGTTTTGTGCATTGAAGGATTCTATGCATGGGACTTGATTTGGTTGATAAGCTCTGATTATCTTTGGTTTTCTGTTCATCACCAGAACTTTCATTTTCCACAATAAAGATTTGGTCATTTCTGAGCCCTTTCCATTTTTCGTAAGATAATACGTCAGAATCATCTGCAAGCTTCATTCTCTTTAGCTGTGGCGTTTCTGAATTATTTCCATCTACATTATTTTGGATATTTTTTTTCTGTTCCGCAAGAGATGTCGTGAGAATCTGTTGATGATTGAAATGTTTCAACTTTGCAGCTAGAAGATTACTGCCACTTTTCAGACTATTCAAATGTTCAATCACAAATTCAGGTGCTGAGCATGGTAACCGCTTATATTCAAAAATTGTTCCTCGCATATATGCAAAATATCCTTCCTGATGTGCAGTTGAAGCGTGATTGTTCGTACCAGGGATTGCAGCAGCAGTCCATAATGGAAACTCCTTTGCAATTCTCTCTAATTCTTTGATAAAAGTTGGTAAGTAGAAAGCGTTCACTGACATTGCTGACATATTGCTTTGAGAACTTTCCACTGATGCTATCAGTTTTTTAATCCATTGATGGGTGAGCGTTCCACATTCACCTTCTTCAATTCTGGGAATGTCTCCTTTCATTTCTTGATAAGATGCCATAGAAACTTCAAGTTCTTCAATAGCTGCTTTACGAATACCGATTAAATGTTCTAACTCTTTTCGAGCAGCTAAAGCTGTCATAGCACCAATAGATGTTGGAACTAAATAATTATCATCGTAGGGTTGTAGTGCAACGATGCAGATAAGAAGAAAAATTCGTCGAAAGTCTTTTATGTTTTGTGTATCGATAATCAGAGCAACACAACGGAGAAAAAAACTTTTTATGTACGGATGGTGATTGTCCTTCAAGCACTTCCATCTGGATACGAAAGCCATGACGTGGGCAACGTCTATTCGAATAAGAGTTTTCGCGGGTCGAGGATTCTTTTTTCGTTGAGTTGTAGCCCATAAAAAACACGTATCAATGTACTCCTTCAAACTCATATTATTGAATGTCAAGCAAATGGACATTGGTATTGCACGTTCATAATCAGAAATGGCTGAACCCGGAGTCGGAGCACCAAGTCGCACCCAGAATTTGAGCCAGTTTTCAATGAACTCTTGGGTTTGAATTGTTGTAACCATTTGATAGACACATATCGTTTTCCCTCCAAACTTGATAGTTACAGTGTATAAAAATATATGACCGGTCATCTTTCCTGGACAGATTTGAAACCTTTTTATCACTCGACCAGTGGCATCGATGGAAATTTCGGAATTCTCCTTCAATACTCGAACGTATTCTTTAAAAACATGCATTTGTTCTTGGGTGCAATACCAGACGTAAAATCTAACACTTCCCACATCATGTATATTGTTAACATAACGAGGGTCACTAGCCATAGTTTGAAGACATTTAATCACATCTAACTTTTCAGTAGGCTTCATCCCTGCTTTTTCTTTGTTCGTCTCCATTTTAACTCGTCTGTAAATATGATTTTCTTGAACAAAATATGGAACATCTTCTCCAAATTCCATGTGACCTCTCAACAATTCCTCGCGGTAATTGGCAGCACTCTGTTTCTGCAGAATAACTCCAACTTTTTTTCTCTCTGCACCATTAATAGGTCGCTTTACTTCCTTGTGGTACTCCCCACGAGTGTCACGAGTTTGAATCGTTAGTCTTAATCCCTTATCACCAGGTTTTTCATTTGCCGTGCCAATTATAATGTTTTTACAATGTTCCCTATCTTTGCAATATCCCACAAATTTCAGAAAGTAGTTGTTTTTTCGAGGATTGAAATTGGGATAGACTCGAGACCATTTTGCTAAAAATGCGCAATTAAAATTGTACCTCTTCCAGAACGACTTAGATATAACTGCTGCCCACGTTTTTTTCTTTAATCTGTTTCTTTGTCCATTTGCGTAATTTTCTGGTTTGATCAATGACCACTCTTCATTTGTTATTAACAAATCAAATGTATCTAGTTCTTGTTCGTTATGGAAATTTTCAGGAATGTAATCATCATCTGCATCTGAATCAAAGTAACTTTCTTCACCTTCACCAGATTCCACGACATCCTCAATTAAGGGAAGCTTTGATATTGGAGATGGTACAATACCTTGATTTCGTCTAGCTTGTGTGAGATCTCCTCGTTTATCAGTTCTAACATGTGTATACACGGAGAGAGGTATCCACCTCCCATCGAGATCCTTACTCATTCGTTCCCATAATTTGTCTCCAATTGGTGCGAAATCATTCGTTGTCAAATGATCAATGTACTTTTCAATTAGTTTAATAACCTCCTCTTGGGTCACTTTTGGTTTTCGGCCCATGTTCTGACGAAAACCCCTTAAACTGGAAAAATTACATTTTGATAAAATTTTAATTTTCTGATATCATAATACTGGGTGAGGGTGACTCAGAGTAAATTTCCCTTTCCGTACGCGCCCTGTCTATCTCTCTCTCTCTCGCACTCACTTACACTCTCTCTCTCGCACTCACTCTCACTCTCTCTCTCTCTCTCTCTCTCTCGCACTCACTCTCACTCTCTCGCACTCTCTCTCTCTCTAGCACTTTCTTTTTGCCTTCGGATAAAACCATTATTAAATTTGAGATTCGAATAATTTTGGTGAATAAATAGGTGTGCAGAATTTAAAATATATGAGAGCAACTTAATTAAATATGCAAATCTTACCTTTAAGGTTGCCTTTACTTTAGTCACGTCACACACAAATGATACAAAAATATTTTGTATTTAATTCAAGTTTTATGCTAACTCTAACAATCACAAGACACAATTCTGGAACTGTGCAAGTTGCAGTCTGCAAGAGATGCAACAGAACAAATGCGCAAGCGCAGTTGAATTCAGGAGTGCGTTCGAAATCACCCTGGGCGTCTCACCGGAGCGCACTAGAGTGATTTCGAACGCACTGCAGAACTGATTCTGAACTTAGTCCGAACAAGCCGATTAATAAGATAAAAAATGTTTTCCAAATAGCAGGACATGCATAAACTGAATTTCCAAATCATTTCCGACCTTTTCAAAATGTTTTTTTTTTTTAATTCGAGAAAAATCTGCCTAGTATACGTTTAATCTTTATTAATTTTTTATTAAGTATCTGTTGTTTTCCAAATCGTTAAAACCATTTTCCAAATATCTCCAAATGATTTCCAAACGATTGGGCATTTTTTTTTTGTTTTTTTTTCATTTTTGTCTGCCAAGTATACGATGCCCGCGCTGGGTCCATCACATTATCCAGAAAAATAGACAACTCAAATAATAGTTTTATGAAAGAAAAAATGCGGGTTTGTTCATTTTTCCACAAGAAAATTCAGTTCAAATTGACAGAAATTGACCATTTAATCATCATTTAATAAATCGAATACGACATTTAAACGTAATAAAAATGCAAGGTGCAATCAATGTTGCCACATTGTGTGATATCTCCATTATCTCCTGAACTTAAATAATAGTAAACAAAAAAAAAAAAACATAGTCATATATAGTTTCACTTAAATTTTATTTATATTTCTAACTATAATAAGTTCCATTAACCATTTGTATCTATTCATTATAATATAAAAATGGAAAAGTTAAATTAAGAACTACTAAAACTAAACAAAGCAAACTTCCTTAGGGAACAAAATGTAATTAATCAACTAACTAATCCTACAAAAAACCATTTAATATTTTCCAATTTGCGATGTTAAGTTATACATTCGTTGAATGTCATTTTTGCCATATATCTGCTTCCACGTATATTGGTCAATATATTAGACTTCTCGTTGCTCATATAGTGGACTGAAAATCGGGAAAAAGTCGCTTCCTTCTTGAATTTTTTTTTTTTTGAGGTATAACTACATGAGACCTTTACAGATCGATGGAATAGGTCCATGGCCACCTGAAATGGCTAATTACAACATGTTTTCGTATTTCCAATAATGTTTGTATCGAAAAATGTCATAAATATGTCAAAATTCAGTTTTCATACTTTTTCACACATACCTCGCGATATCTCCGGAACTAATTGAGATAATTTCATTATTTTTATTTTATTCTGGAGAGAATATAATAGCGAAAATCACTAAGATAATTTTGTTTTTTTGAAAAACTCGCTTCTTTCGTAAAACTAGGTAAAACTTCAACTTACACTTTTTATACAGTACTTTTTTCGGTGAGCGAGAAACTTTTTTCACTTGAACTTGAGAGTTTTACCGGCCGTGCACTCCCCCGGGTACCTTCGCAACATTTGGCGCAGCGCACATCTTTCGACTGCTTGTTTTTTAAGCCTGGGTGCATTTTCAGGATATATTTGAGCAAATTCAAATTAATAAAATCCATAACTTTGATTTCAAATAATACTAGCACAAATATTTGCTGTTCACTAATTATTTTCATCTCCTCCTACTGTCATGTCCTAACTGCATAAATAGATTTTTTGTGCAACCGTCCGCGAAGTGAGCTTTCGCGGACGCCACACAGTCCGCGAAATTGAATTTTGCGGCCGTTGCCCTTGGTGACGGCCGCGAAACTGATAATCAAAATTTGACACTTTAAGAGGCCAACAACAAATTCAAGCGCGCGAAATTCATTCTTTGTCGCCGAGTTCAAGGTAGGACCGTGATAGACGACGTTACGGCAAATATTTCCGAGATAACGGAAGGGTGTGATCAAATTGCATAGAAGGTGAATAATAAATCCTATGGGCTTTTGTGGAGGCAAAACTAATACACCTATCATATTTAATCTAAATTAAAAAGTATACAGTTATAATAATAGTTTTATAATTTACATTGTGCTTTTTATTTAACAAATAAGAATGTGGAGAATGAAATATGCGGAAACACAAAAATATATTACAAAGATAATAAAATTTACCTATACAAATACAGCAAAATAGATACTTGAAATGTTTACACAAAAAAAAAGTGAGGTGGCGTAGTTACGAGGGTGGGAGAGATGATGTTTATTCGTTTATTACATAAAGAACTTCCAGAAAACCTAGAAAAATAATAAACATTGGTGAGATTGCTCATGAAAACCTCGGACACATCGATTTTTGATTTCAGTTGCCGTTTTTCTGAGGGTAATATCATGTATACAGGGTGACCCAGAAACAAGTTGTGACCGCTAACTTTATTTTTTTAAATCAAAACATTAATTTTGAAGTGAAAACTTCTTTAGAATCGTTGGGAGTGATGTGAGACTCGATGAAACGAAAAAGCGACATGACACTTTTTTAACACGCTTATATTAACACACAACAAGAACCTGGAACAAGCCAAGTGAGCTGGAACAAGTCTGGAAAATGTCTGGATAAATCTGGATGAAGTCTGGAAAAGTCTGGAAATCTCTGGAAACGTCTGGAAAGAGCCTGGAAATTTCTGGAAAGGGTCGGAAAAATTCTGCCAAAGGTCCGAAAAGACCTGGGGATCATTCTCCAGAATCCGGATCAGTCTGTACAAGTCTGGATAAGGTCTGGATAAATCTGGATTAAGTCTGTAAAACTCTGGATAAGTCTGGATATTGTCTGGAAAAGTCTGGAAACGTCTGGAAAAGACTTGGAAATTTCTGGAAAGGGTTGGAAAAATTCTGAAAAAGGTCCCAAAAGACCTGAGGATCATTTACCAGAATCCGTATCAGTCTGAACAAGTCTGAATAAAGTCTGGATTAATCTGGATGAAGTTTGGAAAACTCTGGAAAGCTCTGGATAAGTCTGGATAATGTCTGGAATTCTCTGGAAACGTCTGGAAAGAGCCCGGAAATTTCTGGAAAGGGTCAGAAAAATTCTGCCAAAGGTCCCAAAAGACCTGGGGATCATTTTCCAGAATCCGGATCAGTCTGTACAAGTCTGGATAAGGTCTGGATAAGTCTAGATAGAGTCTGTAAAACTCTGGATAAGTCTGGATATTGTCTGTAAAAGTCTAGAAATCTCTGGAAACGTCTGGAAAAGACTTGGAAATTTCTGGAAAGGGTCGGAAAAATTCTGAAAAAGGTCCCAAAAGACCTGGGGATCATTTTCCAGAATCCGGATCAGTCTGAACAAATCTGGATAAAGTCTGGATTAATCTGGATGGAGTCTGGAAAACTCTGGATAAGTCTGGATAATGTCTGGAAATCTCTGGAAACGTCTGGAAAAGGCCTGGAAATTTCTTGAAGGGGTCGGAAAAATTCTGGAAAAGGTCCCAAAAGACCTGGGGATCATTTTCCAGAATCCGGATCAGTCTGTACAAGTCTGGATAAATCTGGATGGAATCTGGAAAACTCTGGGAAGCTCTGAATAAGTCTGGATAATGTCTCGAAAAGTCTGGAAATCTCTGGGGCTGACACGCTATTATAATACATCGAACTAAAAAGTGAAAAATAAATGTATTTTAAAAAAACTAAAAAACACGCTTTTATAGTAAATTGAACTAAAAAGTGAAAAATAATTTTTAATAGAAAAAGAAAATATTAATGAACAAAAAATATTAGAATTATTGTCAAAAAAGCGTGGGGTGCTCAATGTATGAAAAATGTGGAACAAAGCACCCCAGCGTGTATTTTAGTTTTTTCAAACTATATTTATTTGCGTTCTTTCTCAAGTCTTTTGGAGGGGGGGGGACGCCACTGTGTATGTTAGTATGTGTGTAATGCATGCAGTTCGATGAAGGTTTCACTTCTACCGGGTGTGAACTGTACAGGATTTTTTTTAATTTCATTTCTTATTTCTACGTTACATTCTGAACTTATTTAATGTATCATATCCTATACCTATCTTCAACTGTTTCGGAAATAATAAGAGTTGAAAATTAACTTTTTTGCAACTTTGACAGGCTTTAAAACCTCAACGGTTGATTTTAGAGCTAAACCGATCATACATTCTTATCTGAGTTTTCCATGAACTATCATTTGACACCAGCTTGGAAATTAATCCAAGATTAAAAATTCCATTGCTTGAGTTGTATTTTAGCTATTTTTGGGTTTGAAAAAGGACGGTTCTAGAACGGTTCAAAACAATCGCACAGTTTATTATTAAAGTTTGTGATAGCTGAACCGTTGTCATTTAGTTGATTGATGAACTGTGCGATTGTTTTGAACCGTTCTAGAACCGTCCTTTTTTCGAACCCGAAAAGAGCTTTTATGAGAGAATTTCATGAATCAAAAATTTAAATTTTTTGTCAAAAAATGTTAAAACACCAGTGTCGCGCCAATTATCGCGTGAAGCCTAATTCTCACTTGCGCGAGATTCGCTCTTTTTTGACATTGCTTCAATAATTTGACGTTTGATACACGCATAAAACGTAAATCAACAATCAAAACATGTCAGTTTATTGTTGGAATGTCAGTTTTGACAGATGTATGAAATTCTAAATGTCGAGTGCAATGGAAATTGTCGATAATTTTTGGGAAATTTGCCCGGATGCATTTTTAGTTAAAAAGGAGCACCAGTGCTTTTTCAGTGCCCATTTCTGTCAAAAACACATGAGTGCAAATTTGTCAAAAATTGAAAATATATTTCCATTGCACGAGTTGTACAGGGTGGCCCGTTTAAGAGGGGCCTATACCTTATCTCGAAATCTACGAGGGCTGCAAAAAAAAATTAAATACAAAAGTTGTTTCTAATAAAATTATCTAAATTTTTTTTGCATTGTTTTTGTTGTTACTCTACTATATACAGGGTGGAGAGATAAAATTTAATTTTTTTTAATGAAACACCCTATATATTTCAAAACACTTTCATATAGCCCTTTGAAAGACAAATCCAACGATATACTTGACATGTGTCTGTGATAAACCGTTTCGAACTTATTAGCGATAATCTTCAGGATCTGGGGTAATTTCAAACAGGCATTATTACGTTACTCATAAACTTTTAAAACTTTTTTTTGCATGCTATTTTTCATAAAATAATGCTCTTCTTTAGACTATTTTGAAATTTGGAATATTTGTTCAAAAAACGCCGTGTTGCCACGTTTCGCAAAATGTTACGCTTTTCAATTTTTTTAAATGGGACCTCCTGTAAATTTTCGAATTTTTGGATAGCCCTTTAAAATACAAATTCAACGATATACTGGAAATGGGTTTGTGATGCACCGTTTCGGCCTTATTGGCGATTATCTTCAGTTCTAGCACCATATTTTATGTCATCCCTGTTGAATAAAGAAAATGTCTAATTTTGCAGTAGATTAGCTGAAATAGTGCTCTTTATTATTATTATTCATTCAGAAGTAGTTAAGAAAAGACGTTTAAGTTTTTGTTTTCATTAGTTTCTCGCCTTAATAATGGGGAGAAACTTTGACTACTCTTTGAACAAATGATAATAAAAAAATATTTCGCAAATTATTTAATAATACCTACTGCAATAAACTATAGTTGCAGTAAACAAGGAAAGCATTGAATTATAAAGTCCAAAATAAAGGTTACTGATTAAGATTATATGAACAAACATTTTGAGAACTTCAACTTCAGGCTAACTATAAAATTAATTTAATTAAATTCTCTGTGTCCGCCATTTTCAACAATACAGGTAATATATCTTACTTGTAAATGTGTTATCGCATTTAACACGTAATTAGGTTGATCTGACAAATATAGCAACAGAGCGTCACGTTTCATTTTTTGTTTTTATCCAAATTTCTCGCCTTTTTTATTTTAATAATGGGGAGAAACTTTGACTACTTTTTGAATAAATAATAATAATAAAAAGCACTATTTCATCTAATCTAATGCAAAATTGGACATTGTTTTTTATTCATCAGGGATGACATGAAATATTGTGCTAGAACTGAAGATAATCGCCAATCAGGCCAAAATGGGTGCATCACAGACCCATGTCCAGTATATCGTTGAATTTGTATTTTAAAAGGCTATCCAAAAATTCGAAAATTTACAGGATGTCCCATTTAAAAAAAATTGAAAAGCGTAACATTTTGCTAAATTTCAGTATAGTCTAAAAAAGAGCATCATTTTATAAAAAATATCACGCAAAAAAAAAGTTTCAAAAGTTTATGAGTAACGTAACAATGCCTGTTCAAAATTACCCTGAATCCCTGAAGATAATCGCTAATAAGTTCGAAACGGTTTATCACAGACACATGTCCAGTATATCGTTGGATTTGTCTTTCAAAGGGTTATGTAAAAGTGTATTACGATAGGGTGTTCCATTTAAAAAAATTAAATTTTATCTCTCCACCCTGTATATAGTACAGTAACAACAAAAACAATGAAAAAAAAATGTAGATAATTTTATTAGAAACAACTTTTGTATTTAATTTTTTTTTGCAACCCTTGTAGATTTCGAGATAAGGTATAGGCCCCTCTTAAACGGGCCACCCTGTACAGTGTTTCCGCTTCAGTTCGCAACATATGGGAAACTTTTTTATTATCAATTTTACAAAAAAAAGTTATTGTATGTACCGGGTGTTCTTTTATCTTTGATATCATTTTGATCACCTGTAACTTTTTTGTTTTCAAAGATATCAAGGTAAACAAAAAAACAAAATGTAGGATTAATAGCCAAGTTTTTTTTCAAGTTACACATGAAACAAAACATCAAAACACTATCAATTTTTCGACATATAAGCCTACATTATATTTTTTTTATTTTGGTTTCATATCGAAGTCTTTTCGACACTAAAAGTAGTTTCGAAAAGAAGCTCTTTGTGACACTCCTTTTTTATTTATCGGAGGTTGGTAACACTGGCTGACTGATGGCCATCGAACTGTCATTCTCGATTTTATAGAAGATTTAGGGCGAGTATTATAAAACTGCTTTGACAGTTAACTTAAAGTTAACTTTTTGAATTACATGTAATTTCAAAAATTAACTTTAAGTTAACTCTCAAAGTAGTTTTATAATACCCGCCCTTAATTCTATATTTGGCATGTAATGTTACCAACCTAAACATGAAATCAGGAAATATGAGAATAAAATTTCCAAGAAAAATTTGTTTTTTTTTAATTAAACAATACCAGAATAGAAAAAATAGTATAAAATATTCGTTTCATAAGACATTTTATCGCACTCGTCCTTTAAAAATCTCGCCTCCGGCTCGTTTTCTAATATAGGGCTCATGCGATAAAATCACGTCTTATGAAGCTTGTATTTTAATAAACTATTTTTAAATGGAACACCCGGTATATTATATGTGTGTACGTTAGAGCATATTATTCTGATTACAATGATATAACACACTTCATATTTTGTTCCACTCGTTTTTGACAAATCGGCAAAAATATATGAAATTTTTATATGCTCTCAATAATTTTCGTCCCAAATATCAGACCGCGCCGCCTAATAAGTTTCACTTCGAAAGTTTCATATTTTTGCCGATTTGTCAAAAACGAGTGGACCAAAATATGAAGTGTGCTATATCATTGTAATCAGAATAAGATATTATATCGAACACATATATAATATACAGGGTGTTCCATTTGAAAAAATATAATGTAGGCTTATATGTCAAAAAGTTGATAGTGTTTTGTTTTACGTATAATTTGAAAAAAAACTTGGCTACTAACCCTACATTTTGTTTTTTTGTTTACCTTGATAACTTCAAAAACAAAAAAGTTACAGGTGATCAAAATGATATCGAAGATAAAAAAACACCCGGTACAGGGGGATTAAAAAATAGGAAAATATGCAGGGTTTTTTGGTAAAAGTAGAAAAAAAATGGCACATCACTATTTTTTTAAACCTTTGATATTTTTTTCAGATTAAGCAAGTCATATTTCAGTCAAAAGAAACCTTTCGTTATCACAAATCAACCTGCCAAATTTAAAAAAAAAAAATGGAAAAATTTTTGAGCTGAAAAAACGATTTTTTCTAAAACTTTGACACCCTGTATCTCAGAAACTACGCATTTCTGGTCACATATTTATGGGAACTTTTTTTGTTAAAATATCGTAAGGAATGACATCCTGAAGTTACGGAACGTACTTAGGAAATACCCTGTATATTTTTCTATTTTTTGACCACCCTTTACATGCTATTTCAACTTTTAATACATAGTTTGATATTATTTTTTCAAGAAGCAAAAACTCTTATAAAGGATAACTTTTTTTCGTAAAATTGATAATAAAAAAGTTTCCCATGTGCTGCGAACTTAAGTGGATACACTGTATTTTATGAGAAAATTTCATGAATCAAAAATTCAAATTTTTTGTCAAAACACCAGTTCTCGCATTAGTTACTATGCAATAATTTACACTAATATAAATTATCACGTAATTCCAATCTGATTGGTTCAAATCAACAATCAAAACATGTCAGTTTATTGTTGGTATATCAGTTTTGACAAATGTATGAAATTCTTATCAAAAAAACGGCCACTAAAATCAAAAATCGACGTATCCGAGATTTTTTGAAAAAAAAATCAACCTTGTATTTTTGATGGATTTTATTCCTAACCTTCACGTACTAACTGTATTTAACTATGCTATATGATATCCTCTTTCGTTTATTGAATTCTAGTAAAGTTATCTTTGTTCGTTTTGAGTTCATTATGAAATATATTCACCATAATTATTTACACAAACTAATAACTGGCCTTGCAGTCCTCTCGCGTCGTGTAATTTTTACTTACCCCGGTGCGAAATTAAATCCGCCAGAGGCAGCACGTCGCTGCAGGCTTACAATTTGAGACGAGATCTCAAAAACTACTTAATATTTTTGAGTGAATCAAGAAGATTCGAAATAGCTATTTATACAATAAGTTACGAAATGAGCGTCTTTTAGGCACGCGACGTGAAAATTGTCCAACGAGGCAAAGCCGAGTTGGACAACACGTCGAGTGACTAAAAGACATCGTTTCGTAACGTATTGTATACAAGATTTTTTCTACTGGCATTTTATAATAAAAAAACACAATTTTATTTCATGTGAATAAGTCGATTACACCCAAAATCTTTGTTACCTGCTTTTACTTGACACCTGACACTTTTCATGCGATTTTCTTTTCAAAATTCGACATCAATAATTAAAATCCTAGAAAGTAGGTAATAACACAAACTTCTGTTTTGAGTAACCCAAACGTTCAATTCAGTAATTCCATTTTCAATATTCATAATAAATACAAAACAAAATTCAAATATGTGTTTAGTGTGTTTTTTATTTCTGAATAATGAATGACACTTTTAGGCACTAGTGCTTAAAAATTACTTTTACGCACTCATAAGTCACTTTTACGCATTCAAAAGTCACTTTTACGCACTGAGTGCCTAAAAGTAACTTTCACGCACTCAGTGCCTAAAAGAATGTCGTTTCAAAACTGAAATGACAATCGAAAAGTTGCTATTATGAAACGTCAGTAGAAAAAGATAATAAAATTTAGAACAATGCTCTTGTTTCATTTTTTTTAAAAAAGCGATGGGTTTGGATGTACCGAGCGATAGAAATGATGCTTTTTTTCGAGTATTTAGGTCGTGATATTTTCAATTTGCAATTTTTTTTTCGAAAAACTAAAACAATAGCATTATTCTTTAGATTTTTATCTTTTATTATTTTCTAATCCGGTCAAAAAATATTACAAAATAAGTGAGTTCTCGTCTCAGGAAATTAACCCTTTTTCTCAATTTTTAACGGCTTGTTGTTGGCCTCTTAACAACAACAATGAGTAAATTTTATTTCCAAAAACTTCAGAACAACATACATTATTTAGGATAATTATTAACACTTACGTGATAGATTGCATTATTACTATATTTAGGTACTCTTGAAGCTGAAGCAACTAATAATGCAGTGTTTTTGAATTGAACTCTCAAAACTTCCCATTTCTGCATTGAATTTAGCCAATATGTTTTCAGACACCATTTTGACGTTTTGTTTGTCACACCAATTTTTTGAACTCGTAGTAACAATTTTCATATTGCCGCTTAGTTTTTCAGGTATTAACTCAGAAATAGCTGATTGAATCATATTTTTTAGCTCTGGAGGAGTGCAAGAAAGTGAAATATCTGTATCGCTGTCGGGCATTTCCACGATTTTTTTAGAACCGCCAAATTTTTGTGTGTATTTGTTTACTTGCAAAATATGTCATCCATGACATCCATAGAAACGCTGTGCCACCATAGCCACCATACATTAAGCTGATAGTTAGTTCCACATGTTTGTTGAAAAGAGTACATTTTTTTTGTAATTTCACATAATTTTTATGGTTGCACAAAAAATAGTGTGTATACCATGACCACGAAACTTTTTAGCGTCCTCGAGATTATCTTGTCGATAACTTTTCTTTACGTACGCTAAAAGGCACTTTGCGGCCTTGGTATACAAATAACTATTGCAGAATTGCTGTGTTGTGTTATGCAATGCACATGTTAAGCAACATTAGGACAGGACATCGGTATCAAGAGATTTTATCGGAACTGTGTTAACTGGTTTTAGTTATGTAAGGTATTAATCTGGTATTAGCTTCTTCTTGAATTTTTTCAGATTTTTCGATCCTTCAATTTCACTTATTTGAATCATTTATTAGTTTTTCTACGAGCGTGCGGGAAATGGCTCTTCCCGCACGATTTGCTGTGCGGGAAGGGATTTCTTCCCGCACTCAGTGCGGGAAGAGTTTGAAATAATCATTGTGACATGGAATTGTTTGTATTGTTGATACACCTATACCTTTACTTTTTTATAAATACCTTTTAATACATTTTTAATTCTACCTTCTGCATGATCGCATTTTATTTAAATTAAACTCTTCCTAACATCAGCTTTAGTATGCTCGTAGAAAAAATATAGTTCCTAACTCTTGCGGGAAGAAATTTCCGGCACTCGTTAGGAAAATAGCTATTTTTTTTTATGGTCGGAACACACACAAAAGGAAAGGATGGTCTTATCTGGGCATAGCAAAAGCTGAAATGGGGTATACAACTTCTTCGTTCTATTATAAGTGCCCTAGCTTTTGAGTTTTGTGTTGCTACCTTGGCGATTTTGGTGAAGTGGTTGTTTTCCACGTTGATGCCTAGCAAGTTTATAGATAAGGCCTAGGTCACTGTTGGTCCTGTCAATCCTGTCATTGTTGGGTCAGATCCATAGACAATAAAAAATAAAAAGACCTTCAAAAGTATAGCCGAAATAAGTTATACTATTACTGCGCATCCGGTTGCGCATAGCGCATTGCGGAATTTTTGGAAAGTTAGAGACTTACGAAAGATCAGTCCGATCATCCGATTCTGTTTCATCTTTCTCTGTCATACCAATTCACAAGACAAGGACACCGTATGAGTTACAGAGCTTTCCTAGCTGTTTTGTAGAAACCTATCAAACATTCATAACTATAGAAACTGTGACCGAGAAAACAAATAAGTAACCCGGGAAGTAACCTTAAAATAATGACATTTCCGTGTTGAAATTTGTCATTTTTAACCGATTGAGCGGTTGTCTAGAAGACTCGAACTCACAAAATCTAAAGAACAAGAAGAAGAAATTCTCATTTTTATTAAGGTACTCGTTATCGCGTACCTATAATATTATGTACAACTAGGATAAACTGAACCAGTAAGTATACATGTTAGTTTTGTGATATACGGCATATTTTTTTACTGTTTTAGGAGACCTCAGTCAGAAGAGATAAAATGTAGATGTTAGGCCTTGGCCAGCTTAGGTTGTACATACATTAAAGCATTTATAAGGGATGTAATAACTGTGTTTGTAAACTCTTTAGGTATTTGATCTATCTAGCTATAATATATATTTTTTCTAGTACAATTTAGTGTTTATTTTGCCTTTTTTTTTAATCTACCTACATCAAAAAATGACACAAAACTTTATGGAGCACCACATCATTTTTCTCATTCGGATTTGAGAAAAAAAGATGTGGAACAATATAAGTTTATTGTGCAATCAACTCAAGTCAAATTTCAAAATTCCCGCCATTTCAGTATTTGTTCCGGCTGTCACTATTGACGCCACCGTCGCTGTGACGTCAGCGCTATACAAACTTTCATGTTATCAATCAGGTACTCTTACCTTGGTTTATTATATTTCTCTATGGTCAGATCCTGCGGAGTTTGCCTTTTTTGAGAAAATAGTTGCTTGCGTCTTTTCTGCATTAAATTGGACAATGTTGTTTTCACCACAGTCCACGATATGAAAGACGAGATAAGGATGTTGTCATCTGCAAAGCTTAGGGTTGCCAGACGCCCCGATTTAGGCGTGATTACCATGCTTTTCCACTTGCTGCCACGCGCCACGCCAACAGGGCCGGATCTACGATTTTTTCGAGGGGGGGGCAAAGATGTTAATTGCCGCCCCCTGTTAGATATTATTTTTTATGTATTTATTCAAAAATCAGACGTGAACATTTTACAATCTATTTATGTGAAGGTGGCGGCTCGTGGTCTATACTGGAAGGGGTTCACACATAAAGTAGGACCTAGTAGTTGAAGATGAAGCCCACCGCAGGTGCTTTGGAGGTACCCTTTCCGGGTGGCACGTCCAAAACCACTCGGTCTACGACCTCGTCGTTTTAATCTTTCACACTCGTTATTGTAATAGGGAACTTTACAATTTTTTTTTTTATTTTTTTAAATCATTTATTTATGCCTTGAAAGAGTATTCCCCAAATATTATTCGCTAAAACTCAATAATAAGTTGGTGAAAAATGTTTACAGTTTCGCGCGAATTAAAAGCATTTCAAACGACCTTAAATGCGCGCGAATCTGGATGACGTCACGTAGTATGATTTTGCGTTAAGCCGGCGCCACACGATGTGTCCAACCATTGGCCCCAACGTTAGATCCAACGTTGAGTACAGTGTTTTTTACTCTAGCATTCGGCAAATGTATCCGATGAGCGCACGGCCACACGATGCCACAAATCGCTATGACCAACGTTGGAAGGCATTCGACACATCGTGTGGCGCCGGCTTCACCTTGTCGTCAAACGTCATATTTCACTGTATTTAATTTGGTTGATTTCCACATTTTCCACCTATAGTTCATTGTTTTCCACCGTTATTTGTTTTGTTGTTGTTTTGGGTTGCGGCTAGTTGTAAATTTTTAAGTTATAATGGAAAAAAAGATTCACATACATACCTACTTACTTTTGCTACTATAAACATATCACAAATTACAGATTGGCGGATTGCCCTTTGGAATTTCCTTCTTCGGTCATAATTAATAGGTATATCGTTTTATTTATATAATGCTAAGCTAATCATTGAATTCAAGCGAAGTAAACCAATTCTAATATTGATAAAATTTTAAAAAATCAGAGAAAAACGTAAATAAACACAGCTAACGGGTATTTATTATGTAGAGTTCGAGTGAACGCTCGGAGTTGCTGTTTTGTTCTTTTATCCCTGTTCTTCTCATCATAAGAAAAAAAGACGGAAAATGCTCCGAGTGCTCAGTGTTTCAAGACGAACTCACGGTATGATGGACGGTTGCTGACAGACACTGACAAATCATACTACATGACGTCACGACCAGTACCAGAGCGTTTTTTCCCGCTGGAAATAATTTGAATTTTTCTGCATTTTCAATTCCTTATTGTGGCCGTTTGCGACAAAAAAATTGTTTTTTTCGCTGATATAGGTTTTAATTAATGTATTCTTATGATTTATAGTAATATTTTCATGTTTAAATTTTTTGTCAAGTTCCCTATTGGTCGTTCAATAAACATTTGTCAATTTCACTTTTATGTCTACGTCAGAGATAAGTCTACATTTAAATTTTTTTAAATCTTTCTGAAGAAGCTAAAGTTTAGCGAAACATGTTAAAAGGGTGGTAAAACGCTTTAGTGCAACACGTAGTTTCTTATCAGATGCATTCCTAATGTTGTAGTTAGCCTTTTTGGACCGATTTCAATATAAAAATATGCGGATTATATTAGTTTTCAAGAAAAATCCATAAATCAAAGTGGTTCAATTTAAAGGTGTGTTAGTTTGGGTTAGTTTGCATAGGACTACACCTTTTCCATAAGTATTTCAGAATGTATCACTTGTATTTCAGATTCATCAATTCTAGTTCAGAATGCGTCAATTCTATTTCAGTTGTGTAAGTTCAATTTCAGAAAGTGTTATTTGTATTTCAACTTTGTCAGTTGTAGTTCAGAAAACATCATTTGTGTTTCAGATTCGTCAGGTGTATTTCAGAAAAAGTCATTTGTATTTCAGTTTGGTCACTTGTATTTCAGAAATCGTCATTTGTGTTTCAGATTATTTATTTGTAGATCAGAAATTGTAAATTGTATTTCAGAATTCGTCAAATGTATTTCAGATATTATCAGTGTAGTTGTATTAAATAAAATTTATAATGAGTCACTTATACACCTAACTTGTGTTGATTTGGGGAAATCTGCGTAGATACCTACTAATTTCCGAACTACATCTGACAATTTCTGAAATACAATTCTCGTTTTCTGAACTACAATCAACTAATCTGAAATACAATTGATGCTTTCCGATATAAAATTAACCAATCTGAAATACAATTGACACTTTCTGAAATAAAATAAACTAATCTGAAATACAATTGATTCTTTCCCAGATAAAATTATTTATTCTGAAATACAATTGACGCATTCTGAAATTAAACTGACGATCTCTGAAATACATATGGAAAAGGTGTAGTACGCGTTACGTGGACGGGTTAGCTTGGGTTAGTTTGCTTATTTCTGGTTAGCTTTGGTTACAGTTCGTATCTACTGGTTATAAGTGTACTGATTGAGAACACAACGCGTGAAGCGGGCTTTGTTTTTTAAATTGGCATGATTAGGGCTCTCGAGAACAGGGTAGAACGCATACTCCGATTGAGTTAATTTTTGGTCTACATATAAAGGCCGCTGAAAGAAATTTTTCCAAAAAAAAAATTGACCTTAGCCGCGACCTTGACCGTGACCTTGACTAGTGAAATTCACATAAATATCAATTTATCGTACTGAAATTATATATAGCGCCGAAGAGCTTCATAAATAACCCACACACCTAGTTTTAACCTTCAAGGTCATACACATTCAGAGATACGGCAACCCCGCATTATCAGTTTGGGCTCTCGGGAATGGGCTAGAAGGCGTAGTTCAATAGAGTTCATTTTTGGTATACATATAAAGGCCGCTGAAAGAAATTTCCCCAAAAAAAAATTGGCTGTTGGCCGTGAACTTGACCGTGACCTTCACCAGTGAAATTCACGTAAATACATACAATGTATCCATTTATCGCGCTGAAATTATGTACAGGGTGGGCCAATTTGGACACTTTTAATAGGAAACATCATGATATTGAATATTAATTACTTATCTAAAACTGGATACAGTGTACTGATTAACAACGACAACGAAGCGCGACAAGCTAGATAAAATAAAAATGTTCAAGGATACTAGCATGCATTTCAAGAATGGGTTAATTTGGGTTGTTTTGCATTATTTTGTAATTCTCGATTAGATAGGTTTACGGGGACTAGCACGCAGTACAAAGACGGGTAAGTTCGGGTTAGTTTGCATATTTTTGATCAGTTTCGATATAGCACAGTTATTGTCGGTTAAAGTGTACCAATTTCAAAAGTTCAGTAGATATTATACGCTTAATCATTACTCAATAATGTTTTTTTCAAAAAATGGTTTGAACACTTAGCTCTTCTCTTCATTCGAATATCTACCACATGATACTTTTTACGTTTATTAAATTTTTATCTGTTAAACAGAGCGATTGTGATATTAAGCTGATAAGAATAGATATTATATATTGATCTGTGTCAAAGGTCGTGAAGAGGATTCATTCAATATTTATAAAATCCAATTTATAATTATTTGCGCCAACATTTTCGATCATAAAACAATATTTTGGGATCAAACTAAACTATCTATAATGAAGAAGCATGATATTTTTTTTGAAGGACCTTTACTGAATTGTTACCTTTTACGGCCTAAATATGTATACCAAAAATGAACTCAATCGGACTACGCCTTCTACCCTGTTCCCGAGAGCCCAAACTGAGAATGCGGAGTTGCCGTATCTCTGAATGTGTATGACCTTGAAGGCTAAAACTCGGTATATAGGTTACTTGAGATGCCTTTCAACACTATACAAGTTTTCAGCACGTTAAACTGCCATTTACGTGAATTTGATGGTCAAGGTCAGGATCAAGGTCACAGTCAAGGTCAATTTTTTTTTGGAAAAATTTCTTTTGACGTCCTATATATGTGTACCAAAAATTAACTTGATCAGAAAACCCCCTATAGCCTGTTTCCGAGAGCCCAAAAATTACCTTTAAATTCAATATCAACATACAAGGACTCGCACGCATTACGTGGACGGGTTAGTTTGCATACTTTTGGTTAGTTTGAGTTACAGTTCGTTCAATATCTACTGGTTATAATATCTTCTGGTTTAATATCTACTGGTTATGTGTAAGTAATTGTGAATGTGAATATTCGCTTACTACGGCAAAAAACGTCAATATCCGCACTTAAATTGATACCAAACCAACTGTATAAAGGATATATCAACTAATTTTTATAGAAAATTTGTTAATTTTTGTTGCACTAAAGCGTTTTACACTAACACAAATTAGTGGAAATATATAAGTATTGAAATTTACTTAATTTTTTTTTTTATTAGATAATGGATTTCCACTAAATAAAAGCCGATTCAATAAAAATAAAAAAACAGTTTTCGAAGAAAGAAACGACACTCGCTTACCGTTTCAGTCAACTGTAGATCTAATTTCCCCAACAAAAAGTGAAGTAAAATTGACAGCGTAGCCCCCAGCCTCGTTTTAACTTGGTTTTTATATTTCTTGTTTTTTTTTGGTTATTATATAGACTTATTTTACTAGTCTTTTGTTATTATTGTTTTGTAATACATTTTTTAACTTAGAATAGAGTTTATTCAGTTATCTGAAAATATATAAATACAATTTTTCTAGAGTGATTTTTCACTGAAAAGTTTAAAAATTTTCCTCTAATAACTCCTCACTTTCCTCTTTCTCCTGTAAAAATTTCAAAATTTTCCTGTTACCAGTTTTCCAGAAAAAAATTGAAATGTAAGAGAATGAATTTTCCTTAATTTTGTCTACTAAATAAGTCAATTTTCTTTGAATTTTTCCTAGAATGATTTTTAACTGGAAAATTTCAAAATTTCCCTATAATGAGCTCCTCAGTTTTCTCTTTTTCCTGGAAAATGTTCAAAATTTTCCCTTTGCCAATTTTCCAAAAAAAAAATTAAATGTGAAAGGTGAATTTTCCTTAATTTTACTTAAATAACTCAATTTTCCAGAATTTTTTCTGGAGTCATTTTTCACTAGAAAATGTTGAAATATTCTTATATTGAGTTCCTCACTTTTCTCTTTTTTCTGGAAAAATTTTGCTTTATTAGTTTTCCAGAAATAAATTGAAATGTAAGAGGATGAGTTTTTCTCAATTTTACTTGAAAAAGTCATTTTATCAGAATTTTTCCTGAAGCGATTATCCATTGAAAAATTTTGAAATTTTCTTATAATGAGCACCTGACTCATGTTTTTCCTCTTTTGCCAGTTTTACAGAAAAAAAAAATTGAAATAAGAGAGGATGAATTTTCCTTAATTTTACTTGAAAAAGTCAATTTTCCAGAATTTTTCCTGGAATGATTTTCCATTGCAAAATTTTGAAATTTTTTTATAATGAGCTCCTGACTTTCCTCTTTTTCCTCTTTTGCCAGTTTTCCAGAAAATAATTGGAATGTGACAGGATGAATTTTCTTTAATAAAGTCAATTTTGCAGAATTTTCCCTAGAGTGATTTCTCACTGAAAAATTTCGAAATTTCCCTATAATGAGCTTCTCACTTTCCTCTTTTTCCTGGAAAATTTTCAAAGTCTTCTTCTGCCAGTTTTCCAGAAAAAAATTAAAATGTAAGAGGGTGAATTTTGCCTAAAAAAATCAATTTCCCACAATTTTTCCTGGAGTGATTTTCCACTGGAAAATTTTGAAATTTTTCTATAATGAGCTCCTCACTTTTCTCATACCTCTGAAAAAATTTCACAATTTTCCCTTTGTCAGATTTCTAGAAAAAAATTAAAATGTAAGAGGGTAAATTCTCCTTAATTTTGCTTAAAGAAGTTAGTTTTTCAATATTTTCCCGGGAGTGATTTTTTACTAGAAATTTTTGATATTTTCGTAAAATGAGCTCTTCTACTACTTCTACTACTTGAAAAAGTCAATTTTTCAGAATTTTTCCTGGAGTGATTCTTCACTAGAAAATTTTGAAATTTTTCTATGAGTTCCTCACTTTCCTTTTTCTTTTGGAAAAATTTCTCAATTTTCGCTTTGCCAGTTTTCCAGAAAAAAATTGAAATGTGAAAGGATATATTTTACTTAAGGAAGTCAATTTTCCAGAACTTTCCTCTCGACTTTCCTTGGAGTGATGTTCCATTGGAAAATTTTGAAATTTTCCTATAATGAGCTCCTCACTTTTCTCTTTCTTCTGGAAAAATTTCACAATTTCCTCTTTGCCAGATTTCTAGAATAGCTATTTTCCTAACGAGTGCCGCAAATTTCTTCCCGCAAGAGTTAGGAACTATATTTTTTCTACAAGCATACTAAAGCTGATGTTACGAGAAGTTTAATTTAAATAAAATGCGATTGTGCAGAAGGTAGAATTAAAAATGTATTGAAAGGTGTTTATAAAAAAAAGGTAAAGGTATTAAAGGTAAAGGTATTATAGGTGTATCAACAATACAAACAATTCCATGTCACAATGATTATTGAAACTCTTCCCGCACTGGTGCGGGAAAAAAGTCTTCCCGCACAGCAAATCGTGCGGGAAGAGCCATTTCCCGCGCACTCGTAGAAAAAAAAAAAAAATGTAAGAGGGTGAATTCTCTTTAATTTTGCTTAAAAAAGTTAGTTTTTAAAAATTTTTCCTGGAGTGATTTTCCACTGGAAAATTTTGAAATTTTCGTAAAATGAGCTCCTAATTTTCCTCTTATTCCTGGAAAATTTTCAAAATTTTTCCTTTGCCAGTTTTTCAGAAAAAAAATTAAAATGTAAGGGTGAATTTTCCTTAATTTTGCTTAAATAAGTCAATTTTCCAGAATTTTTTATGGAGTGATTTTTCATTGGAAAATTTTAAAATTTTGCTATAATGAGCTTTTTATTTTCCTTTCTTTGCTGGAAAATTTTCACAATTTTCCTTTTTCCAGTTTCCCAGAAAAAAAAATTAAAATGTAAGAGGGGGTGAATTTTGCCTAAAAAAATCAATTTCTCAGAATTTTTCCCTGAGTGATTTTCCACTGGAAAATTTTGAATTTTTTCTATAATGAGCTCCTCACTTTTCTCTTTCTTCTAGAAAAATTTCATAACTTTCCCTAGGCCAAATTTCTAGAAAAAAATTAAAATGCAAGGGGGGAAAATTCTCCTTAATTTTGCTTAAAAAAGTTAGTTTTTCAAAATTTTTCCTGGAGTGATTTTTAACTGGAAAATTTTGAAATTTTCGTAAAATGAGCTCCTCATTTTCCTCTTATTCTTGGAAAATTTTCAAAATTTTTCCTTTGCCAGTTTTTCAGAAAAGAAATAAAATTTTTCTACAACTGTCAAAAAATGATGATGTTCGCAGACTCATGACAGTTTGCGAAGTGACACTTTTTTCCCAGGTATTGATTTTTTAACGTTTTTAGCTAGTTCGCACACTGGTGTCATGGTGACACATACCTGTCAGGATGCCAAAAAATAATTAAAATTCACCTGCCTTTGATTGGAAATGCAATTTTGGCTTCGAATGATAGATATTTGAATAGAGTTGTAGAAAAAATATTGTTTGCAACTCGGGCGCAAAATGTTTTTGGTGATCTCAATTGATTTTTTGACTCCGCTACGCGTCCTCAAAAAAATTTCGTTCTTGATCACCAAAATGACATTTCGAGCTCTTTATTTTCCTATTTTTTCTGGAAAATTTTCACAATTTTCCTTTTGCCAGTTTCCCAGAAAAAAATAAAAATGTAAGAGGGGGTGAATTTTGCCTAAAAAACGCAATCTCCCAAAATTTTTCCTGGAGTGATTTTCCAATTTTGAAATTTTTCTATAATGAGCTCCTCATTTTTCTCTTTTTTCTAGAAAAATTTCACAACTTTCTTTTTGCCAGATTTCTAGAAAAAAATTAAAATGTAGGAGGGTGAATTCTTTTTAATTTTGCGTAAAAAAGTTAGTTTTCCAAAATTTTTCCAGGAGTGATTTTTTACCGGAAAATTTAGAAATCTTTGTAAAATGAACTACTCATTTTCCTCTTATTCCTGGAAAGATTTCAAAATTTTCCCCTTGCAAGTTTTCCAGAAAAAAATTAAAATGTAATAGGGTGATTTTTTTCAAATTTTGTTTAAAGTCAATTTTTTAGAACATATTTGAGATTTCAGTCATAAAAAAAAAAAAACAAAGAATCACCCTTTGCCGTTTGTACATGATATTTAGGAACACCCTGTATAATACGCAGTTAATTAATTTATACCTAAGGTTCGTTTCACCAGGGTTCATACTTGACCTTGAAACTTGAAAAAAAAGGGCTGTCGTAGATTAATTCATATGACACATTCAATTTTTTTGACAAATTAAAATGAATGACTTTTGGTTTAGGAACCGTGTTAAGAATACACTCAAGTTTACTACTTATTAAACGTTTATTTTATCAAAACAAATCTATAGGTGTTTCCTTTTTTTTTTTAACCAAATCAAAACCTAAGATTTTATTGACACATTGACAGCGCGCAGGCTGTTCGCTAATGTTGCCAACTCTATAAACAAAATGAAAACATGATTATTCTTTTTCTTTTAAACTTGCAAAACAAAACATAATTTCATTTTCAACACTCCCACATTTTGAAAGTTTAAAAGCTTACCCAATGAATGCTAAATCAAAAACAAATACAAAATAACATTGAGAAAACTAAAACATTAGATAAATGATAATACCATTCTAACAATAAAGAGAACATCAATCCATATTATTATAGTAAAAATAAAGACTTAAATATTGTCCACTGATTTTAATTCCAGCATTTGCCGCAAATACCAAAATCTAGGTCTTGCGAGTGCTTTAGTTAAAATATCAGCTTCTTGAAGTTTAGTTGATATATAAATTGGTTCAATTTCCCTCTTTTGATATTTTTCTCTAATAAAGTGAAATTGAACATCAATATGTTTAGTTCTGTTATGGAACTCTGGATTATGAATTAACTTAATTGCACTTTGATTATCGATGTAAATTGGAACAGGACTACTCACATCTTCACCAATGTTCTCCAAAAGTTGTCTCAGCCAGATTGCTTCTTTAGTAGCTTGGCAGGCTGCTACATATTCTGCCTCTGTAGTCGAAAGTGTTACGGTATGCTGACGCTTGCTTGACCATGTAACAGGAGCATTGCTGAGTTTAAAGATGTAACCAGTGGTTGATCTACGAGTATGTTGATCACTCGCATAGTCTGCATCACTATAGCCAACTAAATTTAAATGATGTTGTTTTGAGTAATGTATTCCATAGTGACTGGTTGCTTTCAAGTATTTAATAATCTTTTTAACAGCATTCCAATGTGCTTTTGAAGGATTATTTAGATAGCGACTCACTACTCCCACTGAGTAGGCAATGTCTGGACGTGACACAACAGCCACAAACATGAGTGAGCCCACAGCTTCACGGTAGGGAATTTCATAAGCATTTTCAATGTCAACATTTTTAGTAAGTATTGAATGTGGATCAGCTGGAATGTCACTTGAAGAAGCATCTTGTAAACGAAATTTTTCAATAATTTGATTAATGTATTTATTCTGATGAATGAAAATTGTCCCATTGTCACATAAATTGATTTCTAAACCAACAAAGTAAGAAAGAGTTTCACTTACAGTTATTTCAAAGTTCTTTTTGAGTTCATACAACACTTTGTCAGCTACTAAGTCAGATTTGGCCATGATAAGTCCATCGTCAACATATAGCACTAAAAGAACACTAAGTCCATCAACAAGTCCTCTAAACACACATAAGTCAGCATCAGTTTGTGAAAGGCCAAAGTTTTTGAGCACACTAGTAAACTTTTCATTCCAGCATCTTGGTGCTTGTTTTAGTCCATACAATGATTTTTTTAATTTGCATACCATATTATTCTCTACCTCTTCCTGATTGTCTGTACTGAATCCCTCCGGTATAGTCATGTAAACTTCATCAAGTAAATCTCCGTATAAAAAGGCTGTTTTTACATCAAATTGTTTAATTTTGTAACTATTTTGAGCAGCTATGGCTAACAACACACGAATGGAATCATAACGTGTAGTTGGAGAAAATATTTCTGTAAAATCTGTACCTTCTTTTTGAGAACAACCTTTAGCACATAACCTTGCTTTGTAGCGACAAATTTCACCATTAGAATTTCTTGTTATTTTAAAAACCCATTTGGATCCTATTACATTCTTACCCTCAGGTAATTTTGTCACCTCCCAGACTTTGTTTTTATTTAAGGCATTTATTTCCTCAGAAATTGCATTTTTCCATTCTTTGGATTGTTGACTTTTGATTGCTTCTGCATATGTCTCAGGAATATCACTTTCTACGAAGTTTAAGTCAAAATTTTCAAATCTATTTGGTAATTTGACATTTCTCTGAGGTCTGAGGTTAGGTGGATTCGCCATTTCAATAATTTCTTCCTGATTTTCATTGATTATGGCTTCTTCTTCATTTCTGTCATTTTGATAACCGTTTGGAATTTCAATATCGATATCTTCATCAAAACATATTGGGATTATGGAGTCTTCTTCAAAACCCAAGTCATTTTCAATAAAAGTTACATTTCTAGAGATTGTAATTTTTTTCGTTACAGGATCAAAAAGCCTATAATTAGTAGAGTTTTTGTCGCATCCAACATGAATCATTCTTCTGCTTTTGGGTGCTAATTTTGTTCGCTTTTGATGTGGGATCAAAACGTATACTGCACATCCAAAAATTTTAATGTGTTTCAGATTAGATTTTTCACCACTCCAAATTTCAAATGGTGTTGATTTGGGAGTCTGACTACTCGAAGTTCGGTTCAGAATATAAATGGCATAATTAACAGCTTCAGCCCACAAGTTCTCAGGAGCTTTAGCTGCATTCATCATGGATCTAGCACTCTCCATAATAGTTCTATTTTCCCTTTCTATTCTTCCATTTTGTTGAGGACTGTATGGAGCAGTGGTTTCTAGTTCTATGCCATTTTCATCTAAATAGAGCTTAAAATCCAAATTTGTATATTCTGTTCCATTGTCAACATGTAAAACTTTTACTGCATGTCCAAATTTTGTTATTACTTTTTTATTGTATTTTTTGAAGCACTCTAGAACGTCACTCTTATGTTTTATAAAGTACGCTACTAAATAGGAGGAACAGCTGTTTTTAAAGGAGACAAAATATCTTGCTCCGGACACAGATGATGTTGACATTGGACCACAAACATCACTATAAATTAGCTCACCTGGGTTCTTTTTAATTTCTCGTTCACTTTTCTTATATGGCAGTTGACATTGTTTGCCTAGAAGACAATCCTCGCAAGTAAAATCACCAGTGTTGTTTTTTAAGTTTATTCCAGTAACTAGTCCATTCGACACCATTTCTTTTAGAAGTTTCAGATTTATATGGCCAAGTCTGTAATGCCATAACTTTAAATCACCTGTTGTATCATCTAATGCCATATTAGCACTTTGAACAACAGTGCTAAATTGCATTTGATACAAATTATTCTTTTCACGAGAAGCACAAGCAACCAACTTATTTTCAAGGTATACATTGGCTTCTTTTTCTTTTTTCACAATCTTCATTCCTTTATTTGTTAATACACCTTCTGATAGTAAATTCCTTCTTAGTTCAGGAACAAATAGAACATCATTTATAGTTGAATCATACCATTGACCTTTTATCAACTTTTTTATCTTGATTGTTCCTTTGCCTTTCACTTCCAATGACTTTTGATTTCCTAGAACAACGAACGATGGTGTTTCTAGATAATCAAATATATCAAAATATTCTCTTTTGAAACTCATGTGGGATGACGCTCCACTATCCATTATCCATATTTCTTCAGGACCAGTTTCACACTGGATATTGAAAGCAGTTTCATTGTTATCATCATGACCTCGATCACGATGGCCATCTCTAAATTCACGATTCACATTTTCATAGGCACTGGGTCTTCTTCTAGGAGCTCTACAGTCTTTAGCCATATGGCCCCTTCTGTTACAATTATAACAAGTGAATGGAAAACGACCTCCTGGCCCCAATCTCCTATCTTCTCTATTTGGATCTACTACAACCTTTTTATCTCTAAGCGACATGGCAGCCAAAGCAGTTTCTTCTTCTTCAACAGCTGTAAGGCTTCGTTCTTCATCTAGAAGCCTTGCAGTTAAGTTTTTAATTGTTTGTTTGGAATCTTCCAAAGAAAGCCATGCTTGGCGCATATTTCGGTATTTTAGGGGCAAAGTGCTTAAAATTTTTGTTATGATGGCTGCATCACTAATATTATCACCAGTTTCTCTGATTTCACGTGCCAAGTTCTCTAATTTTGAAATATGTTGAGCCACTGAGTCACTAGGTTCCATTTTATACTGATGAAACTTTTCATGTACAAGCATTTTGTTTACTTCTGATTTCTGTATATAAATCGAATCCAATTTGTCAACAATTTCTTTGGCAGAATCACAGTTTTCTATAAGAGTGATTTGCGTTAAATCCATAGCAGCAGTCAACAAAAACATTGCTTGAGCATCTTTTTTATGCCAGATTTCTAACTCCTGTACCTGGGAAACTGATGGCTGAGGTGTTGAGCCATCCACCATTCCATAAATGCCCCTAGCTTTTAGAGCACATTTTAATTGGAATTTCCATTGATGGTAATTTTTGCCATCAAATTTTGCTACACAGGAAACATCTGCTTTATCTGCCATTTTCTTTTCTGAGGGGTCGTTGATACACTTTTTACTAACAAAAACAACTGACCTATAGAAATTTCACTTTACTTTGAACTTTTGAGTGATTCTTTGGCTCGAAATTTACTTTACGTGTCCTGGGCCCATAACCTGTTAAGAATACACTCAAGTTTACTACTTATTAAACGTTTATTTTATCAAAACAAATCTATAGGTGTTTCCTTTTTTTTTTTAACCAAATCAAAACCTAAGATTGTATTGACACATTGACAGCGCGCAGGCTGTTCGCTAGTGTTGCCAACTCTATAAACAAAATGAAAACATGATTATTCTTTTTCTTTTAAACTTGCAAAACAAAACATAATTTCATTTTCAACAAACCGACGAACGTTTTCGACGTTATTGATTTGTTTCAGTCAATTTTTATTTGTTAAACAAGGAAGGTAAATACTGGTGGTAAGTACAAACCCTGGCGAAACAAACTTTACATATATTTGGGACCCCAATGATTTTTTAAAGGCCGGTATTTCAATGTCACCTTAAGATATAGAATAAACATAGACATTGACAAAATTGTCTGACCTTGTTCGATGACGTCATCCTAAATATAACATAGTCTTGATTTTAAGGTAATATTGTAATACCGGCCCCGGTTGAAAATTTTTATTCCATAACAATAATAATTACGAACGTGCTCTATGAATTAATCAACGACAAATACTCTTTTTTCTAAATTATGACGTCATCGATGACGTAAGTAAGTACAAAAAGTGCAAAAAAACATAAATAATTTGGTTGCACTAATTTTTTATATTAGTGTTAGGTAGTGCCACTGTAAGTAGTGCTATGGTGGGATGCCGAATGGGAGTGCTAATTTTTGCTTTAGGGGTGCTTAGCACTCCCAGGCACCCTCCTAGTTGCGCCTATGGGTGATGACACACTTGGTGACTAAATAATAAAATTTTGAACATATTTTAGATGTTCTAATTAATTTGGAGTCAACGCTCGAGTCAACGTTATTTTGTTTCATTTTCAATTAATTGATACTGATTTGAAATACCGGAAATTCAGTTTTTTGATTATTTGATTACATTTAATTTTTACAGTGAAGACATTGTAAATTACGATTACGGGTCTATTTTCCCGGGCATTACATTGCCACTTGAAAGTTTGTTTGTAGAAGCAATTTTATACTATCAAGTCTGTTTTCGGTGTAGCTGCCATCTCTGAAGGAGCCCGATACTGTTTAAGTGATCTTTTGCTAGAATTCTCTGAAGGCGCATTATCTAAGGGACGTCGGTCCCAGGGGCGGACCCATGGGGGGAGGCAGGGGGGGGGGGCAACGCCCCCCCCCCCCCCAATGTCCACTCTAGTTGGTAAAAAAATGTCTAGTTGGTTTCCAATCCTCACGCCAGTTGGTAAGACCCCGAATGTCCACTCCAGTTGGTAAAAAAATATCTAGTTAATTTCTAATTTCCACGCCAGTTGGTAAGAGAAAACGCCAGTGTTAATACTTCTAAAATTGACTTGAACACGTTCTAAAAAAAGGAATTTTATAAAGTTTTAAATAAGTTTTTTAAATGATAATTTAACTACTATTTTCAAAAATCTGCGCGGATTCACCTGTTTATTTTCATTGGGTACATTCAGGCGTTCCCAGCGGCTAAGCTCAGCCACTCAGCAGGGACTTTATTCTTAAAACCGAGGAACAGCGTTCTCATGAGAACGATTGCTCTGTCATTGTCAGTGGAAATATGAATACGGACGACGAACATAGAACCTTCGTTCTCATGAAAACGCTGCTCCCCTGTTTCGATAATAAAGTCCATGCTGAGTGGCTGAACTTAGCCACTGGCACCGCCTGAATGTACCCATTTCCTCTCTCTAGACATAATGTACAGGGTGTCCGAATTTGGATGGTTTTGATAGGAAACGTCAATTTCTGAGCGAGATACAAAAAAATGAACCCCCCACTCCGAGGCTCAAATTTCTTGAAATTTTGATTGGTGCAAACCGCATTTTGATATCTTCAACCGTTTAGCCGCTAGAGGGCGATTCTCGATTTTAAGCAATACTGTGAAATCTTCATAACTTTTTTGTTTATAAAAATAACTGATTTCCGTAAAAACTTCCTAAAGGCACTTTTTCAAGCAGAATTCAGTGACGTTTTCAATTTTTTCTATTGGGCCTCCATTTCAAGATATTGACCAAAATCCGATTTTTTTCAATGGGACACCCTATATATTAATAGCTCTCTTAAAAGCTTTGCTTTTCCTGATTTCAATGATATAAATTTCGATAGGTTTATCTCTAACAGTTTTCGAAAAAAAAGATTTTTTCATTTTTTTCCATAAGAAACAATGTGTTAAAACAGGTCTTTATATTTGTAAGGAAAATGAGAAAGGTCTCTTTCTAACTCATTGTTTCTTATGACAAAAACCAAAATAATTTTTTTTCTGGAAAACTGTTAAAGATAAACCCATCGAAATTAGTATCATTGAAATCAGCAAAAGCAGAGCTTTCTAAAGAGCTATTAATATATAGGGTGTCCCATTGAAAAAAATCGGATTTTGGTCAATATTTTGAAACCGAGGCCCAATAGAAAAAAACTGAAAACGTCACTGAATTCTGCTTGAAAAAGTGCTTCTAGGAAGTTTTTACAGAAATCAGTTATTTTTATAAATAAAAAAGTTATGAAGATTTCAGAGTATTGCTCAAAATCGAGAATCGCCCTCTAACGGCTAAACGGTTGAAGATATTAAAATGCGGTTTGCACCAATCAAAATTTCAAAAAATTTGAGCTTCGGAGTGGGGGATTTACATTGTTGTATCTTGCTCAAAAATTGACGTTTCCTATTAAAACCATCCAAATTCGGACACCCTGTACATACATACCTATCTATGACAAATGTCAATTTAGTACTTGATTTATACAGGGTGTTTGGTAGGTCGATGCAAATATTTTGAGATGCGATAGAGTAAGTCATTTAGAAACTATTTAGTCAAACTTACCTTAGTACCAAGTCTTATGGTTTTCAAAATATGGTCGATTTTATTTTTTCATAATCAACTCCTTTGTTCGGTGCTTCAATGCAATATTAGGCAACAACATCACAAATTATCACACAAATAAGCCAGACGTTAACAAACTGTTCACTTATTTCAGTTTAAAAGTGATAATTTTGTTTTTAAACAGAAGAAAAAAGAGGCTTAGTAGTCCAGGTTTTTCCGTTAATAACTACTTATTTTTGGGAATCTCTAGTCTTAATTAATGATTTTTGTGCTGCAATCCAAAAAAAAAAATTGTAATTTTTTCGTGATATGTGCAATTCGAAATGGCATATGTGAAAATACTTATTTTCCTAACAAGTGCGCAGTTTTCCTTGTACTTTATTTTTTAAATTTTCACAAAATGGGATAAAATTTTGTATACATCACCTGTTAAAATGTTTATTCGTTCATTAACCCACTCGCTGGGGCTCGTGGGTTAACCTTTTTTCTCATAAATAAACATTTATTTAACTCTCTTGGCGTATAAATAACTATGAAAACGTTGGTTCTCTTTATCCTATTTTTTTACAAAAAAAAAAAACTTAACTTGCAATGGAATCAGTATGACTTTAAAATAGCACTCTTCGTATTAATTTTTTATTTATTTTACTGTTAATGCATTTGACTCAAGAAATACACATTCTATTAAGATACAAAAGAAAAATAATCGAGAAAGTATTTCTCAATATCGCATTAAAGCGCTCAACGAAGGATTTCTGAGATTTTTTTAGGAAAAAATTAAATCGGCCATATTTTGAAAACCATAGGACTTGGTACAAATGTAAGTTTGACTAAATAGGTTCGAAATGACTTACTCTTTCAGCTCCCAAAATATATGCATCGACCTACCAAACACCCTGTATATATCCTCAAAATCTTAGACCAGCTGCATACGCTCTTGCAACAAAGATTGAAATTCTCTTTGACCTATGTAATAAACATACCAAAACTATTGATAATATCCAACAAGTAGTAAAAGTAGCATTAAAAAATAAAAATTCACTCAAGAAAGCATTTCAATTATGCCAACTCTACTTTACTGCAGTGTTAGGAGTTGAGCCACAAGAACTGTGACTTTTATCCCAAATATACCTACACTAGAATTAAAACTATATCTTTTGATTTAATAAAAAAAGGTTTCGTTTATTTGTGAAAATTTATAAGTTTTGGGAAGGACACTTTGTCAGTTATGAGAGGTAACTTTAGATGTTGTCAGAGTCAAGATGGAATTCTGAATGTCTTCTCGTCTTCTTTCCTGAAAGAAGGAAACGTCCTGGAACCTCCTTCGAAAGGGCGGGAGTTCCTCTAGTTATTCACTGAAAGTACCTTAACGCTATTTTACAGATATTACTTATATTGGTGCTAAAATATTTAATGATTTGGGATTTTTTTTGGGAAGTTTATACAATAATAAAAACTAAACCCTATTCGGGCACGTAAATAGTTATTGGACATCATTCCGACAATTTAACAGTTTATGAAAATAGAGGGATATAAAACAAGGGTCCGAAAGGTAAAGCCATATTGAGCCGACAAGGCATGGTCAGGCCTCTCTGCAAAATACATAGTAAATATAATAGAAAATTAGAGATATAATTAAATGTTCCTATAATCACTGTGTTATCTTATTGGTTCATAACACCTCCCCTCTTAATGAGAGATTTTATGTAATTTAAATGAAAAATCAAATGAAGTAAAATCTCTGATCAAGCTTGTATAAAATTTAAGTAGATAATTATAGTAAGTTATTTCTAAAGTAATATGATACAATTAAAAAATGGACTAATAGCTATATAACCTATAACTATATTTATGCTAAAAACAGTAAATGACATCAGGAAGAAAATGTTTATGAAAACTAAGTTTATTTGACTGCTCGTCTTGTTGGTGCATAGCCAATACTTTTCCGTTGAGGAAATTCTAATGAAACATTTTCCTCGTCCGAATCATCATCACCAGTTGTACTTCTTACTGCTCTATTTCTGTTTATATATCGAGCTGCATATTCATTATTTGGATAGGATGGCTGTACATTTTGATTGACTCTAATACACAAATTGGGAATGCCACAACAAGAATTTTTATTTTTTTGACAAATGCATTTCTTATAGAATTTATAACCTAAATAAAATAGTACAATGATTGCTAAAATATACGCCAGTATAGAAGCAGAAAATGTGTAGCGAGATGTAGCTTTGTTTTTGTGAATATCATCTGCTAATTTTTCTATATCGTCCAACTTATGACTAGCAATGTTAAGTTCGGGTATGTGTTTACTCAACGTTTTATAATGTTGGTTCAACACAATTTCCGAAAAATTTATCTGATGTTCTTTCACTTTTTCACAACACTCATCAATAATATCAAATGGCGGAACAATTTCACTGTACACTTCTGATTGATAGATATTGTCATGAGACATTAATATTGTTGAAGAACTATAAGCCTTGCATTGTTTCGCAAGTGTGACGCTACCACAATTTTTTAAAGTAACATCCATTGGCTTATCATTATTGGTACAAGATATGGTTAAAGTTTCTGTATTAGGTACTGCAAATATCCAAGTGTTACTGGTTGACAATTGAATAAAAATGCCTCTCTTAGAAGTAACTATGCGTTTGTCGCAATTTTCGGGAATTTTATCAGAAGTAGCTTGCAATAGTCTAATCTCGCAATTGTCTACGAGATGTGCAAGAGATACTGGCTTATGTTGCTTACAAATAATTTTATTTCCTAGCAACTTAATGCAAGATATGTATTCCATATCTGAAAATTGTACAAATTGTTGTTTACTTTCGTCTATTGCAATATATTTTGAGGAAGGTTGAATTAAAATGAATTCATTCAATACTACTAGTTTGGGAAACGGTGATATTTTGTATAAATAAAATAATTGCGTCTCTACAAGAGGTGTGTTTATGATATATATAAGACGTTTATTTTCAAAGAAAACTTGTAACTCAATTATATTTAGCAAAATGTTTGCATTGGATGTGTCTAAAGGTATCGGGAATTCCAACCCATGGGGAAGAGATTCTAAAACTTGTCTTAATTCTTTTGTTAATTGGACAGGCGTCATGATAGCCGGGTGCAATATTCCCTTTTTAGCAATAAGGATTGCGTTGGTGAGTGACATGATTTCTAGCTGTAACTGATTTAAAATCATATTCGTTATTGTAACATGGTCTTCTAAATTTGTTTTTAAGTTTAGAAACTTTACGTCTTTTTGGTTATTATCCAATTCCTTCGCGATTTTTTCTATATTGCCTTTCAAGACGTTCTCATTGAAATCCAATGTGCCTATTGTATTGTTAAAGTTTATCAAGGTGGATTGCACTATTTTTGTTTGTTCTTTCAAAAGATTAATTACTGAGTTTTCATCTTTTGAGAATTCCGAAATTTTAGCGTCATAATATTTTGCATCGTCGTTATCTAAGATCCCGAATAAAACTTTTGTTGCTTTTCCTATTATGTCAAACCAACCTCTCTTATTTCTGGATACTATATCATGACCCACTAATTCGTGCAGAACTTGTAATTCTCTATTAATTTTGTTGAGATTATATTTAGTGAATTTCACAAAAGAATCACATATATAATAGTGATATTGCGCATTTTCGTGTCTGCATAAATTTAAGGTCATCGTATAATAGTTATTTAAACTTAGAAATTTATCGCTTAGACTATCTATATTTACAAAAGTTATAATTTTCCATTTGTTGTTGTAAAGCCGCATTTCTCCCAATTTTTCGAAATGAATGCCCGGATTGTGGTCATAGTAGGTAACGTTATATTCAGATTTGGCCATCGCTAAATTGATAATATTAGCGAGTAGCATAACCCTGACGGCAAACCTGAAAAGAGGAGAATATCGTTAGCGAACTTTAGGTTTGTGCTTTCCTAAATATAGGTATATACATGTAAATGAAAAGTGGAACTAGGTATATACATATTATATATAAATTTTTTTTTTTTTTTTAGTCGTAAAAATGTTTCAATCTATTAGCGTGGACTGTCTGTTTTTTGTTTCCTTTCTGAATGACATAGTTCACGTCAGATAATTTTTCTACTATAGTATATGGCCCTATCCATAATGAGGTTAGCTTCTTACTTCTACCTCTACGGACAGACTCATCATAAAGCAATACTTTGTCACCAGTTGTAAAGTCTCTAGACAAGCTATTTTTGTCATAGTTGTTTTTTGATTTGTATTTACTGTCTAATAGATTTTCTCTAGCTATTTGTCTAGAATATTGCATTTTTTGTTTCAAGTTTGCTACAAAGTCCTCATATGTGTAAGAAGTCTTTGGGGATTGAGTAATTGACGTTGGTAAGGTAGGGCTATAGCCAAATAAAAGTTCAAAAGGCGCAAATTGTGTCGCTGTATGTGTGGACGTATTATAGGTAAATGTGGCGAAAGGAATCCAGTTATCCCAATCTTCCTGCGTATCAGATATGAAATGTCGTAAATACTCTTCTAGACTCCTATGAGACCTTTCTAATGCGCCATTCGATTCTGGGTGATAGCTAGTCGTCTGAATTTTTTTTATTTTTAGCATCTTGCACGTATTTTTGAAAAGTTCGCTTAGAAAGTTGGTTCCACGATCCGTAACTAGGATTTCCGGTATTCCATAATAACAAATTATATTTTTTACGAAGTGTTCTGCCACAGTCGCAGCTTCTTGATCTTTCATAGGAATGTTGAGATTAAATTTTGTTAAATCATCTTGAAATGTGAGGATATATTTATTTCCCGATTCCGTTTCAGGTAAAGGGCCAACCACGTCCAGAAAGCACCTCTCAAAAGGTTTGGTTGCAGTAGTTGTGATGACCATTGGCATTTTAGTTTTACGGGACAGTTTATTTTTTTGGCAAAATTCGCATTTTTTTATATACCTTTTTAAGTCTTTTTTCATTCCTCTCCAGTTGTATAAGTTAGCAAGTTTTTTATAGGTACGAGATACTCCTTGATGACCTGCTATGGGAGAATTATGGAATTCTTCTAATATGGTATTTTTATCTGACTCTGAAGGGCTTATTAAGTTATTATTATATATGGTTATTTCAATGTCTAAGTTCTGAAAAAGGTATCTCAACATTGGATAAATGATATCCCATTTTATTAAAGGGTTATAGTGATATTTAATTAATGACAATTTAACTTTAGTATTACGTATGAGATTTCTCAATTTAAGTAGACAATACCAGATATTTTCGTAATTAGCGTCGCTAAAAGTATTTTCATTATCTACAAGTAAAAACATATCAGGATCCTGGTAATGGTGTACCGAAATTACATTTAGTTCAGTGGCTTTATTAAATCCTTCCATGAATTTATTTGCCTGTTTGTTATTTTCTAAATCTCTAAACTTCTCTTTGTTAAAGTTTTTGGGTATGAACAATATTAATGGATCTGTGTCATTGGTCTGAAAAAGCGTAGTGTTTTTTTCTTTTATTTTAGAATTTAAAATTATATGAGTTTGGAGATAACTTTGAAATTCCGTGTAATCGGTTATTAGGTTTGTATTAATTGTATTAACAGTATTAACTATTCTGCTAAGCGCGTCGGCATTTGTATTCTTTTTTCCTGCTTTATAAATTACCTCAAAGTTATACTCTTCCAATTTTAGTCTAAAACGTGTCAGTCGGGAACCTGGATCTTTTATATTGAAAACGTAAAGTAAGGGTTTATGATCTGTCACAATTTTAAACTTTGTACCAAATACATATGGTCGAAAATGCTTTACTGCCCACACTATTGCTGCTAATTCTTTCTCAGTGGTGGAGTAATTTCGTTCAGCCTTATTTAAAGTTCGGCTGGCGAATGCTATCGGTCGATCACTATTAATCTTGCCCTGAGACAAAATGGCACCAATTGCATAATTACTAGCGTCGGTGGTGATAATGAATTCTTTGGAAAAATCTGGATACTGGAGTACAGGTGGAGAGATTATGCTTTTTTTCAAAGTTTCAAAAGAAATGCCGCATTCATTATTCCATAAAAACTTTTCATCTTTTTTTAATAGCTTGGTAAGTGGCTTAGCAATTTTTGCAAAGTCCTGAATAAATTTCCTGTAATAGCCAACCAGTCCTAGGAATGACTTTATATCTTTGGCGTTTTTAGGTTGAGGGAATCTTGATACGCAGTCCACTTTTGCAGGATCGGGTTTAATACCGTTTTCAGTGATGATATGACCTAGATATAAACATTCTTTGCGTAGAAATGAACATTTTGAAGGTTGAAGTTTCAAGTTATGCTGCCTAAATCTTTGAAATGCTTCGGTTAATCTGTGATTATGTTCTGTCAAATTATTCGCATAAATTACTATGTCATCTAGGTAAATAAAACATTTTAACCCATTAAGGCCGCTTAGGACAGTATTCATTAACCGTTGAAAGGTTGCAGGGGCTCCCTTCAATCCGAATGGCATTCGATTGAAAACGTAGTGTCCGGTCTGAGTACTGAAAGCAGTTTTTAATTTATCGTTATCATCCAATTTCACTTGATGAAACCCATTGGCCAAATCCAGGGTGGTGAAATATTGGGCTTGTCCTAACTGGTCAAGGATATCAGTGATATTAGGTAGGGGAAACGCGTCAGCTCCTGTGGTTATATCGTTAATTTTTCTGAGATCTACGCATACGCGGTACTTTGGTTCACCCGAGGGATCGCTCTTTTTTGGTACCACTAATAGAGGACTATTCCAAGGGCTACACGACGGAGAAATTATACCATCATTTAGCATTTGATCCGTTTGTTCTTTTATTATTTCACGATGTTTGAATGGTAATCTGTAGGGTTTAGTATTAATTGGTCCCTTAGAAGGATCTGTGGGTATATTATGTTGGACCGTGTTTGTACAAGAAAGTTTATCACCGTCTAAATGAAAGATATCATTATAAAGGTTGCAGGCTTCTAGTAGCGAATTAGTTTCTTCATTGTTAAGTCCTTCAAGATTCAATGATTTTTTTAATTTTTCTAAACGTTCGAGTTGGCTCATACTATTTATTTCTGTAATATCCACATTATTTTGGATGAAAGGCTCCACACTAACTCTAGGCATGGTTATTGTAAAATCTTCGTCTGAAATATTCAAAATACTGACAAAACATTTGTAATTTTTAAGTTTGGTCAATGTAGTCCCTAAATATAGCTTGTCAGATATTTGTTTTGGTTTTACAATCCCTTCGGCATCTGGCATATTCGCCAAAGCGGAAATTATTGTTTCGCATCTTGCAGGAATAATTACGAATGTTTCAGAAGGTAACAATTTAAAATGGTTGTTCTCAAAGTTAACACTTTCCTTTTCGTAATCGATTTTAGCTTTATACTTTTGTAGAAAATCACGTCCTAAAAGACCGTCGTTTTTAATTGATGTGCTATCAGAAATGACGTGAAATTCGTGTTTCAAGGTTTTTTCATTTTCTAGTTTAATTGAAATAAAACAGGTACCCAAAGTGTAAATTGGTTGCTCACTAATACCCTTCAATTCTACGATTATTTCCTTATTGATTACAGAGTCATCTTCTATTCTACCTGCTTTTAAGAGGGACACGTCTGCGCCCGTATCCAATAAAAGTCGAACAACTGAATTTTTTATATTTGAAGAACATATTTCAATCACATCTAATTGTTTATAATTTTCGGAAATCATAATGGTTTTACGCGACGAATTTAATTTATTGTTGCTTGAATTGTTACTATTTGATGTGTTTGGAGAAGAAAATGATAATTTATTATTTGAACAGCTATTGTAATTTTTAATCACCATAGTCGGCTGTTCGCGGTCATGGCTGTTCACTCGTTTCCCGAAAAATTTTCTTGGGATGAGGCACTAGGTAATGAGGGGGGATTATTGACTGAATTGTTTTGGGTCGAGATTTGCGATTGAATGGTTTGCACTTGTGAAGTAAATGAATCACGTGCCTGAGGATTTTGCTGATTTGGGAGATACGAACCATTATTTCGTTCGTACGAATCTCTTTGTTGCCTAGGAAAGTTTTGGTCATGTGCATTTTCAATGGGATAATTTCGTTGATTATTAAACTGGCTTTGATTGTAGTAATTGTTGGAATTGAATCGTCTAGAGTTTTGATTTTGGAATCTTTGGTACGAATGATTTTGTTGGTAATTACGACCGTAGTTATTATAACCACTGGAAAAAGGACGATCTATATTGTTATTTGGCGTTGGTAAATAGGAATTATTTCTTGAAAAATTGTGATTGCTCTGATTTGAATTAAAATTTCTTTGTCGAGAAGATGAAAATTGTTCGTTTCTCGGTTGACTTTGTTCAAAATTACGGAGTTGTCTACATTGCGACGTCAAATGATTATTCATATTACAAAACATACACAAAGTTTGACTTGAACCTTGATTAAAATTAAAATTTCTATTTCCATGATTTTGTACAACATTCATATTTCTATAATTTTGATTGTTTTTCATTTTATCATATTGCTCAAGCTCAAGCTCTATTGCTACTGATATAACTCTTTCTAAATTTGTGATATTCTCCGCAACTATGCGTAATTGAGTTTTTTCGTCCTGAAGACCTTTCCTAAAATTAGTTACTAGTAATAATTGCAAATTTTCTATTAGTACTTTAGCTTCATTTGGAATATAATTCAAGTTACAAGTTTCTTTATATTTGTTAAAAAATTTTTGGATACGATCACCGTATTCTTTAATACTCTCTCTATGATTTTGTTTTATATTAGTTAATAAATTTAAAAAATAAGAAGGAGGTCTCTTATCTGTGAATTTTTCTATCAAAAAGTCTTTAATTTCCTCCCAGTTTTCAAATTCTTTATATTGTGTTACCTCTTGTGCCTTCCCTTTCAATTTAGTTGCGAAAATTAATTCAGCTAAGTTAGCCTTTTCTGTGTCCTTTACGATTTTCATCATCGCATCACAGCTTTTTAGAAAAAAATTTAGTGAATTAGCATCACCTTGCCCATCAAAAGGATCAATTTGATTTAAAACGTCAAATGCGTCTTTACCAGCCATTTTTGCTCAAAATTTATATGTAATTTAAAAAAAATTGATTATGTTACGTTCAATCGATAAATAATTGTTATTTGCAGTACCTATCTAAAATATAATAATTATTGATAATAATATTCACGTTCTGTTTGTATAATAATACGTGTTTAATAAAATCTTATTCCTAACTTAACAAAAAAGTTTTGAAGAAAATAGCGTCACACAGAAAACAAAGAAAGGACTTACTTGTTCATTTCCTGGGATTGGAAACTAGTTGTCGATCTTCTGCTGCTACAGTCCGCTGCGTCTTCGCGCTCCTGCAAACCAGTTAACAGTTGCTCTCTGCTTGCCGAGGAAACTTGCTGCGTCTGGGCGCGCCTTCAAATAGCCCCAGGACTTTTCTTCCGGAAAGGGTGTTGATGCGTACTAGGCGCTCCTGCGAGCAACACCACGAAATCTCACCGCTGCCACCAATGTTAGGAGTTGAGCCACAAGAACTGTGACTTTTATCCCAAATATACCTACATTAGAATTAAAACTATATCTTTTGATTTAATAAAAAAAGGTTTCGTTTATTTGTGAAAATTTATAAGTTTTGGGAAGGACACTTTGTCAGTTATGAGAGGTAACTTTAGATGTTGTCAGAGTCAAGATGGAATTCTGAATGTCTTCTCGTCTTCTTTCCTGAAAGAAGGAAACGTCCTGGAACCTCCTTCGAAAGGGCGGGAGTTCCTCTAGTTATTCACTGAAAGTACCTTAACGCTATTTTACAGATGTTACTTATATTGGTGCTAAAATATTTAATGATTTGGGATTTTTTTTGGGAAGTTTATACAATAATAAAAACTAAACCCTATTCGGGCACGTAAATAGTTATTGGACATCATTCCGACAATTTAACAGTTTATGAAAATAGAGGGATATAAAACAAGGGTCCGAAAGGTAAAGCCATATTGAGCCGACAAGGCATGGTCAGGCCTCTCTGCAAAATACATAGTAAATATAATAGAAAATTAGAGATATAATTAAATGTTCCTATAATCACTGTGTTATCTTATTGGTTCATAACAGCAGGATATTCAAGGTGAGTTCGACTTGGCAACTCTTTTGACTCCTTTGACACTTTTTACTGTAAAATCGTTCGGTTTAGGCCACTGGGAGCAAATAGTGCAAGCTCCTCATCGTTCGGGTACAGCCAAGTAAAGTGAAAAGAAATAACTCCAGAAGCACCACCTCGAGAGATGAAGTTCGAGGAGCGGGCATGCGCATTTCCTTTATTTCCAAAAGGCGGTAAAATTTAAGTTTTTAATAATTCACTATGCTAACGATCCTACCGAAAAGAATTCAAAGAAGATATTTTATGCTTAGGGCTTGGTCACCTCATGGGGTCCTGGTAGAAAAAATGGCATCGCTCCCCCTAAATATCCGCAAAAATACATGTTCGGTTTGTGATGGGGATAAGCGCCCGCGGCGCGCCTTGCTCATGCGTTCGACTAAATCACTTTACTCTTTTCACTCTGTGATCACGTGGCTATGGAACAGCTCTCTATCTGTTCCAACTCCGTTTTGCCAAGCCGAACTCACCTTGAGTAGCCACCAATAAGCGAAAATTCAGCTAACTAAAATTCGTAAAAAATTACTCACGTACAACTATGGGAGAAGAAAGACTAGTGGCCGTTTCACCAACTATTTTAGGGAAGCCTTAACGATAAGTATTCCTTAAAATGACCGTCTTCCATGGAGAAATGTCAGTTTGAGGAATACTTAGCGTTAGGGCTCCCCCAAATTAGTTGGTGGAAACGGCCAAGATCACCTAATGTCCCTCAAAAGTGAGAAGGACTTGGCCGACTCTATGGACTATATAAAAAATAGAAAAATACGTATGGACACGTTAGAAAAATAAGTTAGGTACCTAGTAGAGCTTCAATTTGAATGGAATTTGTTACTGTATTTACATATTCAAGTATAACATTCCTACTAATCTAATTTTTTTAAAAATCGATATCGGCAAATTAATCATAAGTTAATTACCTATACGTTTTCTGTTTTTTATGCATTCTATAAAAGTTGATGAATTACCCACAAATAAATTACCTACTCCAAACTTTTTTTTGTGCTTTTTTAAAGTGAGTTGGGAGTTGGCTCATTATGACGTAACGGCCCCCCCCAATACCAAAGCCTTCGGAACGCCCCTGGTCGGTCCTCTCCTCCAGGATTTTCTTTTAGATTTTCTCAATTCTTTGTTGTATTCTGTTAGGGCTCTTTTGTATTCGCTCCCAGTCGTTGGTGCGTTTAGCCCTATTGAATAAATATTTTCTCGTCTTGTCTCAATCCTTGAGGAGCTGAGTATTCTAGCAGGGTCCTTATTCTTGAACCAGGGAAGCAGCGTTCTCAGGAGAACGAGTGTTTCGTCTTTTTCAATAATATGCAACTAATAATAATAAGTATAAGTAAGAAAAACAGAACCTGGGAACGCTGCTCCCCTGTTTCAAAAATAAGGACCCAGGTCGTTTTCCTCTCCACTACCCACCCGTTGCTTCCCAGGACAACCTATTCTTATGTAGATTCTTTATTTCCTTAGAATAGAATTCTAGATCGCCTATGCCTTCTTGATAACATTAGGAAGATCGGTGTTTTCCGTTCTTAATAGGTCTTTATACAGACTCTAGTCGCTGAGTTTTGAGGTTTCTATAATTAGGAAGGCATTCTAGTGTGGCCTCTATGTGTTTATGGTCCGACATCGCGGTTTCATCAGAAACATACCAGTCCTTTATTAGTTGTGCTAGCAAGGATTCAACTTAACACCTCTGTCCACAAACTGGCATCACAGTCATCACACTCAATTATTATTTGGATGTGATGATCTATTGATTAAATCTTGAATAATCTCTAATTTAGATTTTGTATCTTTTAGAATATCTTGAAAATGGCAAAGATCTTTTGGAACTATGTTTGGATTACGGCAAAGACGATTTGGATGACAATAAAATTATTCAACAAGTGGAATTGTTTGCTTCAGCTGTAAGTATTTTTAGCGATGCGATGGAATACTTTCACTACTTGCAAAATGAAAAAGATTATTAGTGTCTTTTCTCCGCTTTCGTAAAATTTCAACTTTCACACTTTCAGGCAAGTGATACTGCAGGCCATACGCTCGCCTTCACTTTTGTATTATTAGGAATGCATCAAGAAATACAGGTCAGTAGTATATTTTAGGTAATTGTATTTCAATCCAGTTATACTTTTATTCAAATTATTTTTAGGAAAAAGTATATGAGGAAGTGATGGAAGTAGTGGGCGATAAGGATATAACACATCAAGATTTGCCAAATTTGAAATACACCGAAGCCGTTATTTGCGAAACTTTGAGATTATTTCCAATAATACCGACTTTAGGAAGACGCTGTGATGAGGACATTAATTTAGGCATGTTATACTCACTAGTCATATATCTATCTATCTATGTTCTTATTTCAGGTACAAAAATAATCCCAAAAGGCTCTTCTTGTATAATCAGCATCTTTCACGTACAAAGAGACCCGAAATATTGGCCAGATCCATTAAAATTCGATCCATCCAGATTTTTGCCAGAAAACCAATCAAAAATCAATCAGTTTTCTTGGATAGGTTTTTCAGCCGGACTTAGAGATTGTTTAGGTAATGCTTTCAGATTGTTTGCAGAAACTTGACAATTCGGCGTTTTTTTTTTAGGGAAAGCCCAGGGATTAGCAATGATAAAAGTGACTGTGGCCAACGTTGTCAGAAATTTCAAGATAGCATCAGATCATAAGAGCATTGAAGAATTTACGCTGACATCATGCCTGACCATGACACCGAAGGAAAATCTCGATTGCCGTTTTTCTGCAAGGGAAAAATTATAAAATGAAATATTTTATTTTATTATATACCTAACACTATATACAATATTATAGGCATTTTTAACCTTTTTTATCATTTTATTTCCTATTTATTCCTTTTACTACTATGCTATTATCTGAGAGTAGGTAGGTACCTCTATCTAACCCAGTGGCGGATTAAGAAGTTTTTCGCCCCTAGGCCTTTCAGTTTCAATAATTGCCTGACACTGACATGTTTGCTAATAATAATAACAATAATGCCCTGTACGTTTTAATTATTATGGTTAATTGAACATGTAACTTTCAATTTTTCTAATTTTTTTTCTCAACTTCTAACCACTTCTATACCTAATCGCTGAAGGTTGCCGTTGGTCTTCACAACTAATATCTTGAAATTGATGAGGGACTTGACCGACAGGGTAGAATTGAGACAGGTCTCGGTAGCTCAGTTGGTTAGAACGTTCCACTGGATATGCGAGGGTCAAGTGGACATTAGACACACCATAGGGATTTTCTAAACTACCGGAGATACAGTTTGGTTTAAATTGCCGCCCCGTGAAGTTTGCCTGGGCCTTGTTGGCTTAAGCGTTAATCCGGCACTGGCCCAACTTACCTATTAAGAGATGAAAAATGCTCCATAAAATAAAAAGTGTAGTAGACCTATTCTCAGCATGTCCGATGAAACTAATATATCTATAACAACTGATGACAAATTTGTAACGCCAATAGACACCTATAGTCTAGTGGAAGGCTGTTTATTAATAAAATTGCTGGCACACCCATAAAATATAATAATATGACTAGGATTTTTTTAAAAATTGATTATTAATAATAAAGATAAATCAGTTTTCTAAGGAATGCGTTTATTAATTACCATAATAATTATTACAGGACAAAATCCAACAAAATAGAGACTTCAGACTGGTATAAAGATATCTTTTCATAGCCTCGTCTTTCACAACAGTCTTTTGTCAACTTTCAGCAGAGTGTTTTTTTTTTTAGCCAGAAATGATTATTTCTCTGTATTTAATTGGTTTTTGTACGTGTGTATTTTATCTGCATTTTGTTTATCGCAACTGGAGGTATCTCAAGTTTTCTTGGCAAGTAAAAAACGGTTTTTGGTATCCCATATTGCCTCTGATTGGTAACACGTATGTCACTTTATTTTCTGACTCATGTAAGTATTTAATAGGGTATTTCAGAGAATTTTTGACTTGAGCTTCTTTACTTTAGAGTCTTTTGAAAGATTGCTCTAAGCTTCAAGCGGTACATTTAAACAAAGAAATTATAAAAAATTAAGTTTCTATTGAATTTTTGAATTTATTCTTTTTGGCATAACATTTCGTTAAACTATTAGCGCAAATATTCTTTATTTGCAACAAAATTAGAAACAAACGTCATTTTAAGATTCTCTTATATGGGGATCTTATACGTAACTGTTATTTGTCTGGAAAAGTTTTCAAAGCGTGTCGTCCCAATGTTCCGTAAGTCTCTTCCCATTGCAACAAAGATTCACTGGCTTAGCCCTATAATTTTTCTCTCAACAAGCAATAATAATAGTATATTACATACCGAGTAGGGAAGTGTTTGTGTGTGTGTAAAAACTTTCCTCCGAGGTTTGTATACTATTTTATTTGCAAGCACACCATTAATTATGATTAGTCAATTGGTGAGGGAAGTCGAATAGGGAAATCGGTGAGGGAAATCGAAGAGGGAAGTGACACAGGTAAAGTCAGTAATGACAAGATTACATATATGATTGCAAATAAAATTATTTTTTTTCCTTTGCACCCAATTTAATGACGATTAATAAGTTTGTTTACCATTAAGCCTACAAGTTACTTATGTATTCTCGACGCCAGTGTGAACTTCGCTACCTATTTTATTTCTCACATACCTACTTCTATTATTAAATTATTATTTATTATTTCGACATTAAGTTAACTAAACAGAATGACTATTTAATTTTAAAAAAGAAAAATAAGCAAATTAAATTTAACTTTTCTAGGTACAGGGTTATTGGTTATATATGTCACCCCCATCTATCTTTCTTATTTGACATTTTAGAAAAAGGCGTCCCAAATAAAAAAATTATGGTTGATAATCAATTTTTTGAAAAACTCACTTTGCATATACAGGGTGTTTCAATCTGACCAATCAAATTCGATGTGGCTATTTTGAGCGACATAATGTTACTAAATGGGCTAGATCAGAGGTCAGAATGTTGGGACGGCCTGTTGCACTTGTCCGCTAGAAGTGCCGCATGTTTTGTTTATTTGTCACTCATTGCTCTATTTTATGCGAAGACATTTCAATTACTTATGATATAAAACTACCCACAACGTTCGTTTACTCTAATGTGAGTGAAAACACTTATCGTGTAAGCTTGTTATCCCAAAACGACATTATTTTCAAAAAACATCTTCGAATACTCCAAGCTATAGTGTCGAATCAAGATATTCATTGGCTCAGCTAGCTTTTGGAGAGAATGTCCAGTCAAAAGATTTATATATGTCATTTGCAGTTGCAAGTCAAAATATGACTGAATATGTGGGTGAAAATTCTGAAAATTTTACTACTGTCAAGTTGACAGTAGTAAAATTTAATAATGGTTTAATATCGAATGATAATACTGAAAATCGCCAACTATTGATCGGCCTTCAACAAGAGGAAAACACCAAGGAAGTTTCTTTTGCCTCACTTATCAATTTGATGAAGAAAAAATCATACACAATTTGGCACTTAAATTTTTAATTATAAGATATTCTGATTTTGCAAAATCTAAATTTATTGACCCCTTATGTCCCAAATGGTTATGTTTCTTAATTCGTCTGTTTCAATTGAAAAACTAACAATTTAATCAATATAGGTATTCATATACAGTGTGATTTTTTAAGTGTGCAACATATGGGAAATTGTTCAAGTAATAGCACAACCCAAATAAATACAAACAAGGCCAAAAGTTGGTGCATGTCTGATAATCATATTAGGTGCACTTATAATGGTTGCAAGTCAAACAGCATACAGGGTAGGTCAAACATTATCAAAATTATACTGTGAAGTACCCTTATTTTGAAAAATTCAGCAAAATGTTATAGAGAAAAGTTGTTTGGAATTAAAAGTTATGCCTAAATACCAAAACATAGCCTCCTATTTTTTTTTTTTTTTTAAAATCTGTAATTTCTATATTTTTTTTATTTTTTATTTCCGCCCTTAATACATTCAAAAATTAATTAAAATCAAATCAATTTTACATAACTTTGTTCAAATTCAAGCATATTTGTAAAATTAACTTAGATTTTTAATTTTTTATGGAATCACAAAGTTCATGTTTGTTGCAATGATATTCAACACAACTTTAAAATGTCGCAATTTTTTTTTAACAAGTTAAAACATCACTAATGATAATAGCCATATTAAAAAAACTCTCCTTAAAGTTGTTACATGAAGAGTGATGAGATTGCCTATTTGTTGCGTGAGCGATTATTGCAAAAGGGGGAGAAAGAAGAAAAGAAGAAAGAGTTGAAGAAGGGAAAGGGGTGAAAGAATGGAGGGGATGATAAAACTCCTGAAGGTGGCCGAAAGGAAACCAACTTGTAGGGCAGCTCCGACTAGCCAGATTAAAGGTAGAGTGGTCTGGGTCAAAACTAAAAGCGCCACCTGTTTTCAGCCCTAAAGTAAATTGGTTCCTGAATGCGAAAAATAATAAAACAGGAAACAGCCTAGAACATACAAAGTAATTAAATCAACACAGGAAAGCAAGGAGAACAAAAAGCAGGGCATCAATAAGTGAAATCACCTATTAGCATGCGAGGACTCGTCGATTCGCAAATGCAGTCAAAGTCAGCTGTAAAAGGGACAAGAAATGAAAATAATCGAAATCAAATATTCTCTGATATGGTTTATATACTCTTCCAAAAATGCAAAGTATACAATATACCAAAAAAAAAGGTGCAATACTTATCAGTAAATTATTAAAAATACTACCTATTCTATTGCCTTAAAACCATACTATACCTACCATTTTATTAAAAATTTATAACCTTATTTTAGTCATTAAAGATCTCAAAAATCAATGTACAAATCAATAGTCGTTTACCCTCGAAATAGGCCTATTTTCCCGGTGTACAGTTATCCCGATGTTAAATTAGGCGTAAAGTAGTGTACCTACTTAAAGTACAAAGTTATACAAGGATGGATAAATCAGGTAATAATTGTAATAGGCAAAAATAAAACAACAAATTTCTTAAAGGTTATTATAGGCCTCTATCCAGCTATGGAATTTCTTAGCCCTTGCTTCGCTGAACAGTGCTACGTCGCGAAACTGACGTAAGTTTATATTTTGGCTACAGAACGTCACTCTTTATCTCAGCTGGAGTGTAACCATATAATTTCAGGACCCAGGACAACACACACAAATGATCAGACTGACTTACAGATGGAATCCTCAAATACGTGTTGGTTACCAGTCTTACAGAGACCAGGATGACTTCTGACTTGGAGTGAGGTCTGGAAACCTTCAAAATCTTTCTGGTTGGCAGGTAATGGGGAGATTTAGGTCCTCTTGAGTTCTGAGGTGGTTGGTGGGCAATCAGTACTTAAGATTGTCGAAGGAGATGCCAAGCATTCGATGAAGGGTGAAGACAACAGTAGCAGTGTAACACGAAAAGAATAAGAGGAAAAACAAAAAGGCCTGAAACGAAAATATATATATTCACACAGGGTAAGCAAAAGAGAAATAGTAGGAAACGAGAACTTACCAAAATACTTTGACCTTTTCCAGATACAGCACACAAAGGAAAACGGTTAAGTTTGAGGTTTAAACCCTTAAAATTTGACCAAAAATCTGCCTAGTGGCACTGTGATGCTTTAATCTCAGCAACTCACAAAGGGGATCCAATTAGGGACTCAAAACTTATGGTAAAATCAGCAAAAGCGCTAAGAGAGGAAGCTCACAACGTGCTCTTCAAAAAGCTGCCCTCTTTCTACCCAAAAAAACCTATCCCTTCCGGAAGCATGGGTGTCCAAATAGGGAATTTTTAAGTGTCACAATTTTAGGTTGGGTACCATGGTACCATCGAGGAAGGGAAAGCAGAAATCTGTAATTGGACCAAAGCAGGGAACTGTTATTATTTATAGTCAAATGTTTAAATAAATAAGCACAATTATTGTTAGGTGGTACTGTGAAAATAAAATCCTGAAAACTGCGTGAGTGTTTATGAACCTTACTGACTCGATTGGTAGATGGAGGTACCTTTATTTTAGGGAGAAAATTAATCCCGTAACAAAGTGCAAAAGTTTTATTTTATTTAAGTAAATATTTCTACAATTTTGATATTTTTTGAGCTACCCTGTATGCTGTTTGACTTGCAACCATTCTAACTGCACCTAATATGATTATCAGACAAGCACCAACTTTTGGCCTTGTTTGTATTTTGATTGTGCTATTACTAAAAAAAAATCCCATATGTTGCACACTTAAGTAATGACACTGTATAATATCACAAGAGAAAAAATTTTGTCGGCAAAATTTTCGAAAGGTATGAAAATTTGTTGCTTGGTAATTTCGCGAATGACATTTTTGACAAAATCACGAGCCGTCAGGCGTCAGGTTGTTTGTGGCAGTAGCTGACATCGCACACATCACTTTCGATGGGGGGGAGGGGGGGGGGGGACAAACAAAGCGTTTAAAAAAGTACGCAAATAAAAAATATCGTTTGTTTGCCTCATGGCCGTTTCCACCTAAGGTTTCCACCAACTATTTTAGGGAGGCCTTAACGATAAGTATTCCTCAAACTGACATTTCTCCATGGAAAACTGTCATTTTAAGGAATACTTATCATTAATGGCCGTTTAAACCGACCATTTTAAAGGAGGTTTAATGATAATCAACGATTAAGGTGACATTTTTACATGTAATTATCGTTAAATATCTTTTAAAATGATCGGTGCAAACGGCCATAAGGTTCCCTAAAATAGTTGGTGGAAACGGCCGCCGTCGATGACATGTTTGTCCTCCTATCGAAATTGACGTTGTGTGCCTAAGCGCCTAACCGCAGGGTTGCCAGATGGTTATAACTAATTTCCCCCAAAGGATTTCAAAAATACCCCAAAAATCACTGTTTGTCAACTAAAATCCCCCAAATAAATATAGATTTATTCTCGACTCATACTTGCAAAAAAAAAGACAAATTCGTTGAATATTTCAAAATAAAACTCATACCCTTACCACTTTTTTATTTGTTTATATTTTTCTAATCCCAAAAATAAAATGACAATTGACAAATGAAATGAAATGTTGTGACTGGTGACAGAACAGATAAGTACAGTTAGTTGTACCAAGAAGTTTGGAAAGTTTAAAAAATAATCTCAAAACCACACCAAACGCTTTTGTTGCATACTGCCATAGCAGCCATGTTGGCTTTTTGTGCTTTGGAGGGATTTCATGCCCTTATTCGTTTTATCTAAAAAAATCCGCAAAAAATCCTCTGAATTACAAAATCCGATCGTCCAAAAAAAATCCGCAAATCGGATTAAAATCCGTCCATTGGCAACACTGGAGAAGAAGCAAACTGTATCTTTTTATTGGTACTTGATTGAAAAAATAGATGGCGCAGTTGTTTTAATACATCTTTTACTTTAGTTTTATTCATTGAAATATACCCGATTTCCCCCAATAGCGAAAATTCTTACCCCCAAAAAATCCCCCAGAAAAAACTATCCCCCAGATTTTCCCCCATCTACTTGAAAATCCCCCAAATTTGGGGGAAAATCCCCCAATCTGGTAACACTGCCTAACCGATATGTGTGGTGTAAATAGTCCTTACTCGCTTTGTTTGTCCCCCTATCGAAAGTGAGTTTATGTGTGTGACGTCAGCTAGTGCCTAACTGAAAAACAATCTTATTAGGAACATAATGAGACAATATGAAAATAGAAAAAATTATTAGTAAAAATTTCGGAACTTCTCATTTAAACAAAAAGGAATACAACATAGTAATAGTCTCCACATACAAAAAGATCCAAAAAGTAAAATATGCGTGACGCGCGTCTGCTGTTGACGCATCACGTCGAGCGCAGCAGGTTTTCCTAGAGGGATAAAACAACGTTGCCGTCACTTTAAAAATTTGATTATCGGGGATAATACCACGAGAGCTTCAAAATTACCGATAATTTTTCACGATTGCGTATTTTCTATAATTTCACGAGTCCGTAGGACGAGTTAAATTTGCAGAGAAAACACGCACGAGTGAAAAATTATCTGGTTCATTTTAAAGCTCAAGTGGTATTTAGAGGATTATTTAACGTATGAGCATGCAAAAAAAAAATGGAAATAAATATGTATTAAACGATTTAAACATCTTAATAATCAATACAAATAAATGGTAGCTATCAGGAATCGTTTGTTTGTATCAAAAATTAGCATAACAACCATGTATACAATAACATGGGAGAATTATCGCTGTAATTCTCTCTAGTTAAACAAATGGAAAAGAGAATTTTCGCTGTAATTCTGAAAATTGTCACTTGTCTTATGGGATTTCTAACACATGACTGGAATAATCGATTTTATTTATTTTTTATTCATTTCATCGATGCCTTTAGAATCCGGTTGTGTGGGGGCCTCTCAGCTCTAGGGGCCCGACGCACAGTGCGTCCTTTGCTTCATGTTAGATCCGCCACTGGTACTTATAGATTGTTAAATAAATATATTGTCAATACAAACGTTAAGAACTGTTAAAAACATAATGTTGTGATGGCAATGATAGGCTATATTTGGTTCAATTATATAGAATCTAGTTACCGGAACAATACCGTATAAGTGGGATAAATGTATCTGTGTGATTCCGTTCCGATACCGATACCGGTCAATTACTTTAGCGATATCATTACCGTATATGACCATTTACACTTGGCCAAACATAAAACTGGTACGCATTTTCCTATTGTGTTGTATTGTGTAAATCGGCCTTTTTTATCACCTCAACAATGACAAAAAGAGTCAAGTCAGTGTCATATTTGAACCAATCATAACATAAAAACAGGTTTGACGTTGACAAAAACTGTCGGACCTACGTTTTTCAGAACAGACTTTTTGTTGTTAAGCCTGACTCACACTAGGCAATTTTTAAAATATATATTGCCTGTACCAGGCCAAGTGTATATTGTGGAATCGGCATAAGTTCATGTTGCTCTAACAACACGTTTGATTAGGCGTACTATACGTATCCGGGCCTTAGGCTCAGGGGGTCAATTCTTGAATATTCTCGCATACGAAAGTTGATTCGAATTCGAATGACAGCAATGTAAATTGAATAGAGAACGTTCGAAATCATATAAATTTTCGTATGCGAGATTATTCAAGAATTGGGTCCCAGGCGCCGACGCGTGAGGGCTGCAAGCAAGCCTTTTTAACTTACCACATCAATTCATTTCCAAAATGGCCAGGAACCAGAAATAGTTTCTCTCTCACGAGTGCGTTCTCTTACTTTTTAACAATTTGATTCCCCTTCTAAATTCCTTCTATATATTTTATTTGTGTGTAAACGTACACGTGAATCTCGTGAACTATTAAAGCTCGCTGTAAAGTGATTCTAAACCAAGTTAGTCCAAATCAGTGTTGCCACCCCTATTACAATCGTAATAGATCTATTACAATCAAGTAATTTCTATTACGCTATTACCAAAGGAAAAAATCTATTACTTTTTCGGGAAAGTTATGTTTTGGTGAATATGCAATTAAAAATTTTTACATGCGTCATAAATTATCACATCAAACCACACAGAACATTTTAAAAAAACATCATTTGTCAAGTGGTTTTAAGTTAATATTTCTGTCATGTAATGACTGGTTTATACTTCCAAAATTAAGAATCAAACTAAACTAAGAAATAAATTGAAAATTAAATTAAACTAAACTTTAAAGATGCAGTTTATACCTAAAATTAAGAATTAAGGATTTTCTGACATTAACTAGCTCTTTATGTAATCACAAATGACAGAAAAGAACATAGAAATAAACAAAAACCAGCTAAATAGAACGATCTCCTTAATTCTTAATTCTTAGTTGAAAGTTAGCCAACTTTCAATTTAATTTAATTTAGTTTAATTTTTTAATTTGAGATATAAACGACAGCATCAAATTATGGACGTTCGACATTTATATTTTTAGTTTAGTTTAATTTTCAATTTAGTTTAATTCTTAATTCAAAAGTAATGTGATTTTTTTATTTATTTTATTTATCTATGGAGACTATGTCTTCGTTCTATCTATTAAATGTGATGTTTGTTTCGTTTTATTTATTTTTTTCATGCTATTGCTTATTGCTTAAAAACATTTATTTTTCGTTTTGAAAAATACCTAGTCATAAGTTTGTGAATATTATAGCCAGGTGTGAAATAATATAGAATGGAGAAATACTATTTATTATGACTAATTACTGAATTAATTTGTGTCCATTTGCCTATTTCTCATATTTTTCCATAATAAATAATATGACCAAAGAGTAAATAATCCTATACCTATATCTATAATTTATAACAACAAAAACAAATGCAAATGAGTAAATTGAGCATAAAAACACAACATAGAAATAAATATGGCGCATAATGGTGGAGACTCGGGTGGAGAGATTGATGAAAAAAAAAGCGCCTACTCAATATTTTGGTCATCTGTCATGTATAACTGACAGAAGTGACAGATGAAATAATCTATTACCAAAAAGTCAAATCTATTACAATTTTGGCATCAATCTATTACCCACATTTAATTTTCGTGAGGTGGCAACGCTGGTCCAAATATTTTTGTTGATCTATTTTACATAATATGCATATTTTTAAGAACAGTGTTGTATAGTAAGAACCAGCCAAGAAGAAGCCATTGATGTCGTCACATACGAAGAAAGGAAATTACCTTTTCTCTATAGGGCCCTCCCTTTTAATGTGATACAAACGATAACGCCTGTGTATTCTAACTATGTCGATTTTGTATTTATTTGCAAAATAAATTTTTTAAATATTTTGAAATTGTTTTTATTGATCTCCTGTAGGTAGGTATGTACCTATTCAAAAAGCTTTGGTAATTCTAACAAAACACATTGTTAGAAGAGAAATAATTGGTATTAAAAAACAAGTATAAATTATTATTATTCCAACAAATGATGTGATTGCAGATAATATATAATATGGTTAATGGAAATTAGTAAAAAGGTAATTGCATCAATACTAGATTACAATAGCAACCATATTTTTGTTGTTTTTAAAATTGTTTTAATTTTAATATTCCGTGAATCTAAAAGAAACGCGATCTTTTCACCTCGAAAAGATAATTTGGATTCGGTAATTTTTACAACATTTATTGACAACTATCAAACTTGACAAAAGAACCGTTTAGAAAACAGGACCAACTACAATATACAAATACTTACAAGTTTAAATATTTGTAATGGGAATTTACTATTGAATCAGTGGCACTATTAAGGCAATAAGATAACACTCCCCCTCAATGGTAAATTTCCCAAAAAAACATTAAGTAACTAAACTAAACTAAATCACATTTAACAACAAAGTTGTTGAATGATGTCAATGATAAAGGTTTCGTGAAAAAATCTGCAATTTGCAGTTTTGTTGAAATATATTTTAATGAAACTATTTTATCATTGACTTTATCACGAATAAAATGATATCGAATATCGATGTGTTTCAGTCTTTTGTGGAACTCTGGGTTCTTACACACCTTGATAGCCGATTGATTGTCCTCATATATAATAACACTGAAAATATCATTAACAATATTTAAATTTAGAATCAAATTTCTAAGCCAACAAGCTTCACTTATTGCCAAACTTAATGCTATGTATTCTGCCTCAGTTGAAGATAGAGCCACAGAATCTTGTTTTTTAGAGCACCAACTAATTGTGCAACCAAAAATCTTAAATAAGTAACCTGAAGTAGATTTTCTGTCAGTTCTGTCTCCAGCCCAGTCAGCATCAGCATAACCCTCAATTACATTGGGAAAACAATTCTTTCTAAAAACTAAACTGACATCTTTTGATTTCTGTATGTACCTAAAAACTCTTTTAATTGCTTGCCAAAGCTGTGAACTAGCAGATGATTGGTATCTACTCAAAATGCTTATTGATAAACATAAATCTGGCCGTGAGCACAACATAGCGTACATCAAAGACCCAATTGCCTTTCTGTACTTCAGTTCAGTTTCTTCACTTTCAGATTTCTCCCGTTTAAGTTCATCATGCCTAAAATTTATTTCCATAGGGGTATTACAAGTTTTGCAATTTTCCATTCCAAAAGATTTTAACACATTTTGGAGATATAAAGTTTGGTTGATAATAATCTTATTTTCTTGTAAATTTTGTGTGATAACCATGCCTAAAAAATGTTTTATACCACCTAGGTCTTTCATTTTGAAATTCTGATTTAAAATATTTTTAATTTCATTAACTTCAGTCTTATTTGAACCTGCAACTAATAAATCATCAACATAAATTAATATAAATATTTTCGAAACTTGAGTAACTTTTAGGTAAATACAGTATTCATTTTGTGACCTTTCAAATTTCATAGACATCATCAAATCATTGAATTTTGTATACCATCTTTTAGGTGACGATCGTAAGCCATATAAGGATTTTCTTAGCTTAGCAAATTTACTTTCATTTTCATTAAATCCTTTTGGTAATATAATGTAAACATCATCATCGATATCACCATTCAAGAAAGCACTGCACACATCAAGCTGATGTACTTTAAAATTGAAATTATTGCAAATAGCCAAGAAAATTCTCACAGAGGGCAATTTTGCTACAGGGCTATAAATATCAGTAATATACAAATCTCTTTGCTGAAAACCTTTTGCCACCAATCTGGCCTTGTACTTTGTTATATTACCTAATTCATTTTTCTTCTTTTTGTACACCCACTTACACTCAATGACAGCTCTTTTTACGTCACTTTCACAAACTATCACCCATGTTTCATTTTCTTCCAATGCATTCATCTCTGCCTCCATTGCCTCTCTCCATTTGTTCGCCTCACTACTAGCCATAGCATCCTCATAGCACATAGGATCATCATTGTCATCACTCGCTGCCATCAAGACTCTGTTTAGGTCCATGTCATAATCATCATATTTGGGGTTTCTTCTTATATTACGTCTTAAGTTATATCTCGCATTCACTATTTCTTCATTTAAATCTAAATCCATTCCATCATCTCCAGGTAATAAATTTTCATCACTGTGTATGTCACTTTCATTCAATATATCATTGTTATCTTCATTTTGTACATCTTCTGTTTCCGATTCATAGTTTTCTTCAATATTTATTATCTCATTTACTTCTTCCCGAGCTTCTTCCGCTTCTAAAATCTTTTCTGGTAGAAAAATAACGTCTCTATGGGTTTCGACTTTGTTCTTCTGAGGAATATACACCCTAAACCCTTTTACATTATCTCCATATCCAAGGAAAAATCCTTGTTTATTTTTAGGGTCCCACTTTAATCTTTTTTCTTTGGGTACATGTATTGATACTCTATTTCCAAAAATATTGAAGTTTTCTAATTTATATTTTTTTTTATGCCATAGTTCATAAGGTGTTGTCATTTTTCTAGGACTTGGTCCTGTACGGTTTAGAGTGTATGAGACAGTATTAATTGCTTCTGCCCAAAAGATTTTTCCCAAGTATGTATTGCTATTTATCATGGTTCTGGCAGCTTCTACCAACGTGCGATTCTCTCGCTCAGCCCTGCCATTCTGTTGAGGTGTATATACCACCGTACGTTGGTGACATATACCTTTGTTTTGCAAAATCTTCGTTACATCTTTGTTTACAAACTCTAAACCATTGTCAGTCCTTAGAACTTTCATTCTTGTTCCTGTTTGTCTTTCAGCCAATAATATAAATTTTTTAATCACACTTGGCACTTCAGATTTTTGTTTTAGGAAGTAAATATGTCTGTAGGAGGAATAGTCATCTTTGAAGAGTATGAAATATCGAGCTCCACCTAACGAAGGAGTTTCCATTGGACCACATACATCCGCATGAACCAACTCCAAAGTTTCTGTGGCTCGAAACTCACTTTGCTCAAAACTTGACCTGTGTTGTTTACCGACTAGACACTGTTCACATATAAAATCTCTTTCTATGTCTACGTACTCTATGTTCATTTTTTTCAAAAAATCTTTGACATATTTGATGTTCTGGTGAACTAATTTGCAATGCCAATCTTTTAAACTTTCAATGTTTTTAACTTTCATACATTCAGAGACTAGGTCAACTTCTGAGTCATTGGTGTTTTGTATTTGTGAACATATTTTGGCAATATCTGCTGCTTTTTCTTGGGTAAAAAGCATTCTATATAATTTATTTTCTCTTACTGCTTGGGCTCTAATGTTTCCTTGTTTATCAAAAAATTGACACTTCAAATTATCTGATGACATGAAATATCCATTATCAAGTGCACACCCAGCAGAAAATAAATTAAATTTTAATTTAGGTACATATAAAACATTTGATAAGGAAGTTTCAATCGATCTTTCACCATTATATGCCCACAAAATTATTTTCCCATATCCTCTTACCTCTAATTTCTGTCCATTTCCAACTTGCACCATTCTAGAAGTTTTTATTTTGTAAAGTTGTTCAAATAAATCCTTATTCCATGACATGTGCTCACTCGCACCTGAGTCGAGACACCAATCATTTGATTTGACACCTTCTGTGTGAATCATGAAAGCATTCGAATCATTTTCTTCCTCTTTTGCAGTATTCTTGTTGGAGTTTCCTTCTCTATTTTTCTTTATCCAACAAGTTTGCACTAAATGCCCTGGTTTTCGACAGTAACTGCAAACTCTGTCTCTAGGTTTTCCTGAGTGCTCATTATTAGGTTTTTTATTTCGAAAATAACAATTTTTAGCTATATGACCAATTTTCGCACAAATGTAACATTTCATTTTAGTTACCTTATTTTGATTTCCAGTTTTTGCAGCAAAAGCTGTTGTAGTCTCGACAGATGTGGATCTTTCCTCCTCCAGCAATAATCTCGAAGTCAATTCCTCTAATGTCTGATTGTCCACTGGCACTGATTCCAAGGCAGACCTAAAATGTTTAAATTGCTCTGGCAGACTCATCAAAATTTTTGTTATTATCATTTTTTCCGATAAGATTTCACCTGCAGTTTTCAACTTTGTTTTAATATCTTCAATTTTTGATATAAATGTACTTACAGAGGAATCAAACTCAAGCATAAAGAATCTCTGTTGAAATAGGTGGACGCTTACGACAGACTCTTTATCATATACCGTTTTTAGTTTTGTCCACATCTCTTTTGCTGACTCGCATGATAGCAAGTGTGTTAGAGGAGCCTCATCCATACGAGTAACTAATAACTCCTGTGCTTTGGCATCATCCTTCAACCATTTATTGAGATCATCTCCTGGACCTGGTTTTATCCTTGAACCATCAACAAGCTGGAAAAGACCTCGCCCTTTTAAAATAATACTGGTCTGGAACTTCCAGACGGGCCAGTTATCCCCAGTTAGCTTCAATGTGGCATTGTTTTCACTCATTTTTCCAAATTTTTGATTTTTTCGTTTTTTTTTTTAAGCACTTTTTGTCAAACTTTTGACTTTTTGACCCAAAATGGAAAAACTTTTATTTACCCGAATCCCGCGTAACGCAATCTGGGCCCATTACCTGTTTTAATTTTAATATTCCGTGAATCTAAAAGAAACGCGATCTTTTCACCTCGAAAAGATAATTTGGATTCGGTAATTTTTACAACATTTATTGACAACTATCAAACTTGACAAAAGACCCGTTTAGAAAACAGGACCAACTACAATATACAAATACTTACAAGTTTAAATATTTGTAATGGGAATTTACTATTGAATCAGTGGCACTATTAAGGCAATAAGATAACAAAAATATTCATATTTATGAGAAGCATGCAGCTCTGGTAGGACAAGCAATATAATCTAGTTGCAGAAAACAATAATATTTGTGAAGGAACAATAACAATTAACAATATATTTATGATACATTTAACTATATGTGTGATTGTGCCTATATCAACTGTATTATATTGTTGCATTATACATATTTCTGGTTGTAACAGCGAAAATTTCTCTGAGTGTAATTTATGTTGAATCGGATGGCATGAAGAATTGTGAATAGTGGTGTCAGTGTGAGATGGTTTATGATAAATTGAGAAAGTATGACGTCCTTTCTCTTTTTTAATGGTAGGATCGAGAAAATTATTGGAGTCGTTAAAGTTCTTCTCCGATAGTGAATTTAATATCAGCAGTTTTTTGGTGGAAGTAGGAAAACATTCAATATATGTCTCTATCTCTCACTCACCTTCAATAGATCATAGTATCCCCCACCCTGACGTAAAATATTGGACAAATCGCGTGACAATTGCAGCCAGTTTAATTCGAAATTTCGATGTCTGCACAGCGTAACGGTCAATTCGCCAGATTTCCTAGATTTTACCTAGTGAAGAGTGCCTGGGAACGAACAGGTAAGTAGCTGATTTTAGCATTTTCTTTCAATTTTCTCTACATTGTTCATACGTAGGATAGATTCACACGTATTCAATTAATTATTTTTATGTTTATTTAATTTTTTCCCTAAAAAAGCGGGTGGTCGGGAAACCGGGTACCAAAAAATACTAAAATTCGGTTTTCGACCAGGTGGTCGAAAACTGGTTGAAAGATCTTTGTTTTCTTTTGATTCCATCGTAGTCTTAACACTGAAAATAGTAGCTTTTTTTATATGTTAAGGAAGCTTTGAAAATACATAAGTCTAATGTCCAGTTCTCGACCGCCTTTTTCTTGGTGGAAATACGAGAGTAAGGGCTGTGAAATATAGGAAGATTTTGGCGGTCGAGGAATGGCCAATTTGTCGACCGCATGCGAAATACAGCAATATATTCGTGGTCGAGAGAAAGGTCCATTTATCGACACCAATAGCTAGTATTATATTTTCAAGACCATAATTTGCAGATTTGATCGTGGATTGTTACGTGTTCGATGTGACAGCAAAATGGCACCCAAAAAGAAGCTCAGAGCAGGGAAGAAAAGGGATACTGGCGATGGTGAATCGAACGAACCGAAACCAATGCATACCTAAACAAACCTCATTTTGAACCTCCTAGTTCCTAGGCATCTAGAGACAATTTTGAACTACATATATTTAAATTATGTACCTACGCGTATACCTAAGTATACGCTTAAGTACGTTTATGAATCATGTAGGTACCTACCTACCTTTAAATTTCTTTTTTTTTTTACAGATGGCAGTCCCAAAAAAAAACAGTAACTGGAGCTGGGATGAAAAAGGAACGACTGAAAAGGAAATTTTTCAACTACTCACATGAGGCGTTAAAACTGGCCTTGCAGGAAGTGAGAGCTGAGAGAATTAGTATTAGAAAAGCTTCTCTTCATTATGGCATCCCAAAAACAACCCTAATTGATCATCTGAAAGGGCGGAGTAATATCACCCTAAAAAGGAAAACGGGTCCACCCCCAGTACTTGGTGAAGGCGTAGAAAATAAAGTTAAAGAATGGGTACTTAATATTGCCAAGTGCGGGTTTCCAGTAAACAAGCAATATCTACTTGACACTGTTCAAAAGATTGCCAAAGATATTAAAAAGGCTGACAAATTTCAAAACGGAAGACCAGGTCAAAAATGGTATAGCAATTTTTTAAAACGTAACCCTGAAATTGCAGTGAAAGAGGCAGAAGGAGTAAGCAAAGCTAGAGCTATTGTGACGGAGGAATACATTAGATCTTGGTTTTGTGAACTGGCTGAATATTCCAGGGAAAATAATATAGAGGATCTGTTTAAAGATCCCTCTAGGATTTTTAATGCGGATGAAGTCGGATTCAATCTATGTCCAAAGAAAAACAAAGTTTTGGGTCCTAAAGGTTTCAAAAACCTTTTTACTATAAATATGGGTAATGATAAACAGAATGTAACAGTTCTTATACTTATCAGTGCTGATGGGAAAATTGCCCCGCCTTTGGTAGTTTTTCCCTTTGTAAGACCACCAAAAACTATAGTAGAAAGCATGCCTAAATCTTGGGTTCTGGGAAAGTCAGATACAGGATGGATGCGAGGTGATGTATTTTATGAATATATCGCCAACGATTTTGCTAACTGGCTTCAAGAAAATCAAATAGAAAGGCCCATTATTTTATTCATTGATGACCAGAAATCCCATCTTACATTGGCTGTTAGCGAGATATGCACTCAGTTAGGAATTATTTTGTATGTGCTGCCTCCAAACACAACACACCTACTCCAACCTGCGGATGTGAGTGTTTTCTTTCCAATGAAGGCACAATGGAGAAAGACCCTTAGAGAGTGGCACAGAATTCCGGGAAATGAAAACATATCCGTTACCCGAGAAAAATTTTGCCCTTTATTTCAAGTAACTCTCGAGAAACATGACATGAAAAAAAAGTATAACTAATGGATTCAGAAAATGCGGACTATTTCCTCTGGATCCTAATGCAGTAGACTATACGAAGTGTATCAAGAACGTCTTAGAAAATTTACACAAGGAACACGAAAAAAAAAGAACATATAAGTGAAGAAGAACTGACTTTGGCAGAAAAGGTAATTACAAGAATTAGAGACAAACTAGAGGAACGTAATGTTGATGTTGAAGTAATTGTTGAAGTTATTCGGAAAGAAATTGAAAGCAAGAAGAAAAACGAGCCCATTTCCCAGGAAAACGGAAAGGAAAATGTAGGAGAGGAAGTGAATCAAAATGAGAAAAGCCAAGTTTTACAAATTGGAGATATTGTATCTTTGGAAGACGTACAGATACACCAATGTGCAATTACGGAAATTCCTGATACAGCCAACAATCATAGCATGCATGACTTTATTGAACTAATGGACGCAGACAGCTTCAACTTAACTAACGAACTAAACAAAATTAACTATAATGACACAATAGAATGGGAGTTTGAGGATACTAGTTTTATCCTAAATACTGAAAATAATAATGATATAATAATTGAGAATAAATCTTCACAGGAGAAGATAGTAGATGAGATTGTGATGAGTATTAACGACGCCAAATCAAAAGACTATATAAATGAAGCTGAAAATAAGAAATCACAAGTAGAAATGATGGAAACTAATACGATTGCAGAGGCAGTGACAGATTATATAATTATAGTATCAATCGAAAAGACTAATGATATTGAAAATAATGAACTTGAAGAGCATGGCGAACACCTCGAGAATGGAAATTTAGAAAATGCAAACATAGTATCAAACGAAAATACCGATTTAGGAGATAAAGTACCTGAAGAAAATTACGCACACTTTGAAAATAGGAACTTAGATGATATACCTCAAGTATCACACGAAAAGACTGACAATGATAAAACTGAAGAGCATGATACAAACGTTGACACTGGAGACCTAAATAATATATCAGGAGTATTGAAAGAAAAGACTAACGCAGAAAATGATGAAGCTAAGGGACATGATATTAGTTTTAATAATGAAAATCTTGATAGATACCTAGATAAAGAGATAATAATCAACAATATGTCGAATTCTGAAGATGAACATGTGGATAAAGAAGAAACAACTAATGAGAATAAAAAGGCTAATAATATGAAAGATAAAAACGGAAATGAATTGATGAATGAAATTGACTTGAACCCTGTTGAAACAGCTCAAAAAGAAGTAAATTCAACATCCGATGATATCCTTAAACCAACTATAGTGCAGGAAATATCACCATCCGATACGTTTAGGAAACACCTAAGATATCCACATGCTATAAATAAGAGTAGTACCAACAAAAAATGCCTAATGCAATATCATCGGCTAAATGGAGAGAGTACTATAAAAAGGCGGAAGAAATTAAAAATAAAAAAACAGAAGAAGTCGAGAAGAGAAAAGAACTAAGAAAATAAAGAGAATAAGAAAAAACTCAAAACAAAGACAACTGCTAGAAAAAAGCCCTCTAAACTAATGCAAAAGCCTTTGTTACCTCAAAAAAAAGCAAAAATTAAATGTGCAGAATGTGGGGAAGAATTGAAAAGTGAGACTGAAGAAGAGGATGAGAATATTGGTTGCGATAATTGTGAAAATTGGTTACACATGAAATGCACCGAATTTTATGGGATACCATATGCAGAGGCCTCGGAAAAAACATATAACTGGTGTTAAAAGGTACCTAATTTATTTATTTTTGTTACCTACCTACTAACAAATGGTTCCTGATAATGAGATTTATTTAAGTTTACCTGCTTGTTTTTTGAAGAAGAAATTATTTTTTTTTTTAAATAATATAGGTATCATTTAAACCACATTTTGAGTTATTTATTGCGCTTTTTAAATCCCATTAAATAAGAAAAAACTGCTGTCGACAAACAGGTCTGTTTTTCGATGGTGGGTATCATTTTTTCAGAAATCTAGAAAAACTGCTGTCAACAAACAGGTCTGTTTTTCGACCAGTTAGGTCGAAAACTGGGAAGGCAAAGGTCGTCTTGAGGCAATTTGTGGTCGAAAACCGGCAAAATCGACAATTTTTTCTTTTTTAATAGGTAAAAAATAGAGTATGACTTCAAAAATTTCACAAAGATATATTTTTTATTCTAAAATGTTTAAGGAACAATATGTAACTCTCCTTGATATCCAAAACAATAAAAAACATATAAAAATTGGGCTTCAAAGTTGAAACTTCTGTTAAGTGGTCGAAAACCGGCGAACTTACCCTAGCATTCAAACTGAATTTAAAATACTTAATAAAGTATAAAATTTAAAAGCTTTAAAATATGTGAATACTAAACTTAAATAACAAACCAATGTAACCAGTACCAACGAGGAAAGCATACAGACAAATTTAATATTAAAAGGAAGCTACTAATTGTGATTAAAGTTCCCTACAATAAGTTATAAACTAAGTTTATGTAGGCAAACATAAAGAATAAAATAAAATAAAATAAAATAAACTATTGTCACAGACAAGGCATAAAACTAGTTACAAACAATCAACAAAATTAATTATAATCACAAAGATATCACAGTATGTTAAAAAGGAACTTATTATTCAATGTTGTTAACATTTTTATAGGTTTGTAGTATGTTGTTGTAAACTCCACTAAGGGCCGGTATTATAAAACACTCAACCGATGGTTGAGTTTCAACCGGAGGTTGAAAATCAACCATCGGTTCAGAGTTTTATAATACCGGCCATTAGTCTGTCTGTTATGTTGTGTCAATTTTGATATTTACTGTATTGTTTAAATTTATGTGAATCATCTCGCTTACCTTTCGCTTATAAATCTGAGGTTCAGAGTCTACCATTATAACTTCATCAAATTTGAAACGGTGGCCAGTTTCAAAATGATGTTTTGACAGTGCAGTCTTGTCTTTATTATACATTCTAACATTACGACAATCATCATACCTGTGTTGTTGAACTCTTTTGTCAAGATACTGCATTGTCTCGCCAATATAGCATTTGCCGCATTCACAGGGTATTTTGTAAACTGTTGAGCTTCTTTTTCCTTCTGGTGTCCTATCTTTAAGTGGTGTGAAAAAAGAGATAGAGGTTTTTGGATTGTAAAAAGCTAGTCAGCTCCGAATTGTTAAAGCATCTGCCTATTTTTTGAGAGAGACCATCAATGTAAGGAAATTTGAAGTATTTTTGTTGAGTTTTAGTGTTACTTTTAGTTTTTGTTCTAAATCTATTTATATTTCTGTTTACGAAACTTAAAGGATAATTGTTGTTCATTAATTGTTTTTTGACTTTTCCGATGTTAGTGGTGTGAAATTCTGGGTGACTTAGATTGATGGCTCTGTGTAACAATCCATTTGTAATTCCTAATTTGTTGGAGAGAGGATGGTTTGATAAATAATATAAAATTCTACCAGAACTAGTGGGTTTTGAATACCAATTTGTAATAAGGGTACCATCAGGTTTGCGATGGATCTCCATATCCAGAAAACATATTTTGTTCACATTTTCTATCTCCATCGTGAATTGGAGTGATGGGAAAGCTGTTGAAGGTGTCTAGTAGTACATTCAGTTGGTCTTGATGAGCTGACAATACTGTATCATCAACATAGACAAATATGAATGGGACATGGAAGTGTAGTCTTTTCAAAACTTCTGTGATGAGATGATTCATGACTAGATTAGTTAAAATTGGTGATGCAGGATTTCCCATAGCTGACCCATCTTTTTGTAAGTAAATATCACCATTATAAGAAAAATAACTTGTGTCAAAGCAGTAATTTATTAGGTCAATTAAGTATTTTTTAGGAATGTCTGTGTAGTTTGAAATAAATCTGTGTTCAGAGTTAATAATATCCAAGACTATTTTCTTTGATATGTTTGTGAACAGACTAATTACATCTAGGGACACTAAGACATGTCCATCAGGCACTACATGTTCCTTTATTACCTCTGCGAAATGGAAAGAGTCTTTTATGTTAAAGTGGAATGTTGTTGTTAAAGGATTGAGTATTTTAAGGAGATACTTAGCTATGTTGTATCCCGGTGAGTTAACTACAGGCCTAAGATGTAAACCAGGCTTATGTGTCTTTCTCAAACAGTAAAGTTTAGGGGAAACTGAGTTGTGACGTTTCAATTCCTTTTCCTCTCTAATGCTGATCAGATTCTGTGTTTTCAGCTCAGTAGTCATTCCGTTTGCGATGGTCTGAAATTTGTTTGTAGGGTCCCGAATCAACTCAATCGAACTTATCAAGGCTGAACTACGAAAACTTATCCCAGATGAAACCTATTTATACTGTTTAAATGAAAATAACAACAGATATAATGCAGAATTTCACAAAATTAAAGAAATCAACATAAAGAAACTTATATACTTGGAACAGACACAAAATGAAATATGCTTGAAAGTGGGTAAAAACTACCTCTACAACTATACCGGTGTCCAGTTACCTGAAGAAGTGCAAACCATCCTTGGTTTGGGACCAAAGTTTGGCCTCCCACTTACAAGGAAGGAGATACCTATACCCACAATTATCAAAGATGTCGAATGTCGACTATTGTATAAGAAGTCAGGCTATCTCGAATAAAGAAAAGGACAACCTGAGAGCCCAATCTACCAACATCATCACCAATTTCTACCGAAAAGAGGACTCAACTACTAACAAAGGCCTATTAGGTAAAGTTAAAAAACAAGACAGTTCCTTAAAGACCATCCCAATATAATTGTCAGTCGATCAGACAAAGGGAACTCCACTGTTCTTATGGATAAAAGTGAATATCACCAAAAAGTAGTTGAGATGCTGAGTGACACTAATGTATATCAATCCACCAACAGGGACCCTACAAACAAATTTCAGACCATCGCAAACAGAATGATTACTGAGCTGAAAACACAGAATCTGATCAGCATTAGAGAGGAAAAGGAATTGAAACGTCACAACTCAGTTTCCCCTAAACTTTACTGTTTGAGAAAGACACATAAGCCTGGTTTACATCTTAGGCCTGTAGTTAGTTGTGTCAACTCACCGAAATACAACATAGCTAAGTATCTCCATAAAATACTCAATCCTTTAACAACAACATTCCACTTTAACATAAAAGACTCTTTCCATTTCGCAGAGGTAATAAAGGAACATGTAATAGGCTTTAACAATTCGGAGCTGAAACTAGCTTTTTACAATCCAAAAACCTCTAGCTCTTTTTTTCACACCACTCAAAGATAGGATACCAGAAGGAAAAAGAAGCTCAGTAGTTTACAAAATACCCTGTGAATGCGGCAAATGCTATATTGGCGAGACAATGCAATATCTTGACAAAAGAGTTCAACAACACAGGTATGATTGTCGTAATGTTAGAATGTATAATGAAGACAAGACTGCACTGTCAAAACATCATTTTGAAACTGGCCACCGTTTCAAATTTGATGAAGTTATAATGGTAGACTCTGAACCTCAGATTTATAAGCGAAAGGTGAGCGAGATGATTCACATAAATTTAAATAATACAGTAAATATCAAAATTGACAGAACACAACAGACAGACTAGTGGAGTTTACAACAACATACTACAAACCTATAAAAATGTTAACAACATTGAATAATAAGTTCCTTTTTAACATACTGTGATATCTTTGTGATTATAATTAATTTTGTTGATTGTTTGTAACTAGTTTTATGCCTTGTCTGTGACAATAGTTTATTTTATTTTATTTTATTTTATTCTTTATGTTTGCCTACATAAACTTAGTTTATAACTTATTGTAGGGAACTTTAATCATAATTAGTAGCTTCCTTTTAATATTAAATTTGTCTGTATGCTTTCCTCGTTGGTAGGTACTGGTTACATTGGTTTGTTATTTAAGTTTAGTGTTCACATATTTTAAAGGTTTTAAATTTTATATTTTATTATTTTAAGTTCAGTTTGAATGCTATGCAATACATTTTAATGACAAAAGTTTCTTTCTGAAACGAATTAACAATTATTTCTTTCTTAAATTTGAAATAATTTGTAAATTTTCCCTTTTAAATGGTTTCTGTTCAGGAGTCTAATCAATTATCACCCATCACTAAGAGAAATTTCGATGGTAAAAATGTTTAATCAGCCCATCACTACTACTAATATAACCTCACAAAATCAGATATGAAAATCAGTTACCTTCCAAATTCAAATTCAAAATAACGAATTTTAGTAAAAATTGATTGCATCCCTAAAATAATATGATGAGAAGTGCCTTTGTCCATCCTGAACGGACTCCAGAAGCAATAGTTTAAGTAAGTACTGAAAGAAACAATTTATTTTATTTTATTTATTTATTTATTTTGGCTTAAAAGTTGTAATTAACTCACAACAGTATATTTATTGTTGTACTAAGTGCTTATATTTTCCTTTTCCAGGGCTTGAAAAAGAAAAAATATATGCCGAAACGTTGCCAAAAGCTTGATAGTTTCTTTTTTGGTCCTGTCCTCCAACCCACGAAATTAAAACAAATCAATTAGTTTTCTTGAGAGTTTATATGATGGAGCAGACATAAAGAAAACTACAGGCCTAGGGTAACCGTTTTTATGTATAGTTTTTCCAAAGTCAATTGAAACAAGGTGAACGATGGCTGACTAATGGCACTGCATTTCTTATAGAAATTTTCAGTCACCAGTTGGTGCTTTGTTCCAATTGAGTTTGGAAATACTATAGTTTGATTAGAGAGTATAATTTTGAGGCCTGAGGGTTCATAATTTAAAGCTTAAAAAAATCATTGGAGTTGAAAAGACTTAAGAATTTTGAGTAATTGATTCAATTTGTTTTTGAAAATTATTAGTAGGATCTTTGCTAAGGATTTTATAATAGGGTATTGGACAAGGTATAATTTCAATGAAATCGATGATCTATTGTTCATCTATGGAGTAAATGAAAAATATTCCTATTGAAAGAAATTTCAGAAAAAATTGCTAACTTTGTTTAAAACGATTGTAAAAGTAGAGTTTTGGGATGCACTATTTAAACGAAAATATTTCGCGCCTTGATTCTACGTCATAGCTGCTGTATTTGAGTATGAAATGAATCAAACCTTCGTCCTATATTCGACACACACTTACTCATTAGTGCAAAAAAGAGAGATATATCAGTGTCTGTGTGTCATTACATCCAGGCCACCCTCAACTTAACCCCACTTTTTGAGAGATTTCCATTTGTCAATCAATGCGCACTGAGCTTATCTGCATCTTTTTCTAGCAGCATGTAAAATATAAGGACGCACTGACCGACCGCGCTCTCGCCCACTTTTATTAATGTCGGAATGCCTTGGCGCCATAAGACATAACAGCTATGACGTAATTTCCGGGCGGTAAATTATAGTGTTTAAAATAAGTACAAATTTGTTTATTTTTTTTTAGGTATATTTTTGTTTTCTAAAATCAAAGAATCATTAACTACTATTTATTTTGTTATGGAGATTATAAAAAAAAAATATTTCAAAAAATTGTCCACTACCCTATTACTTGTATTGAGGAAGGAAATGGTTTTTTCTATGTAAATTTGCTGGTTGATAGCCACGATTGTATCACCCTTGTCCGCTTTGGTAAACGTTACATTATCTGACTAAGTTTTAATATTCTTAATTACTTGCATTTCTTGTTTTGGATTGTTATTAATTAAAAACTCTTTTTTTTAATAAATTAGTAGCCTCGAATTTGCTACTTAAATTAGATAGAATATATTTAAGGGCTAGTTTTGTTTCTACACCTAAAATTTCTATGGATTTCGTTGACATATTTTCGGCTACGTTATATTTGAAACCTTTTTCTAATACTTGGGTTTCATCTTTAGAAAATGTAACATTACTCAGGTTGAAAAATCTTTCGAAAAATACATGATCAGAATACTGCTTCTGGATGGTGTGATTTATTTTTACGGGTTTTGATTCTATGAGAGAAGTCAGTTTTTGTTTAAGGAATTTGTTATGGATAATTGAATTGATTTTATCTCTAGTGTATTGCCTTCAAAACCTGAATCCAGGTACGCCAGAATAACGGACATGCACGAACAAACGTCCATTCCGCTTATATCTGACTACCTGGATGAAATCAGCGAAAAGTTTTACAGACATCAAATTCAAGGCTCCCCTCTAACCCGCAGAATCACTGCACAAAGATATGATCCAGACAACCCCATAGTGCACGGTCCGCCCTACAAGAATCTACCTATCTATTTTGAACCCCCATGAACACTTCCCTATCCTGTACCTGCTAACCACAACCCCAAGTAATAACCCAAACCAATGCACAGCTAAAATCCAATCTTCAAGACAGAATTAGACAAGTAATTTGGCGCTGGCGCCATATGCCTTAGCCTAAAGCAGGAGGCTCTGGCAATCCCAATCAAAGGTCTATTTCTATCATCTATTCTTCGGAAAATTCCAACTGGTCAGCGATCTAGTGTGTTAACATCTCCTTTATCGCTGGCTATGAGGAAATGCAATTGTCTAATCAATCATCGGACAACCCCAATCTGACCACTACACTTAGGCGAAAACTGCCCAATTTAGCTGCAAATGCATGTCCCAATCCCGGTAGATTCTTGCACCCAATCCTCCCAACCCTCATTCTCTGACATCCCTTACAATCTTCCTTCACCTGCACCCAAACCATTACCTGGGACTCATCAGGTCTCAGGATTGGTCGGGGTGCAGGGCTTTCGACCCCATTTAATCCAAACCCGCGCTCACGCGCACAAATCCCTAGCTCACACTTTGCTGTTGAGGTAGCGTCCATGACGGACCACATCGCCCTACGGGGTACGGCTTTTTTGTTTTTCTTTATATTATTAAATTAATTGGAAGTGGGGTTTTTTGGAACTTGGAACGCTCGACATCACACATCCTGCATCAACCCCTTATTTTTTGAGCGGGCCAGTATAGTGGCCCAATGCGCGCCATCCGTGGTACTTACCAACGACTGAAAGGTCACATAATAACGTGAAAGGGCAACCAGGGAACGTTGAGAACAGATCCAATGGGAAAAGGGCGATGGCTTGTCGGCCAGAACATCGGCCAAGCTGGAAAAAGCGCCACATAGCTCGCCAGGCGCGCATGTACGCGCAGTGTGCTGCGCACACTGAGTGTTTTTAGTTTTAAGCCTTGTCCTTAGTTTTAGTCCTTGTTTATATATGTATTGTTTGAGGGGAGCCTCACTCCCCCACCCCCATATGTATGTGAAACTGATAAATTTTGAAAATAAAGAGATTTGAGTTTTGATTTGAGTTTGAATTATTTAATATTGAGTTTCTGAAACATATGAATACGAGTTGTTGCTCGGGTTCGATTCTCGTTGGAAACAATATTTTTTTTTAGCTCTTTTCTTCTAAGATACCATTATACAATAATTTTATCCGCACTTTATTACTTTTTAAAAATGAATAATAATAATTCTAATTCTTCTAGAAGAAGTTTCACTTATATCGTGCGTCGCTTCACGCATGCGCACAAACCTTTTTTTATTTATAATACTTATGTGAGTTTCAAATGTACCAATAGATACTATTAGATACTGCGTATCCTTAGAAGACTATACTGTAAATCTTTCAATGCATTTTCTCTTTCTCTATTTCCCTATTCACTTCGAACAATTTTTGACTATTCAAATGATTTCTTTCTAGTAAACGTAACTTCCCTGGCGCAATGGATCGACAAAATAAAAGGTTTTCCGTTCAGTTTGTGGTACGGCAATAAGTACACGTACATAACCAGAGACGCCAAGGAAATAAAAATCATTGTGAATCATCCGAAGTGCATTAACAAGTCACTAATGTACGATAAGTTTAAGTTTTTTTTTGAACATTCTATTTTTTCAGTGCCTGGTAACATTATCGAACATCTTTTAACACACATTTCAACAATAGCTTTATTTCAGATGAAACATGGAAAAAACAGCGCAAACATTTTGTAACGGGCTTCAAATCAAGTATTTTGAAAAACAACATTTACGTTTACTATAATCACAGTAACCAAATGATTGAAGATCTGAAATCTGTTAAAATTCCTAAAGATATATTTTGGTATTTTGCTAGGTACGCTATTCAAAGCTTTTTTTGTAAGTACCTGATATAAGTAGATATTCATTAACTTTTACGTGAATTCATTAAAATTTATCCTCCTCTAAAAAAGCACTTTTCTGCATAATAATTATTATGAGATTTTAGTGGGCAATACCGGCATAAGCGACTACCTACCTTCATTTGAAATAGACACAGTGGGCGATAACATATTTCGGTAAGAATTTCATCATTTTGTTCAACTTCAACAATTTTCGATTTATTAAAATTTATTAGGATCCACGATCTTCTTAACTCGTTAATCGCATTACCGTTTATCAGTCCCAAATTGTGGTTGGCGATTTTTCCTGCCGGCAAAAAAGTCACAAAATTGCTACAAAAATCTGAAGATATCATCAAAAATGGGTTAGAACACAAGAGAAAGATGCTTAAAGAAAAACAGGGTAAGCTATTTGAATTTTATTATGAAAATACTTGATGAGATAATGTAAGATGAAAGATTGATTTCAAGCAAATATGGCATGTAATAATTGGAGATTGGAAGGATTTACTTCAGATTTTCAATAATCCTAAAATGAAATGTTTTTATTTTAGAATATTTTGAAAATACCAAGGATTTTTTCGAACTATGCTTGACTTACGGCGCAGACGATTTGGATGATAGAAAGAGGATCCAGCAAGTGGATCTTTTTGCTTCAGCTGTAAGTTTTTTTTTTATCACCAGCTATGAAATACTTAATAGATATAGGTTTACTAGTTATATAAAAAGTACTGATTTCAACTTTCACACTTATGATACAGCAAATATAAAATTTCAGGCCAGCGATACCACAGGAAATGCGCTCGCCTTTACTTTTATATTATTAGGAATGCATCAAGAAATACAGGTCAGTATGTTATCTTACTCCAATTAAGTTATTTTTATATTTAAAGTATTTTTAGGCAAAACTATATGAGGAAGTAATGGAAGTTGTGGGCGATAAAGACATAACGCATCAAGATTTGCCAAATTTAAAATACACCGAAGCCGTCATTTGCGAAACTATGAGATTATTTCCATCAGTACCTTTAATAGGAAGACTTTGCAATGAAGATATTAATTTAGGTAAGTTTGTTCCATTTTAAACAACTTTTATGCAGTATACCTACTATACTGTATAATGAATAACAACCCTTACTTGAGTTTTTTTTTTATAAAGTAACAACGGCAAAAGTAATATATTGAATACTTTGTCGAGACTCAGAAGCTCTTATTCCTGGAAATTTCCAATAGATTTGTTGCTTCTCTTTCAAACCAAATCGAAAGTATTGGATAATGTGGTTTAAAATTTAGTGGAATTGTAATTTTTGAGTTGTAATGAATTGTTACCTTTTTAAGTCCTACATTGAATCAAAAACATTGAGTTTACAATAATAACTATTGAGTTTATTTCAGAAATAAATTGATTCGTTGTTGATCAAACTCGAATTTGTAATGAAATTTGCATTTGCAGCAGATTTCAGTAAAGCTTATATTTCCTCAAGACATTTTCTTAAATTTTTTGTATCATGTCGCTTTACATAAATCTATTGTTTCCAGGTACAAAAATACTTCCAAAAGGTTCCTCATGCATGTTCAGCATCTTACATTTGCACAGAGATCCGCAATACTGGCCAGATCCATTGAAGTTCGATCCATCTAGATTTTTGCCAGAAAACCAATCGAAAATTAATCCGTCTTCTTTTATGGCCTTTTCAGCTGGACCTAGAGATTGTTTAGGTAATTCTGTTAGATTGTTCAGAGAAACTTGTCAACGTCGCCATTTTTTTATAGGTAAAACCCAGGCATTGGCAATGATGAAAGTAACCGTGGCCAACGTTGTCAGATATTTCAAAATAACGTCAAAACATAAGTGTTTTGAAGAATTCACTTTGGAATCTTGCCTGACCATGAAAACGAAAGAAAGTCCTAATTGCCGTTTTTCTGCCAGGAAAAAATTATAAAATATTTATTATTATTACACATGTTATAAATAAATAAATATTTCAAATGCTTTCATTTTTCATTAATACCTATTCTTCCACACTAAATTAAATAAAAACAAAATTTGATGAGTATTAAAAAAATATCATTGCCATTAGTAACTGGTATAGTGAAATTATGTATATGCACGTGATCAATGACGTCGAAATTATTGCCAATTGCAGTTTGTAAAAAATTAAAATTCGTTTCAAGCTGAGAGCTTATTCTCCTTTTTATTTAACTTTAATTAAAAAAAGATAGAACACTGTTGGCATTTAACCGAATCGGCCGATAAAATGACATTTAGGTTGGCACTCATGGGTTATGTTGCCAAATATTGCTGCAAATCTGCGGTTACTGATTTTAATCATTTGAAATTATTTCTATTTGTGTATCTATAAAATGCCAAAGTCATTGAACAGTCAGTCAGAAACTCGTTGCGTCTCTAATTAGTTTCTTTGAACAGGAACGGGATAATGGGGGTCCCTTTTGGCCTTTAAATAGTGTTAGAGAGGTGAAGTATGATACTATCAAATATAAATCTTCTGGGTCTTTAATTGGGAATATTTTTCCAGCGTATTGCAGCTGCACTGAATATTGGTATAACCACTGTGAGTAAAATCCAATGTAAAATCTCTCAAAAAGTTAGGGGTAATTTAGAGGTAAATTCACCAAAGAAAAAATGACCACATAAGAAGCGGGTTACGAATCAAGATCACCTTGATGTTAGCTCTATTCGCAATCAAATTTACGACGAAAAGTGAGTAGTTTTTTTAGATTGTGTTCATAATACACTATCTATTACATATAAAAATCGATGTTTGTTTGCTTTAGTGATAACAAATTTTACTAGACATGGTATGTCAAAGTAAAACGAAAGTTAATAGCGGCAACATTGCGATGTGCTTATGTCATTAATTTTGATCACGTGTGCATACACTGTTTAATTAATTTCACTATACTAATAATAATACTTTTGACAAGTTAATGATAATTTCTTTCTGATGGGGAAGACTTTTCCAGATTTTTGGTTCGTTGCTCACAGTACGAGTCGATTCAGTTGTGGAACCCCAGGTTCAGTAACTTTTTATGATGTTAAGTTGGCGAGCGGTGACTTAAGTTTCTGAGTGGAGACACAATTTGATGTGAGGGTCCTATTTGCGGGTGTGAGAGTAAAACACAGAAATATGATGGTCAATTAAAATAATGTTTATATATAAAAAAAAAAATAACTTGTTAAACATGGGCTTCGGTGATAAATCTTACAATAAATTCTTCTCTAAATACCTAACCGTTTATTTTGTCAAAATTTCTCTACAAATTATTTAAGCAAAGTTTTTCCCCAAAATATATCTACAAAATGATTAAATTTCCCTAGTATGCAACAAAATTCTGAAGTTTAATTCACAGTTTGACTAGACCTTGCACTCTTGCCAAATTTACAACCCTATACAATTTCTAGACAATACAATCCTAGCCTGACATAAAACTAATAAGATTACTTACAGATTGATTTGAGTTATATCTACTGCCGGCACAAACTTAATTACCTGGGTTTCTATAGGTCGATGGAATTTACTTTACTCATGAACATTTAATAAAACTGGAATATTTTCGCGCTGCCTCGTTATAGTCTTATTTCGCGGCGACTTTCTTCTCTCGTTCACTACCGTAGTTCGACGTAATTTCTGGCTTGGTTCCTGACGTTAATTTGTCTTCTATGACACTGGATTCTCGACTCTTGAATTAAACTCTTTCTTGTTTAAAGCTTGACCGTACACTGGACTTTTTGTATATCGTCTACTTGACTCTCCGAACTGACACTGCTTCTTCTCAGTACAATCGCTTTCTACCGAACAGTCCTTCTTCTCCTGCCAAAGTCGCCTTTTATATCGTTGGTCTCCCATTGTCTTAAAGCTCTTTGTTTTCTCTGGCCTCGATTTTAACGTGGTTGAATCATCCGATCAATTAGTGTATTTGGTCCCCTGTCAATTAATTATCAAGGGCGTTGCTAAGTGGTTTTGTTAAGTGCGGTATCATCATAATATAGGCTCGTGCGTATGATTTATGGAGACTTTAGGAATCTCGGATACGTTGGAATGGTAATTGCTGAAAGCACTTAAAAAAAGGTCCATGAACTTTTTGCTTTTAGTGGCATTCCAATGTATTAGTCAATTGCTTTGGTCGGTCAACTAGGGAGGAAAGGTATTGACTTTCAATAATTTGTAGATTTCGATGTTCAGTTCACTTTTCTTGAAGTTTGCGGTTCAGTTATTTGAGTGATGGTCTTTCTTGGGTTGGTTGTTATTTCTTGATTAAAATTTCTGTAATCTCTACACAGTCCTATACAGGATGATTGAAAAGTAAGCGACATGCTTTCGGGGACGTATTCCTTGCATAAAAATAAGACAAAAAGTTCCTATCAACATGGATCTGGAAATGCTTCCTAAGGGAGCTACGCCCCTTCTCGAATAGGACACCTGAAAGACTTATTTTTCTCTATACCTATTTAACTTTGAAACCTTTCACAAATGGATTTTGAAAGTTGGTCACAATTGGTATATTTCATAAAAATTTGATGGCAATTAAGATACTAAATTGGAAATTCAAAAATTTTAATTGTAAATTCAGTTCTCGTAAATGATAAGCTGTATCGAATTGGGCCAAGAGTGCCTTTTCTGTGTAAAAAAACTCTAAAATTTCCGAATTATCAATCGGAATCGCAAAAACCTGACGGGTAAAAAAAATAGGGATGTTTTAACCCTCACCCTCCCCAGTATGTGATGCCACTGATTAAGATTTTTGAATTTCTAATTTATTATCTTAATTGCCATCAAATGTTTATAAAATACACCAATTTTCAAAATCCATTTGTGAAGGGTTTCAAAGTTATAGAGAAAAATACGTTTTTCAGGTGTCCTATTCGAAAAGGCGTAGCTCCTGTCCTGTCTTATTTTTATACAAGGAATACGTCCCCGGAAGGATGCCGCTTACTTTTGAATCACCCTGTATTTATAATCACTCGAATTTAAAGTGTATGCAAAATTTCAGCAAAATCCGTTGCGAAGAAATGGTTCAAAAATCTGCACCTGTCACCATTTGACAGTTGAAACGAGTTTTCCGGAAAAAGCATGACTGAAAATACATACATACATACATCCATACAATTTTTACTCGTATAAGATATAGTATGATATTGTCACGCTTAGATTGTTTGTGGTCAGCGGTGTCATCACTTTATCTACATTTGGCTGCGTCGGCTAAGGGTTTATCCTGAAAAAGGTTTATGGGGGAAAGGAAAGATTTCACCACTAGTAGTTAATACATCTATTGTTACACCTCAATTTATATAGGAGATGATTAAATAAGATTTACCAAAAATAGATCGCGGTGAATGTTCTTCCCTGGTAGGCCATCATTTACCATTTCCTTGGAATGCCTATTTTTAGGGATAGCCCTACGCTGTCAATAGTACCCAAATACCCCTTTGAAAATGTACTCTCAAGGAGCTTAGTTACCATAGGTCTAGGTTTGGGGCGCTGAGTGGGGCTTCTACAGCATGACATTCAACTCAGGATCTCAGTCGTACTGTAGCAAGTGTCACACCCAACTTGGAAAGAAAGTCTTTATGCCTGTACCCTCGAGGAGCTGTGGAGACTAACCTCTGTCTGACTGCCTTGCGGTGCGCGTAATTTATACAAGAACTAGCTGTTGCCCGCGGCTTCGCACGCCCTATACACACATTTGCACCGCTACAACTTACGGGATATTTAATCCAAGTGAAGCTTTGAATGTGACTCTTGTAGAAACAAAAGTCACATTCAAAGCTCCACGTAGATTCAATGTCCCTTAAGCGGTAGTTAAGTGATAGCCGTGCAAATGGCCATCTCAATGTCATGTCTCAAACTTGAAGTTAGCTTAGCCTGGGACCGGTGGAATTTGTTCACAATCGGTTCCGAATCGTTTCTGGTGAAAGCATGAAAATATAACGACAAAAACACATTTTTTTTTGCACTGATTCTGCAAATGGAAATCGCTTTAGTTCTTTTCACGTGGCTCCGGTTTATCTAACCGGGTTACAAAACGGTTAGAGAAATGACATACCGTTTTCTAACCCGGTTACAATGGTGACGTGATGGATACCTACCACTCGAATTTGAGCGGTATGTTGCGGTTTGTTAAACCGGAGCCACGTGAAAAGGGTTTATGAATTTGATTCTGCTTGTCATATTTCTGAATTTGACAGCTGACACGTCGTCTATTTCTGTTTACACCAATGAACTATAACCAAAAATTGGAATGCTAACACATAAGGACGAACTTGAAGCCTAGTGCGGCTGCTGCGGAGGGGATACCTGTTTTTGTCGCACTCATTATGTTAAATGGCGAAAATTGCTTCCAACACGTATTCCAGTTGATGAAACCTGTGAAGGGAAATATGACAAAACTTTCGAAAACGTCATATGTCAGCGAGCAACAGAAAAAAACAACATTCCCCCTTGTGGCATCTGTCTTTCATGGCTTCATTTTTTTGGCAGATATGGCAATGTGTGCGCATTCCAGTTTTTAGCTATAGTTCATTGGTTTACACTTTTTTCCCCACACTCCCGCACCACACCGTTTCTTATTATTGGTTATTTAAGGCGATTGCTTAAGGCCATGTTGATATTATTTCTTAGTGAGCATCTCCAACCTATTACCTACCTGTTTGCAAAATTTTATCTCGATTGGTTAAGTAGTTTTCGAGATTTCGTGTTTAATCAGTCAGTCAGTCAGTCAGTGAGTGAGTGAATTTCACGTTTATATATAAGTATAGATTATTGCTACCGGCAGCAGAATCAGTTAATTTTCTGTAGTACAAGCGCCAAATTCATTTTATTTTTATAGTTTGTGAGCTTGTATACATTTATGAGTTGACAATATAGCCTTTTCCCAAATAATCACTGAACTCCAAACTATTTACGATATTTTGGAAAAAAATTAGATTGCTATAAGATTTATTTCTTATAAACTCGATACCTTTCATAATTCTATTATTAACCCTAATGAATTGATAAATAAGATGAAATCAATCTTTATACACTTGAAAAACGACAAATTGCCATTTAAGCCAAAATTCGAAAACTTATTATTATTTGAAAAAATAATGGAGAGTAAACGCTATAACCTACGCGTCAATCGAACTAGAACACCCCAATTTTTGGTCACTTTTTGAAAGGCTATAACTCAAAATCTAGTAGGCCGATTTTGTTCAAATTTTCAGGAGTAAAAGGATACTCTAATTGCTATTTAATTTCCAGTTCTTAACAGATTTCCGGCCACCTGCTAAAAGATACAGGGTGAAACATAGGTTGGCGATTTTTTTGCGAAAGTTTGGGTTCACCCCATTCTGCTGGAGGGAGGGTTAAGTAGATAGGCGGTTGTTACACACGGACGTGGATGTTTGAAAACATGTACGCACATACATGATACATGGACGCGCAAACAAAAACATCAATGTGTACCTATGCAAAATACCGTCGCGTTTTTGAATGTGCAAGCGGTAGAAATTTTGTATGCACACTCGGAACACTGCAGCAAAAGTAGCAAGACTGCAGTTTTGTGCGAGCGTCTATTTTTTATTATCGAAATACCGATTGTTGAGAAGGATAATTATAATTATTATCATTTGTATCCTCTGCCTATTGTTGATAGAAATAATTCTTTCAAACAATGAAATTTTCTAATAATCTATCAAATTGCCATCGAATTCCTGTCAAGATTCAGAAGATAGAAGCCAATAAAAGAATACTGCTACGTCCCAAAAATTCAGTAGCACGAAAATGTATCATTAATAATTTAGTAATAGAATTATCATTAGTAGCGTCATGTCATAAAATGCAAAACTTTATCAAGTCGCAGTAACTTGAATCGATATGCTGCACCTGCTTTAAAATTAATTGAAGGACAAAATCCAACAAAATTAAAAGACTAAAATATCCATAATGATGCCATATAAATACATAAATATCTTTTGGTATAGCTTCGACTTTGGCAACAGTAGGTAATTTGTCAGGTTTCAGCAGAGTAGTTTTTTTTTTCACCAAAAATGATCATTTCTCTGTATTTAATTGGTCTTTGTACATGTGCATTTTATCTACATTTTGTTTATCACAACTGGAAATATCTGAAGTTTTCTTGGCAAGAAAAAAACGGTTTTTGGTATCCTATATTGCCTTTGGTTGGTACCACGTATGTCAGTTTATTTTCTGGGTCATGTAAGTATCTAATAGTGTATTGGGTATTACAGGGAATTTTTGACGTGAAGTTCTTGAAGTTGTAAAAAAATTAGTTTCTATTAAATTTTTTGTATAAATAATAATATTTATTTATAACGAAAATAGAAATAAATGGCAATTTAGGATTCTCTCATGAAAATCTTACACGAAAGTGACTCATCTGTTTGTTTGGAAAAACTTTATAGGTAGATAATCTCTATTTCCAGCAAAGATTCTCCGAACCCTTTATAGGTATTTCCTAATTACTTTTCTTCTCTTTACACCCAATTTAGGTAATGACGATAAATAATTTTATTTACTAACCCAAGTCTCAAGTAAATTTTGTATCCTCATCGTTATTTTGCTATTTATTTTTACATAAACACTATAATAACTAATTAGGTACCTATCTAATAGTTATTTTTATCACATCATCATTATAGGCGACCACTCGATACCGAGTATTATAGTATGGTTATCTTTTATTTTATTCTTATTGTCATCAATTGTACGTTTTATGATGGCTATATAAACCAGTTCTGGAGTAGCTCCATTAACTTGGCCCGGACAACCCGGCATTTTCTAAAAAAAAATTGGAATTAGCTAATGCTCGCAAAGTGCTGTAAGATGCTGCTAAAAATATTTCATGATATTTTTTTATCAAGACGTTATCCTCAATTATTTCTTCCGGGCCATGTGGATGATAGCCCGGAAAAGTCAGCATTTTTTAATCAAAAATTGAGGTTCTCTAGTGCTCGTCAAGTGCTGCAAGATGCTGCAACATTTTTTCGAAAATGTTTGATATTTAACACGTAATCCCTAATTATTTCTTCCGGGTCATTTTGATGACAGCCCGGACAAGTCAGCATTTTTTAATTAAAAATTGAGGTCCTCTAGTGCTCGGCAAGTGCTGCAAGATGCTGCAAGTTTCTTTTGAAAATTTCTGATATTTAACACGTAATTCCGGGCCATGTTGATGACAGCCCGGATGGGTCAGCATTTTTAATTCAAAAATTAAGGTCTTCTAGTGTTTGTCAAGTACTGCAAGATGCTGCAAAAGGTTTTCGAATTTTTTTAATACTTAACACGTAATTGCCAATAATTTTTTTCCGGCCATGTTAATTATAGCCGGGACGCATCTTGGACCGGTCAGCAGTTTTTGATCAAAAATTAAAACAGCCCAACCTAATTCTTGCCAAGTGCTATAAGATAATTGTTTAAAACATATACGTTATACATGTACACGTCAATACGTTATCGTTAATTATCGGGAGTAGTACAGCAACAGGGATTCAAGCACAAATCATTCTTGACACGTGGTGGATGCGCCATCGTTGACACGAAGGTGGTCGGCGCCATCTTGTCAAACGTCATGGCGCCATCTGTCGTGAGTGTGGTGAATTCTTGCAATTGATCGACAGGAATGGTGCAAAATTACAGGTTCCTGTAATATGGAGTTTGCGTGGAAGGGATTGTTTTGAGTCGTTTCGAAATCGCTACGTATCGTTAATTATGTTTCGGGTTCTGTGATGACGTCATAGCGACCTGGGTCACGTGGGTTACATCAGTGCGGGTCCGTGGCGCTATCTAGAGTACATAGTGCAAAGTCCGACTTATGGATCGAGTTCTGTGATGACGTCATAACGACCTGGGTCACGTCTGTGGCGCCATTTAGAGTACATAGTGCAAAGTTCGATTCATGGTTCGGGTTCTGTGATGACGTCATAGCGACCTGGCTCACGTCCGTGGCGCCATTTAGAGTACATAGTGCAAAGTTCGATTCAGAGTTCGGGTTCTGTGATGACGTCATAGCGACCTGGGTCACGTCCATTTTTGCATCAAACGCCTCTCATTGCGTAAATGGAGTACAAGCGTCATATAATTTTTTACTTATATGTTCACGTCAGTTTGTGTGTCGGTGGCGCCATCTAGCGTACGTAGTGCGACGTTTCCTAATACAGGATGCCGTAGTGGCAAATAAAGAAAATTCGTGAAACTCAAGGTTGCAGACCATCGAGTCGACGTTTAATGTCAGAGCGTTATAAACAAAGGTATCATTTCACAGTTTATTTTACTGATAAGCATTTCCGTTCTAGCGAAAATAACAAGCTGGGACTTGCATCTAATATTTTGTTGATGAAAAAAAGGATATTTTCACTGCAGATTAACTATGGGAAATTTAATGAATTAAATGAGTCACACTGGTTTTTTTCAAATTAAAACCTATTTATTTATTAAACCAGAGGGTACATTGACTTTTTCCAATATGGTACGTTAAATTCAATAATAATTTTACGCAGCAAATGGCAATAAATATGACTACATTTAAAGTGGATTTCGGTGCGATGTCGTCGTCTGATAAAGTCCTATGAGAATTATTGTATGTTTCTTCTTGCTGTTGTGGTTCTCTGATGAGAGTTCTCCATTCGGTATCTCCAACAGTTTCATTATCATTATGAAAATGCAGCCTCACCTTGTAACGCAGGTACGCCAATGACGTCGACGATACTTCATAATGCATTTCTGTCCAAAATGTTGTGTTATTAGGTGCGGAAAAATCCAGCATTATTGACATTTTGTTGACATTGTACGGTCTGTGTACATAGAATAACTATTTTGCACAAGGGCAACCAAGAGAACATAGTACGATTGACTTGACACCATCATGGTTAGTAATTGAATGAATTTAAGATTCATTCCACATCCTTAATAAATTGACGCAATGGTGAATCTAATGCAAACGATTTTTTTACCAAGAAAACTTTTATTTTAATAGAAATATCATACAAATTAGTCAACTTCATCGTAACCTATATATTTTGCAATAATATCTTCACACATGTATTTAGCGCCATACTGTTTTAATTGCTAATGTAGTCCATACTGATTCATAAGCACACATAGGTCCTCCAAGGAGATGGAATTAGCCAGATAAAGATTACAAGACTTGACACCATTTTCATATTTTTCCACATCTTGCGCGGAAAACCAGCCATTAGTGTCTGGTTCTTGCTCAAGTGCTCCAAGCAAAAACTACATGTCTGTTTCTAAACTAGTACGTAGCAAATAGACAGCTTGTCTTATACAGGAAGATTGATGATGGCAGCAGGCGTCACCAACAGTAATACTACAACCGGACATTGTGACTCTTCAAAGGTTGCTATTGTAGTGTGCAAAATAAAAAGCAATCCTGTTTATATAGTCATTTATTAATACTAATACTAATTGGATTGGTAGGTGTTACAACACGCGTCCAGCTTATCTAAATCCCTGACAATTTTGCCTAGGTTCATAGTAGCAAGTTCTTGAAAGTAGCAGCTACGTTCACATTTGTTCAAGTTACACATGCTGATAATTGATTGCAAAAGATTGCTGCCGTTTTTGACATTCAAATATCGTAGGCAATCATCATAGTATACAATGAAATTTAAATCCTTGACTAATTCTAACTAGAGGACCTCGATTTTTGATTAAAAAATGCTGACTTGTCCGGGCTGTCATCAACTTAGCCCGGAAGAAATAATTAGGGATTACGTGTTGAATATAAAACATTTTCAGAAAAAAATTGCAGCATCTTGACGAGTACTAGAGGAACTCAATTTTTGATTGAAAAATGCTGACTTGTCCGGGCTGTCATCAACTTGGCCCGGAAGAAATAATTGGGAATAACGTGTTAATAATTATTAAACATTATAATTTTTTTTAACAGCATCTTGTAGCACTGGGCGAGCATTACCCAATCCCAATTTTTTATTAGAAAATGCCGGGTTGTCCGGGCCAAGTTGATGGAGCTTTCTGGAGCCTTCTTGGACCTTGATTTCGTTGATAGTGCTTCATTCTACTTATACACTGATCGACTCTCATTTACTGTTCTTCTTCAGATTTGGTGATCGACGACTTTGACTCACTGACCGACTTGTTCACTTGACTCTTGACTGCCTGACTTGACTGTTTTCTATAACAATTCAGCTCCTTCTACCCCCTATTCCGTTTGTGTTATTATGCGTTATTAGTATTAGTCTTGGCGAGTAGTCTTAAGTCTTGATTTATTTCTTTTGTTCTCTTTTGCAGTGGATTTCTGCGTCACTACATTAATCCATTTGGTACATTTTTTGAATGTTCAAACGATTTTGTTTCAGTAAACGTGATATCATTGTTGCAATGGATCGACAAAACCAAAGGCTTTCCGTTCAATTTGTGGTACGTCGACAAGTACATGTACATAACCAGAGACGCCAAGGAAGTGAAAACCATCGTGAACCATCCGAAATGCTTCAATAAGGCACTAATCTACGATAAGTTTAAGTTTATTTTCGAACATTCCATTTTTTTAGTGTCTGGTAAGGTAAATTTATGTAATGTGTGTTAAAATCTCAAGAATAGCTTTATTCCAGATGAAACATGGAAAAAACAACGTAAACATTTTGTAACGGGCTTCAAATCAAACATTTTGAAGAACAACGTTTATGTTTACTATAATCACAGTTGCCAGATGATTGAAGATCTGAAATCTGTTGAAATGCCTGAAGATATTTTTCGATATTTTGATAGATACGCCATTCAAAGCTTTTTTTGTAAGTAAATATATTCGCTACAATTTGGGTTACAAAAACCTTCAAATTGTTCCTAAATTGTAACAATTTTGTGGTTCTAGTGGGATATACAGGCATAAGCGAATACCTATCTTTATTTGAAATGGAAAAAGTAGGCGATATCATATTGGAGTAAATAGCTTATTACTTTGTTTAACGATTTACTTTTTATTGAAATTTATCAGCATTCAAAATCTTCTTAAGTCGTTGGTCGTAATGCCATTTCTCAGTCCCAAAGTGTGGCTGGCGAATTTTCCTGCAGGTAGAAAGGCCACAAAATTGCTGAAAGAATCTAAGGAGATAATGAAATATATAATCGCACAAAAGGAAAAGGTGCTTAAAGAAAATCAGGGTAAGCTACTTAAATTAACTGGTATAAATGCGTTGAAATTATTTTTTTTTTTTCACAATTGTTGAGAGGGGCGTTTAAATAAAATGTCATTTACAGACCTTCACAAATTTCTGTTCAATTCCAAATTTAGACCACTTTTCAGTAAAATGAAGTTATCAGTGGCGGCTCGTCAGAGGAGGCAGGGGAGGCTAAATTTCCCCCAAAAAATTGAAAATTCAATCTCAATTTTTTATTCCTGATTTCTAATTAAAATAATAATTAACAAATTACACTTTCCAATTTTCGATATTTCAATGTAATTTAGAAAAATCTGACAACATTATTTCAATCAATCCCGCGCCTCCACGACAAATATCTGTGAATCTGGGATACTCAGTAATAACGGCCCGAAGGGCCGGAGTTATATGCGAGCCCGAAGGGCCGGAGTTATATGCGAGCCCGAAGGGCCGGAGTTATATGCGAGCCCGAAGGGCCGGAGTAATACGAGCCCGAAGGGCTAGAGTTATACGCGAGCCCGAAGGGCCGGAGTTATACGAGAGCCCGAAGGGCTAGAGTTATTTTAATCACGGGGCCTAGTTTATAATTCTATTGGTCAGCGGATAATTTAGAGCTAATTAAAAACCGGGTAAATACTCCCGATTTTTAGCGTCCGATCAAAGAATCGGGAATATTCAAAGACTTTAGTTTTATCAAATTGGCTTTGCAATGTTGGTTTTCTTAAGATTATTACTTTTTTCAGAAAACGGTGGTTTTTGCAAACATATACTACTTTATCATTGTCTTTGTCTTACTCACTATAATCAATAAGGAAACCTTGTAATGTCATTTTCATTAAAATTAAACCAAAAACAAGTTTCCTATGATTTATTTGGGGAATTTTAATTATTATAATCATTATTAATTAATTATTAAATTGAATTTTAAACAAAAAATCCTTTTAAAATGTTATTTTTGTTTTCCGAAATGAAATGTGGCAACGTTGCTTTTAGTTGGCCATTTTGAAGTGACGCCTTGTAATTTTTTGCCAGTTTTTCCTCGAATTTTTCACTTTTCCGGAGCTTTTCAATGGAAAAATGCAATTTAACATACGAGGCATTGAGTTTTCTTCATTTTCTAGCAAAAATGTCCAGTTTTAAAATTACATAAATAACAAAATCCCATTTAAAATTTTTTTTTTGGAAGTTTTGATGTGGCAACACCGTTTGCACCAACTTCAAATAGGTTTTGTAATAAATGTCATTTGCCAGTTTTGACAGTCGGCAATTTTTAATTGACGTATTCACATTTCTATCCAGTTTTTCCTCGAATTTTCCACTTTTCCAAGCCGTTTTCAGTCAAGAAAACCGATTTGAAATACGAGGCTTTGAATTTCCTACATTTTGTGCTAAAAATTCCCAGTTTTCCAATGGGGTAAGTGTCAAAAACTCAAATTTCATTAAGTAGGCTTTAAAATGTAATTTTTAGAGGTTTTTCTTTGAATTTGTCCGCTTTTCCAGAGCTTTTCTGGTCGGAAAAACCGATTTAAAGTACGAGACTTTGAGTTTTTTTCATTTTCCACCAAAAATTTCCAGTGTTTTAACGGGGTAAGTGAGAAAAACTTTAGTTTTTCAAGTAGGTTTTGGAATGTCATTTTCGTTGTTTTTTTTTTTGGAATTTTTATTTAAGGTTTTTGGGGTCCGGGGATCGTTTTCTATCACTTTTTTTCTCGAAATTCGCAAAATAAAAAAAATACTTTTTTGAAGTTGACAGCTGTCAATTTTTTTTGTCACAAATCGATAGTTAGCGTCGCGAAACTGCCTTGTACCGGGGTTTGATTTTCGTAGCTTTTATATAGTAGAGCGGAGAAAACTACGAAAATGTCGAACATGTGTCAAATTTGACAGATGACATTTGTTGATATTGCCAAAGTGTCGTGCGACAAAAGTTTTATCCGAACGAACCCGTTCATTGTTAACTGATTTTTCATACTCCGGCCCTTTGGGCCGTAATCTTTGAAACAAAAAGACGTCATTTTGTATCGATTGTCAAAAAAACTCAAGGTTTGAAATTTCAATTTTTTGACGTTTGTTGTATCATGAGGAGTGTTGCCATATGTTTTTCTTTCAAATCTCGAGCTCGAAGGGCCGAAATTATAAATTATTTTAAAGCCAATCAAGAGCCGGGATCCGGAATAAACAAAATTCGAATCTCCAAACTAATCAGGAGCCGGGAAAATTCAAAAATTCGAATTCCAAACCCGAAGGGAAATTGAATTTTTTGTACCAACTGTTGCTACATAAATCTCACCCTAAAACCCACTAAAAAACGATCTTTGTTTTTTGGAAAAAACAAAAGAATTTTTTTTGAGATTGACAGCTGTCAAAATTTTAATGGGCATATAGATTTAGCCTCGGCGAATACGTAAAAAGTAGCAAAACAGGGCCAATTTTTTGACGTTTGTTGTATTATAAGCAGTGTTGCCATATGTTTTTTTTTTCGAATCTCGATTCTGGAAGGCTCAAGTTATCTCAATTATGAGCTCAAAGGGCCGAGGTTATACGAGTCCGTAGGGTTGGAAACATGCGAACCCGAAGGACCGGAGTTATACGAACCCGATAGGCCGGAGTTATTTTAATCATGAGCCCGAAGGTCCGAGGTTATACGAGCCCGAAGGGCCGGAATTATACGAACCTGTTCATTGTCAATTGATTTTAATACTTCAGCTCTTCGGATCGTAATCTTTGAAACAAAAAGACGCCATTTTATATCGACTGTCAAAAAAAACCAAGGCCTACTTTGATATTTCAATTTTTTGACGTTTGTTGTATCATGAGCAGCGTTGCCATATGTTTTTATCAAATCTCGATTTATAGGTTATTTTAAACCCAATCATTGACATTTCTGAAAAATATTTCCTTTAAAATTCCCAACCCAACCAGCAATTTTAGTCGCCGCTACGTATCCTCGACTACAAAAAGAACTTTAGAGTTGGTGTTACTAGTATCGGGAACCGTTTAGGCACCGTTTCTTCACCACGTTGTTACCAAAATGGGAAATGATTTTGCAGTAACGTTTACGTGCCTGCATCGTCCTCGGAACTGTAAATTTACGTCCCGAGACCGTTTCGGGAATGTGGCGAAACCGTAAATGTGTGGTAATACCAACCAAAATGGGACGTTTTCCCATACGCCTTCAACCTTGAAGATATTTATTTGATCTTTCTCTCTCTTTCAACTAAAATTATGTATATTATGTTACCGTTCATCCAGCTAGTACTTTAACTTACAATATGTCCACCTATATTTTGTTTACTTGATCATTATTACATACCTATATGAATATTGAAAGGCTTTGATTTTCGTACCCAAGCAGCTAAAACTCAAACGTGTGAAATTTTTCTGTGAAAATTAAGTATGCTAGATCTGAAAATAACAACGCGCCTTCAAACTAAAGCATTTTGATGATAAAAAAATTTAAAATAGAAGAAATACTATAATACAAAATTATTTATTCGAAGTAGTTAGCACTTTTAATAGGTCCATTTTAATTAGAAATCATAAAAGTCCAAAGTTTTTACTAGTAAACAGATAATATAAGGCGTGAATTTTCTACTTTTACACAAAATTAAGTTTTTCCAAAAAATGGCGTCTTAAATTTTCGATAAAACATGGCGTATATTATTCAATGCTACGTTGAAGTTACCTCTAGATTCGTTAAAGTAGAATTTACCTATGCATAAGTGGCGCTCACGAATCGGCTACTTTACGATATTACTTGGAAGTGGCGAACTCTAAAGTGTTTTCTATTATCTCTCTGCGGTTGTGGTTACCTTCAAAAACACTTTGTAGTCACGCCTACTCAAAAGTTAAATTTTTCACGTTACGGTGACAATTATTTGTTACTTTAAAGTTCTGGTATCGAATAAGTAGCTAAACCTTGATGCCCCATGGTTCCAGCAACCCTGAAACTTACCACAATGTAATGACACCATATAATCACCAAATTGGGTAAGTGTTACGGAAATTCCACTAATTCTTCTGACTTACTAGAGGTTTAAACTTCATAGTAGGTTATTTGGTACCAATTACTATTTTTTACCCAATCATAGTAGCAGGGTCGATCAGTGAGGGTTTCTATAACTTTGATGCTAGTTGGGAAATATCCTTTGGAATCCCCAAAAATCTATTAAAATATCAGAATTCCATAATTTAGTGGAATTTCGGTAGAATAATTATGTTATTCTGAAAAAGGAATTAGATGTGAAATTTTTGCGGAGTTTCCATAGAATTCACATTGAATTTTAATTCTCTCGAATTACTTGAAATTTCAGTGAAATTCCGATCGAATTACACAAAATCCTAAATGAAATACATGGAGGAATTTTAAACAATTACATGAAATTACACCGAAATTCCCAACATGAAATTTCAGTTTTTACTGAATTTTAGTAATGCCGAGGAATTTCCAGCTAAAAACTTGGAATTTCGGTGAAATTCCGAAAATTTCCCACGTAATAACATGAAACTTCAATAATATTCTCAGAAATTCCTGGCTATTAAAAGAGAATTTCAGTGAACTTCCGAAAAATTCTTATGAAAATAAATTAAATTTTGAAAATTCCTTGAAGTTTCATTGGACTTTCGATAAATTTTCGGTTATGAACGTGGATATTCTCATAAAATTTTAGTGAATTACGAGAAATTTTTAAGAAATTACATGAAATGTCAATGAAATTCCAAAGAATTTTATGAAAATTTTGTGGAATTTCAGGATATTTCAGTGGTAAAATTTTGAGGAATTTTAGTAAAGTTAAAAAAAAAATATGGAATTTTGAAATTGAAATCTTAATGGAATTCCGAGGAATTTCATGAAATCCTATACTGTAATTAGCCTCCTCACTTGAAATAGTCACGAGCCGCCACTGGAAGTTATGTTCATAACAATAATAGATTGGAGTAGAAGTCGAAACATTTTTGGTTGTAAAATACGCATTCTAAATACTAAAATTATAACCATTTTGTTGACAACAATATGCAAATTTTGGTCACGGATTTAAATGAAAAAAGGATAAACATAGAGTAGCGCACCAACAATAAAAGTCCAAAATTTCGGATAGTAGAATGCTGGAAAAAATGAATAGAATTTTCGAAAATAATAATTTTTGTTTCACAAAATTAATCAAAATCTGCCAAACAACGAAGTGATTGCTGTTCATTTTCAGACTCAAACCAAACGTGTCTTCAGCGCTTCTTTAAAAGATGTCGCTGAGTTCGGGAAGGATAGTCACTTCTTTTAAACGCCAGTAAAAACTGTTTCACCTAGCTTAAAATGTGAAATACTATTATTTCATTTGTATCTGAATAAAATTATTTAGACCAATGTAAATTACTGTGTAAACAAATTGATATTGAAGATGTCGCCATCTACTTGTGAACTAGTCAATCACTTACAGAGAATTTGAACACCTGTGATTAAAAAATATTTAATGTATGTCATAAAGCCCAAAAGATGGCGCGCTGGCTCTTATCTGACGCCCCTCTTAACAAGCATACTTCTGTCATGTAGGTATATTTTGAACAACCCTAAAACTCAGTTTTTTTGTTTTAAGAATATTGTGAAAATGACAAGGATCTTTTGGAACTATGTTTAACTTGCGATACAGACGATTCGGATGATGATAAGATCATCCAACAATTGGATTTTATTGCTTCAGCTGTAAGTTTTTTTTCACCAGCGATGAAATAAATATCTGGGTATGGTACCTACTTGTTGTATAGAACTTGTAGGTAATGTTGTTAAAAAGTTATTAGTTTCATAGTCATGGTTGTATGAAAAGTCCTGATTTCAAAATTCACAAAAAATTTACAATTTCAGGTCAGCGATACCACAGGGAATGCGTTCGCTTTTATTTTTGTATTATTGGGCATGCATCAAGAAATACAGGTCAGTAGTATATTTTACTCGTACCTCAATCTAGTTATAGGTACCTACTTATGTTTAAATTATTTTTAGGAAAAAGTATATGAGGAAGTAATGGAAGTAGTGGGCGATAAAGATATAGCGCATCAAGATTTGCCGAATTTGAAATACACCGAAGCCGCAGTTTGCGAAACTTTGAGATTATTTCCAATAGTTCCACTTATAGGAAGAGCTTGTGGAGAAGACATTGATTTAGGCAAGCTTGTTCTATTTCAATGGATTTTTATAAATATGAGTGAATGACCGTTTAAGTGGGATTGTGAGATATTAGGGAATTGACAAGAAAGTACAGATGTCTGTCTCCAAAATTATACCTACACCTCCCCTTCTAAAATGTTGTACAGGGAAAGCGGATTTCTTGACATTAGGCAACTGCATTGTTTTAAATTAGGCATAAAATTGTACCAAGACAAAAATATTTCTCCCCTTGATCACAAATATGAAACACGATTAACGGGCCCTCAAAATGTTTCATCTCAAGAGCATCAAAAACAGTTGGACAAAGAAATTTTAACTACCTAATGCCACGGTTGAATAATATGTTGCCATCTGAGATCTTCAACAATAACAAATTACATATTTTCAAAAAAGAACTTATGGTTAAGCATTACACTAAGAACAAATATACGCAACTTTATTTCATGAAAAAAAATTATTGAATAAATAAATAAATAATTAAAAAATAAAAAAGAAAAATTAATGAAAAATAAATAAACAAAAAAAAAGAAAATAAACTGGATGCGACACAAATTCAACCACAATTATGACAACTTACCTGATTACGACTTAAAACCTCTACTAATACCACGACAAAATTATACGTATATTCTCACAAACAAGTAGAAAATTACTAAAAAAAATTAATATAAGAATATGGACCTATACTTACTATAATAATAATAATAATAATCTAGTATCATATATCCCATCGCCTCAGATTTTATTAGTCTATGTTTCCAGGTGCAAAAATAATTCCAAAAGGCTCCTCATGCCTAGTCAGCATCTTACATTTACAAAGAGACCCGCAATACTGGCCAGATCCATTGAAATTTGATCCTTCCAGATTTTTGCCAGAAAACCAATCGAAAATAAATCCGTCTTCTTTTATGGCATTTTCAGCTGGACCTAGAGATTGTTTAGGTAAATCTGTTACATTATTTAGAGAAACTTGACAACGTCGTCGCATTTCTAGGTAAAGCACAGGCATTGGCAATGATGAAAGTGACTGTGGCCAACGTTGTCAGATATTTCAAAATAACGTCAAAACATAAGACCATTGAAGAATTGACTTTGGAATCTTGCTTGACCATGAAAACAAAAGAAAGTCCTGATTGCCGTTTTTCTGCTAGGAAAGAATTATAGAATATTTATTATTATTATTATTTCTAAACACATGTTATAAATAAATAGATATTTCATTCCAAATGCTTTCATTTTTTATTAATTGTTAAGTTGGGAGTATTTGGGTTCACAATCACACTCGGTATTATTCAAAACTTATAATAGTCCCTGCGGTTCACGAAAAAACGTAGCAAATTGGGTTAAAAGCATGAAACTTGGCACAGTTGTCTTTTAGACTATTTCAAGAGATTTAACCCGCAGCACCTAAAATTTCACCCCAGGAGGGTGGTTTAACCCCTATTTCATTTTTAATGGGTTAAAATTATTAAAAATGTCTATGTCATCATATTATTTCAATATTGGTGTCATTTTAGACTAATTCGAATGTGAGGAATTTAAAAAAAAAATCTCTTCTTCATAGGACACAACGGTAGGGCTCTATTGATGTCATATTTGAGATAAGTGTCAAAAATATCGTTTTTTTACATTTAAACCTATCTGAAAAAAATCTATGGCGATTATATAGAATTTGGCATGAGAAACCCGCAGCACCTCAAATTTTATTCCTCAAGAGCAGTGATGTGCCTGTAGACAATGTCAACGTAAACAATTGATTGTCTACGCGTAGACAATTCGAATTAAGTGAGCATTTGTCTACACATTGTCTACATGCGGCGTAAACAAAAACTTATTTTATGTCCGATTGACCAATAAAGTGCTATTTATAGAACAGTTTTGCGTCAATAAAGTAGCACTTTATTGTACTAGTAAAATAAAGTGCTACTTTATTTTACTAGTAAAATAAAGTGCTACTTTATTGCCTACCTAGACTACCTTACAAGGTAAAACAGGTCCTGACAACCTGCCAAGGTGAAACAGGTATACCTACGCGAATTTTACTTTTTTCATTAAATTTTTTTAATTTTTAACAAAAACCAGTCGCAATCGTACATAAAATCATGTATATAACGCTTACATAAACAGGCTTTATTGACTCATTATTTAATAGCCTCGCTCGCAAGCTCGCTCGGCCATAAAATTATTCGTACAATAAAGCCTTACTTTATGTACTTGTTATATAAATAGCTATTAAAAAATATCAGGAAACCCAATAATAAAATAAAAATAATTTAACAAAAGGAAAGTGTGAGGTTAGAATTAAACGTCATTTATACTATTTTACATTGTTGACACGTTGTCTACATTGTCTACATTATCTACACGTAAAGTAGACAATGAAAGTCTACGTGTAGACGCACATCCCTGCTCAGGAGTGTTATTCAACCCCTATAGAAGATTTCATTATGAATAACTTTGGCAGAAAGTCGACAAACAAAGTCACATAACCTATAAATAGCATTGTCAATGTTATTAATTTTTTTTCAATTTTGGGCTTAAATTTAATAATAGACCTATTTCGCAGGATTAGAAAAAGAGAGCTTAATTATAATAAATACAAGTTAGAAAATAATGAAAGATGACATGCGCACGCAACTCGTAGGCTGCAGTGTAGTCAGATTGTATTGTTGCAGAACAAATGTAGACAATACAAATCGAACATTATAACATTAAAGAAGTAATATAGTGTCAAGTGTTTTACAACGCCTTAAATCAGACAACAGAAGAGCTTGAAAAGTGTATGTTAACATCGTTTGCACTTTTATTTTGATAAATGTTTCATCCGGCAACATCGCTCAATGAAATTGCAAAGGAATATGTCAAGTATAATCTAACATAACTTTAAACAATACTGCGATGAGTTCAAGTAATATGTAAAGTATTAGTTTGCTCTTTGTCGAATTACACGTTACAAAGAAAGAAAGGACGATTAATTCTGAAATAGCTCCTGAATAAGAATATGACGCAAGCCTGTCACAAACTTGCTTCTCATTGGACGCTCACCTGCAGCCTACAAGCGACGTGCGCAGTTCAGGTAATAGGAGATCGGTCTATTATGGCAGTTTTGGGAGAACGTGATATGTTATGTTATCGAGAGGTGATGAAGGTCAATGCTGTGTTACCTTAAACTCCAGTGGAGGCAAATGGGGTCGTTAATTTAGTGGAACTCGTTCGACTATCACTTTTATAATCACCATCAAACACGCATCGCTTCTTCGCCTCTCGATAAAACATATCACGTTTTCCCAAAACTGCCATAATTATTAAATTTAAGCCCAAAATTGAAAAAAAATTAATAACATTGGGCGTGTTTGGGTTGACGCTCGGCGGAGCGAGCAGAGCGATGACGGAGCAATGTGACGTCATAGGGAGTACACCGTGTCAAGCCAAATAAGCTTGTGCAAAAGTGCTGGGTTGAGCGATCAGCTGATTATTTTTTTTTTTTTTTAGGATATATTTTTTGGAGTCTGAGCCCGCATTCCGCATTTGCACCAGAGTTTTCTCGTTTGTTTTTTTTTTTAGTCGATAATTTTCAAACATCTCCATTTTCTTTTTTGTTCTGCTTGAAATGTCGTGCTACATAAACAATAAAACGGACTTAAACACTCTGAGGCTGCCAAGTTCCCTTGGAAAAATATGTTCAATAATACCAGTGATGAGGACTACCGAGAAAATTTAATTAAAAGTAAACAATTATGCAGAATTTACAAGCTATTTGATTATTAACATTTAAACAAAATAGCTGAAACTATCCAGCTAACAAAAACATGTTAAATTCAGGATTGTTTATTTATCTTATCATGGAAAATAGGTTAGGTTATACAGACAGATTAAACTGCGCATGCACGCTCCAACTGCCCACTCCACAAACTCGGAGTTTATCGAGCTCGCTCTGAGCGCTCAAAATATATCAAGCGTTGTCGGAACTTCAAAAATAACGGAAGAGAGACAAAAGTGCAAGCTCTGAGTGCACCGAGCGTGAACCCAAACGCGCCCATTGGCGATGCTATTTATAGGTTATGTGACTTTGTTTGTCGACTTTCTGCCAAAGTCATTCATAATGAAATTTTCTATTCAATTTCAAAAGGGATGAAAATGTCTATCATATTATTTAAATATTAGTGTCATTTTTAGACTAATTCGAATATAAGGACTTTGAAATTGTATTTTTTATTTCGCATGCATCATAATCAACGATTATCGCACGCTGCAGCGTGCATAAAATGATGTTTATGATGCGTCTACCTTTTCAAAGGTTTGCTATAGAAACGTTTGATCTACCTTCATTACCTAGATATTTACCTGCATACCTGCCATTTAAATTACTACTTATCAAAATGAATGAAAACTTTAAAAACATTTTTGAGATTATGATGCATTCGTAATAAAAAATAGCGTATGATATGCGTGTATGAGAGGGCATTTAAAGCCCTTGCGACTTACAAAACACTCCGCTGCGCGTCGTGTTTTGAAATATGTCGCGCGTGCTTTAAATGCCCTCTTATACACTTATATCATAATATACTATTACATTATTAGCCAGGTAAAACAGTTTTTACTGGTGATTGAAGGAAATGACTAGCGAGCCGTCAGGCGAGCTTGTCACCTTCAAGAGCCAGTAAAAACTGATACCTAGCGTATGATGTACAATAATTTATTTTTCTATTTTGGTGTCATATCAAAGTCTTTTCGACCTAAAAGTAGTTTCGGAAAGAAGCTCTTTGTGACACTCCTTTTTTAGTTCTCGGAGGTTGGTAACACTGGCTGACTGATGGCCATCGAACTGTCATTTGCGATTTTATAATAGAAGATTTCTATATTTGGCATGTAGTGTTACCAACCTAAATATATGAAATCAGGAAATATGAGAATAAAATTTTCAAGAAAAATTTGTTTTTTTTTAAATAAACAATACCAAAATAGAAAAAATAGTATAAAATATTCGTTTCATAAGACATTATAATCGCACTCGCCCTTTAGAAAACTCGCCTCCGGCTCGTTTTCTAATATAGGGCTCGTACGATAAAATGACGTCTTATGAAACTTGTATTTTACTGTACTATTGTTACTCATTTGTAAACAATAAATAAAAAATTAATACATTAGGTAATACAATTTTAATAAATAATTCCACTAACCCTACTGACTTGTAAAAAGTTTTTACCTACGAGCGTGCGGTAAAGTGCACTTTACCGCATAGTGTGCGGTAAAGTCAACTTTACAGCATAGTATGCGGTAAAGTAGAATACAAAGTGTGCGGTAAAGTGCACTTTACCGCATAGTGTGCGGTAAAGTAGAATTTGATATTTATAATCAAAAATCCCCTGTTTTTCAGAAAATGGATTTTTGATCATTTCTAAATATTATCTGATTTCATTAATTAATCTGATTCATTAATTAATTTTATCAATGCCTTTTTTTGGAGATGTGTATGCTCATAGGTAAAATTTTTTACCTAACACATGCGAAAAGTGCCTTTACCGCCCTTAACGCCCTTAACTGCCGTTGCGTGCGGTAAAGTATCACTTTCCGCATTTGTTAGGTAAATAACTATTACAGTTTAGCTGTCAATTTTACAAGGCAGTAGAGCCAGTAACTGGTAAAAATCAATTTTCGTTGTTTATGTTTTGACTTGATAAATGACGTTTTATAAATGAGTGACAAATAATAGTATATTACATACCGAGTAGGGAAGTGTTTCATTACTGTCGAGAGATTTATATAGTTGACTATTAATCTCGAGACAGAAATGAAAACTTTCCTCCGAGGTTTGTATACTATTTTATTTGCAAACACACCATCAATAATGATTAGTCATTTAATTTTTTTAACATTAAAAAAATAAAACAAACATGCCAAAATTTGTCATTCACTGTTTTGACATTTTTACCTGACAGGTTCTCATTGTTCCCAGCAAAGGTAAATAAATTAGAGTGAGGGAAATCGGTGAGGGAAATCGAATAGGGAAATCGGTGAGGGAAATCGAAGAGGGAAGTGACACAAGTAAAGTGACATTTCCAAATTTTTAAAAAGTCAGTAATGTCAAGATTACATATATGGTTGCAAATAAAAAAAATTACATCTTCATAGTATCCAACGATCGGTAAGGCTCCATTGCTGTCATATTTGACATAAATGTCAACAATATCCTTTTCACATTCATACTTATCTGGTAAAAATACAGGGTGTCCGGTAAGTATATGGCATACTTACTCTCGGGAGCGTATAGGAGGGGTCAAAATAACCATACTTTGTTATAAAAAAAGTAATCCTAAAGTGCCCCTGAACGGAGATATAGAGCCCCAAAAGAGTACTTGGCGATTCACACTTTTGGCTCTAACTTTTGAACCCACTTGTATAATTTAATGAAGTTTAGATATTTTATATCATACCAATACATTATTGTGTTATTATACCTTAGATAGCATCTACATAATTCATTACTTTATGCCCGTGCGGGCATAAAGTACACATTATGGTCCGCGCGGGCATAAAGACGCAAAAAACAGTTTTCAATTAACTTATTCTTTATTAACAAAATATAAATTTACGCTTATAAACATATTATTTTTGTCAAAAAATGATGATGTTTGCACATTGATGACAATTTGCGAAGTGACTTTTTTTTCCCAGGTATTTATTATTCACAACCAACTGGTATGACATAAAAGTTTGTATGCACCTCGGGTACTGATAGATATATATACCCTCGGGCGACTTACAACCCTCGGGCCAGAGGCCCTCGGCTTTGTAAGACTGTCGCCCTCAGGGCATAATCATCTACTTAGTACCCTTGATACATAAATAACTATTATGTTGGCCATAAAGACTCATAAAACCATACTACAGTGGATGTTTCACATAGTCTGGGAAGTCAAGAACGGACTTGCCTCCATATTCATTGTGCCAAATTTTTGACAGAAGTCATTTTACAGAGCTGAAAACTGATTTTTCAAATAAATATATAAATCACCATAGATTTTTTCCAGATAGGTCTTATGCCCGTATTACATCTGTGTATTTTTCCGTGTATTTATTCATGTAGTTTAGGGTGCCAACATTATTTTGTTTTTCATAATGCTGATTAATATTGCGTTTGAAGTTTTTCGGTTGTCACCCTGAACTACATGAATAAATACACAGAAAAATACACAGATGTAATACAGGCATTAATCTAAAAAAAAACTATTTTTTTGACACCTATGTCAAATATGACAGCAATATAGCCCTACCGTTGGGTCCTATGAGAATGAGATATTTTTTTTTTTGAATTCCTCACATTCGAATTACCCAATTTGCTACATTTTACCCCATTTTGATGGTCTGCCGCATAAGTATTTATTTATTACTTTTTAAAGGTTTATTGTAGACAACTCACGAACCAGCTGTTACTTTCTGGCCGTGTTCGAAGCACTGACTTGCCGCGGCGTTGCCACGTAGAGCCTCGTAAAATTAACAAACAATAGAACATTAATTATAGGCTCTCCAAAACCACATGATTTTTCAATATGGAGTCTGGGGGAAAATTGACTTTTTTTTTGTTTATCTTGAGTTTATTTAGAATATTTTCTAGCTAAATACAGTTTACTTTTGGAGATACAGAGTGAATATTTAAAGAATTTAATGCAGGAAAATCGGGATGTGGGCGGACGGTAAGTTTGAAAAAATGTCCAGTTGACATTTGTTTACATTTTGACTTACAGTTTTTACATGAGCAAATGAAACCCTCCAACAGCTTATATTCTTACAGGTATTTCGAGTATGACCTTATTTTAGATGCAGGAACAGTAGTACTGAATAATTTTCACGTTTTAATTGGAAACGTTTAAAACGATGGGCACTGAAAACAACCTGACATCATCCTTGTTGGAACCGCCTTCTACAATCAACTACAAGACACCTATGTGACATTTTTAATTTAAAAAAAAAACCTTGTGAAGTCAATAAAATACTATCATAAATACAGTTCAGTCACAAAACAACCACACAATGCACTTTAAAAAGCTTTAAATTGAAGACATGAGTAGATAAAGGTGCTATGTTCACTTTTTAAAGTTTTGAGTAAATGAGGAAAACGCGTTTCAATTCAGAACTTTTTCACAATATTTTCAATTATTACAAGCAGTATCTCATAAGGTCGGTCTTTGTTTGTAGTACTTCGTTTGTTAATTTATAATTAAATAAACTTTAAACGTCTTTGGGTATTTTGATTTTCATGGACATAGCACTTTCATCAACTAACATTCAAAGCACTTTATACTGTTTATTTTAGTGGATAAAGGAGCTATGTTGCTTTTGATTTGGAATAACTTGAAAAATGCATATTGAAATAAATGTTTAGTTCTCATGAATTAAACATAACACAAGTAAACACAAGAAAACTTAAAGTCTAATAGGTCTTCCGTTTTTTCTTAGGGTTTTTTTTAGTTTCTTCCAGAATATTATCATAGTACCATCTGTAATCTGTTGGAATGAATTTAAGTTGATCTTCCAGATTCGATATTTTTTCACTAGTTAGACCACCGCATTTAGGTAACTTGTGTAGAACAACCTTTTCAGCTTGTACTTTGGATTCCCTTTTTTTCTGCAAATCGACTTCCATAAATGGGGTGAATGGGTCTAAGTTAGTTTTGTAAGAGTAATTGCCAAAATCATTTACTCTAATCCATTTGACCTTATCGCGAAAGTTTATTTTTTGATTAAGAGTATTGGTCACTTTTTTGTACCAATGAAGTTTGGCTGGAAGTGTTTCAAAATCATCAGAAAAAATGTTCCATATTGAAACACAAACTTTGTCTGGTACTGGCAGATTTTATAATTTCCCGATATTGGTCTGGTATATAAATATTTTGGTGCTTCCGGAGAACTTTCTCAATTCGTCCAAAGTCTCTATCTGAATCAAGGTAGCTATGACCAACCTCAGGAAATTTATGGTCGATAATTTTGAAAACGTTATTCAATATCAAGTATTCATAGAGGCTAATAACAGAAAAGTTTTTGTTTTGTCTCCCACATTGATCAGACCAAATTATCAAATGCTCAACCTCCGGATTTTCTTCTTTAAGTAACTTGCAAAATCGTAGCAAGCAACTCGCAATTTCATTGCTGCCTCTATTGGCAATGTATTTAGTCCATGTGAAAAAATATGATTTGTGGCCTGAACTGGTTATACAATGGACACCAAAGTTGTACAGCCACATTTGCCTCAAATAAAAAGATTTAGACGTTGATAACTTTGGTAGTGGCATTGTTTGTTGTAGGTCCATTGTGATGTAACATTTTTCCTTATCAACAACTGCCATTTCTCGGTCAACTCTCTGCAAGGCGAAGGCAAACTGGAAATTTTCGGTGTGCTCTGAGGTATTTTTGGGGATAATACCACGAGAGCCTCAAAATTACCGATAATTTTTCACGATTGCGTGAAATTTGTAGAGAAAACACGCATGAGTGAAAAATTATCTGGTTCATTTTAAAGCTAAAGTGGTATCTAGAGGATTATTTCACGTATGAGAATATGGAAACAAATATGTATTAAACGATTTGAACATCTTAACAATCAATACAAATAAATGGTTGCTATCAGGAACCATTTGTTTGTATCAAAAATTAGCATACAACCATATATACAATAACATGGGAGAATTATCGCTGTAATTCTCTCTAGTTAAACAAATGGAAGAGAGAATTTTCGCTGTAATTCTGAAAATCGCCACTTGTCTTATGGAATTTCTAACACATGAGTGGAATAATCCCCAGCATCACATATACTGCATGTATCGCTTTTTGGGGAACCAAAAGACAAATTGAACTTTGTTTCGAAAATATGCCGGTAGAAAGAGGCCTTAACCATGTATTTATTGTCGAGTTTTCTTTCTTCACATTGCTCTATATAAACTTTGTGTAGTTTATTGATACTGAGTAGAGGAGAAATGTATTTTTTGTATTGATTTTTGTTACTAGAATAATGTGATTCTTCAGAAAGAAACTGCTCGATGTGATTCTCAATGCAGGTAATTACATCATTGGGAATCTTTCTGGGATTTTTGTGTTGACCCTGCTTATGCGGGGAGGGAGCTACCTGACCAGCTTTTAGCTCTTGTTGAGCTTTTAACACTTTTTTCCTTCCAATTCTGTACAGAGAGCAGAAGGCATTTTTACACACCAGTGCAGTTTCTTTGTCACATGTTACTGAATATCCAAAAGTGTAACATTTGGATTTCAAATGTTTACGAGACCGATGACGATTAACTTCATACATTTTGATACTTTTAAAAATCAAAACATTTTTGGAGTTAATATCTAGTTTATAAAATTTTTCCAAAATTTTTTCTCTGCTTTGAACGTTAAATCTCTCACTACACTTTAGGCGACAACTTTCTTTACATAGTATTCCGTTTTCTATTACTTTTTTTGGCATGACTTTACCAGTTTTTTGAGATATATTCTTCACCTTGTTGTCTCAACTTTGCAGCTTTGTTTCGTTTCCATTTCTCAGGATTCCGTGCTCGTTTTTTAGCTACTTTGGAATCTGTTTTAATCCTTTCACTGTTTCTAATAATTCCATCAGCAGTAACATGAAATTTTTGTTTATTGTTATGCATTTCGACATTTGGATCATGTTCGAGATTTGCAGGAACATTCTCGTCCTGTGTTTCTCCATCACCTTCAACTCCCAGAATATCTTTGTCAAGCCCTCCTAAGCTTGCAACGTTTTTTGGATTTTCAAAGGTTTTTTTGTCTAGTATTTCGGCCTCTTTGTCATTTTCCTTGTCATCAGAAAACACTTTACGTTTAATTCTATGAACATTTTCATGTTTGCATGTTTTGGAAAGAATAAATGAGTCAGAATATTCATCACTGGAAGGTAAATATTCGCTGCCTGATGTGAAGCTCTCTTCATCACTATTTCCTATATAATCTAAGTAAAATAAGGCAGATATTTAGTATAGCGGGCTTCCAAATGTTATTTTATGCTTACCTATTTTAGAGCTGAACTGCTTTTGAAGTCCGCTGGTGCTTGGTTGCTCAACAGCATTCACATTTATATATTTATCATAATATTCGCTGCCTGATGTGACGCTTTCTGCATCACTATTTTCGGTAGGAGCTAAAGAAAATTGCAGATATTTAGTAGGGAGCTTCTTAATGTTATTTTATGCTTACCTGTTTTAGAGCTGATATGCTTTTGAAGCCCGCTGGTACTTAGTTGCTCAAAAGCGCTCACATTTTGCTGAAACTTTTGTTGGGCAATGACTTGCCTTTTTGTCTTGTCTTCTTAAACAATTTTCTCTGTATTGGGACAGGGGTTCAAATTACTTTTATCCTCTGAAAGGTGACGAAAAATATTAAAAATATTCCGCCAAGTTTACCTTTATAGGATAAATTAATGTGATGGTAAATTGGGAAAGCAAAAGTATAACAGTAAACTAAAACAACTTAGGTACCTTTACTAGGAAGACATAACTTCTTATCTGTTATTAATGCTAACATTCTCTTAGTTCTGGAACTCATGATAAACTATTATTATTATTATTCACATCTTTAATAAAACCGTATGCCTTGAAAGAGCCTCTTAAAAATCCAGGATTTGGTCACAGAATCAATAGATATTATAAACATAACCTTAAAATATCATATACTCGTGAACAGAACTTTCCAAAAGTTTAGTGGATAAAGGTGCTATGTCACCAAATTGGACATAGCACCTTTATCTACTTATATATGACGAACGCATGAATGACATATAGCACCTTTATCAACAAAAATATCCCATATTATTGAAAATTTGACAGTCCTGGTTTATTCAGAGGTTGCATTGGGCTAATAGAGACCCAAATATACCAAAAAACAATTTATTTGGAAAAAGTGAACATAGCACCTTTATCAACTCATGTCTTCAATTCTTTACTCTCATATACGGAATAATGAACTTCCTCCCCCGACGCCATTTTGGAATAGTTTTGACAGATCATTGGAATGCCTAACTCTTTTATTACTAAACTAATAAACCTTAGTGGTAAGGAATCCTTCTCATTTGTTTTGCGCGTTAGTTGTCCCCTAAGGTCCTGAACTTCTAGTGTCCAAATTTGGCGTCTCAAGTTCACTGCTTAAGTTTAGAAGTAGATAATTCTAACGTCATTTTTGCTCCAGCATGTTTTTTTGAATCCTTATTCATCAAATTGGATTATTATTTCAAAATGGAATTTTTAAACGATGATTTAGATGTTTTCGATATTATCGAAAATGGATTTCCAAGAAGAACTTATGAGAGAGCTACTTAATTACTTGGAAGAAATGGACAATATAACTTTTTTTTAAAAAAAAGGTTTGGTTCGAGGAAAGAGATCATACAAAATATTATGCCTCAGATTGCCGATAAATTGGAAATGGAGGTATAGATGATAATTTAACATATTGGTTCACAATATAGTATTTATATATTTAATAACTTTATTAACTTTATTGCACAGATAATAATACTATTTTTTTTACTACAAAACAATAGCCCGTAAATAAAACAAAGTTGCTAAGCAATAATCGGTACGGCCAGCTATTGACTTTTACTTTTTGCCGTGACAGCAGGGCTCGATGACAGCAGGGCTCGGCTATCCTTTAACACACGTTAGGTGTTTTCGGTTAGTTAGGTAATTTCGGTTAGTTAGGTGTTTTCGGTTAGGTTAGGTAATTTCGATTTTCCTGTTTGCTAACACGGCCATCCTGTAAGGAAGCGTCCACGCGACTTGTTTATTGTTTCTTTATACCTAAAAAGAAATAAAGCAGCAGTATTTTTCATAACAAACGGACTCATGTTAATTAGTAACGTAAGTTATTGCAGATTCTAATGGTATTGCCAATAATCCTTTAAATGAAACTTGGTGGGAGTGCCAACCATTTCAACAGACATTGATAGGATAGAAACACCAGTAATAATCAATAATAATTGTTCCAACCATGGCGAGAAGCTAGTGGGAATGCCACTTTTTCAATTACTTTTGGAGGGATTGCCACCATTTATTTCAGTAAACCAGTGGGATTGCCACTAAATATTATCGTTTTTGGTGGGATTGCCACCATTTTTTTCGATGGACTAGTGGGATCGCCACTAAATATTATGTCAAGTATTTTTGGTGGGATTGCCAACCATCTTCTAAAGTTTAGTGGGATTGCCACTAATTATTATTTCAAGTACTTTTGGTGGGATTGCCACCTTTACACTAAATATGGAGAATGGAGTATTAAAGTAAGCTTTTCAGATATTGATGGGATCGCCACCAAAACACAATTAGTTTTGAATAGGTACTTAGGAACTTAATAGGTAATGTAGGATTGCTACTCACCTTTTTATAATTACTGCGATGACCATGGCCTTAATTGGTCATGTGCGGCTACCGTCGTTCGTTGTCCCTTTTTGTGTAGTTGATATCTTTGATGAGGTAAGATCTTTTGAATAGTGTAAGGACCCTTGTATCTTGGCTTCAGTTTTCCTCCGCCAGCGAATTGTGAATCTTCAATGGCTACGACATCACCTGGCTTAAACAAGGTGGCCCGACGCCGGGTTTCATTAAATCGTTGAGCTTGACGGTCACCAATTTTTTTCACACGTTGTTGTGCTATTGCGATGGCTTCTTCTGGATCAACCAACGAATCATTTGGTGGTTCGCCTAAGAATTTCCGGGTTGCTGCTAACCTTGGGTTTGTGCCAAAATGCAACACAGCAGGTGAGTAGCCAGTTACCGAGTGAACCGTAACATTCAAATTGTCCTCGATGGCTGGTAGGGCAATCGTCCAATCAATTTCTTTTTCGTGAGTCAGAGTAGCTCGCAACAGATTAAACATGGTTCGCATAAGGCGTTCTACCTGGGCATTGCCTCTGGGTACACCAGTTGCAATATGATGTAATTCAACTTTCTGTTCACTCATGAAGTTTTGAAATATAGTGGAAGTAAAAGCAGCGGCCCTATCCGCCACTATCCGTTTGGGCCTGCCCAATTCTTCAAAAACCGGCAACAGCGCCTGAATAGAGCATTCAGATGTTTTCCCCGAAATTGGCTGGAGTCTACATAGTTTTGAAAAGGCATCAATCATGACAAGGATTTGCGTGCATCCATTGGAGTTCACCAACGGGCCAGCATGATCTATATGCCAGGTTTCTAAGATAGCATCTGGTTTTTTTCCTTGTTGGCAAAATCCACGTCGGGGTCCTGTATGTGATTTTCCCAATGTGCAAGCTCTACAATGGTTGATGTACTTTTTAAGGCATTTACCCATTTTCGGCCAATATAAATCTTCACGTATTTTCTGAATACACTTGTCCCATCCGAGATGTGACGACTCATCGTGGTATAGAGTCATAGTAAGCAATCGCGCTGCAACGGGCACAAAATATTTTTGAGGTTTTGTTTTGGTTACGATCATGTTCTTCTCAACAGTAAGGTCAGGGTCACAGTCCGGATTATCAAATATTTGTTTACAAAAAGTATCACTTTGCTGAAACTCTCGAAGTGTATCCTTATTGGCAATTTTGTTTATGTTTATCGTCTTTAATGCCAACACTTTTAACTCGTTTGAATCATCATCCACTGGATTTCGGCTTAAATAGTCTATGTGTTGCATTTTATGTCCAGGGCGGTACTCTATGGAAAAGTCATAGTCTTGGAGTTTCACCCACCACCGCGCGACACGAGGGTGTAAATTCTTCTTTAAGGCGGTGGCTCGCACCGAATTGCAATCAGTGAACACTGTAAAATGTTTTCCATACAGGTAAACTCGGAAATGTTCTACTGCTTCGACAATTGCCAGTGTTTCTAGATCATATGAATGATAGCGGGCTTCACAGGCGGTAGTGCGTCTGCTGTAATATGCAACTGGCTGTAGAATGCCATTCTCCTTTTGGAACAGAGCACCTCCTAGGCCTATAGAACTGGCATCAGTATGGAGTTCACAGTGCAACTCAGGGTCATATAGACGCAACACAGGTGAATCAGTTAGCTTCTTGATGAGGAATTGCCTTGCTGACTCACATTCAGGTGTCCATTTGAACGGCTGATCTTTTTTTAACAAGGATGTTATTGGTGCTGTCACTTGAGAAAAACCCTTGATGAAGCGGCGAAAATATCCTGCCAACCCCAAAAATTGCCGGACACCTTTCACATTTATAGGGGCAATGGTTTGTGTTAATGCATGGACTTTTCGTGTACTCGGACGTACTCTTCCTTGACTCAGTTTCACTCCCAAATATTCTGTCTCTTGGGCAAAGAAAACACACTTGTCATAATTCAAAGAAAACCCTGAGGTAGCTAGAGCATCTAGCACTTCTTCCAAGTTTTGCAGTCCCTCTGAAATAGTAGACGATGGCACCAATACATCATCTAAGTAAACAAAAGCCTTTTTGCCTTTTAGATTTCCTAATGCCTTGTCAATAGCTCGTTGATAAGTACTTGGTGAATTAACGTAACCAAATGGCACTCTGTTCCACTCGTATAGTCCATCTGGCGTTACAAAAGCTGTAATATGCCTGGAAGACTCATCAATTTCCATTTGGTGGAAGCCGGATCTCATATCTAAGGTTGTGAAGTATCTTGCATGGCATAAGGCATTAAGTTGGTCCTGTATAAGTGGCAAGGGATATCTTTCCTTAACCACTTTTTTGTTTAGATCACGATAATCCACGCACATTCTCGGTTGGCCATTTTTTTTCGTTACCAACACTATAGGGCTCCCATATTCTGAGTGACTTTCGCGAATTATTTTGTCCTTTAAAAGTTCACTTATAATATTCGCGACTTGAATCCGCTCCTGGTATGCTAATCGGCGAGGACGATATACCACTGGAGTACTGTCTTTCAAAGTGATTGTCATTTTTCCAGTTAAAATATGATCAGGCGTTTTAGCCCTATATTTCACCAACAGCTTTTCTACATACAACTTTAAGTCAGTACCTAAATTAGGTAGATTAACTTTAATTTCAGGTGCACACTGTCCAACGAGAACTTTTTGAATCGGGCACAGTTGATATTGTAACTCAAGTCCGGTACTGTCTTTCACTATCTGCACAAAAGGCCGACTTATAATGTCCCAGCCAATAATAATGTCCAACTCGCCCGGAATCACTTTATTTGGTACCACGGCAAAGGTAATCTCTAATGTTATTGTAGACAAAACAAATATCAACTCACAAACACCGACTGGATAAATGATTTGGTTTCCGAATCCTACGAAAGCACATACGTCACGATTTGGTTTTATTTTACCGTCCAGGGCAAGAACTACGGAATGTTTTATAATTGACCGCTCAGCACCTGTGTCGATGAGATACGTGAATGAAAGCGCTTTTTCTTCGCATAAAACGGAGGCTATCGGTGTTGTTGACAGATGGCGTCATTTCCTCATCAACAACGCTTTTTTAGGCTTCCCATGCTTCAGCCAACAGTTGACGTCAGTGTGACCCATTTTCTTACAGAAATCACACACAGGAACATTTGCCTTGTCGTTGGTAGGGGTTGACGCACTCTTAAGAAATGATTCAATGGGCTCTGCACTTTTCTGATTCTGGACCAATCGGCATTTGCTTTGATGGTGTCCAAGCCGGCCGCATTTGAAGCATTTACTAGTCGATGGTTCAAAACGCACGACCTTTGGATCGTATCTTTCTTTTATCCTTCGTTCCCCTCGTTTTTCGGCGCTATTCTTGAGCGATCTTGCACGGCGGGCATCAAACTCGCTGAGCAATACTAATAAGTCACGTTCGGATGTTGGCTTTTGCACACGGATTGCGGAACGGGCTTCGGTGTGTTCCAATCCATACTCAACCATGCTAAGAATAATATTCCATGGTAGCTGATTATAAAACCTGTTAATTGAACGTAGTTTTTGGTTACCATAATCAGACAATGATTCACAGTCTCGGCTACTTAGGGTTGCAGCGATATGTGCACGGGTGCCAGGGGTTTCACGATCAGGAAATGCAACAATAAGATCATTGCAGAAATTGTCCCATGTCCTTGAAAGGGGCCTCCAATCACGATAATAATGGTATCCCCGATGCTTCAAAGCATTGCCAGCTTTGCTGATCATTAAAATATCGCTGACTTTGAGTTCTTTCTTTAATTTTGAACAATCTTCAAGCCATTCATTGATTGGGTAAGAACTTTTATCAGGGTCGTAGCTCGTGATCTCAAAAGAAGGCACTTGTGAACTCGAGGTCTCCATTCCTGAGTCACTAGGTCACTAGGCGTTGGCTGCAACGGTGACGCCACGCTCTTTGTTTGACTTGTTAATAAAGCAATTTGTTTCTGCTGGTTGGCCACTAAGTTGACGAGTGTTTCCTGCCACTGAACCCTAGGACGCTTTTTACCAAATGGCAGAGTTTTTGTCTGCTCAAAATCACTGTTTTCCCAATCACTAACGATTTCGTCTTCTTCTGCCATTTTTTTCTTTTTATTTTTCGGACCCGTCTGGGGGAAAAATCACTTTTGAACTTCCGACGAGCAATCCAATGGACAAGAGTCGATCCCACTTCTGATAATAACTTTATTAACTTTATTGCACAGATAATAATACTATTTTTTTTACTACAAAACAATAGCCCGTAAATAAAACAAAGTTGCTAAGCAATAATCGGTACGGCCAGCTATTGACTTTTACTTTTTGCCGTGACAGCAGGGCTCGATGACAGCAGGGCTCGGCTATCCTTTAACACACGTTAGGTGTTTTCGGTTAGTTAGGTAATTTCGGTTAGTTAGGTGTTTTCGGTTAGGTTAGGTAATTTCGATTTTCCTGTTTGCTAACATATTTATTAAATAAACTAAATTCAAAACTCAATTAAGGCTGAATAACTTGAACCAATGCTTAATGAATGATACTTGCTTAAAATTAATTGAAGGACAAAATCCAATAAAATTAAAAGACTTTAAAATATCTCTAATGATGCGAGGTAAATACATAAATATATTTTCGTATAGCTTCGAATTTGATAGCAACAGTCATTTGTTAGCTTTCAGCAGATTAGTTTTTTTTCAACCAAACATGATTATTTCTTTGTTTCTAATTGGTTTTTGTACGTGTGTATTTTATCTGCATTTTGTTTATCGCAACTGGAGGTATCTTAAGTTTTCTTGGCAAGTGAAAAACGGTTTTTGGTATCCCATATTGCCTCTCGTTGGTAACATGTATGTCGGTTTTTTTTCTGGGTCATGTAAGTATCTTATATTGGATATTTACTATTTACAGTGTATTTTTTTAAGTAGAAAATTTAGTTTCTATTGAATTCTTTAAGTTTCTGTAGGTAATGACTCCAATTGCAAAATGTTCGACTTTTTTATGAACAGAGCAAATTACTGCCGGAATTGATTATTATTATTTTAAATATTACTGGTGAGCAACTCAGTTTGCCAAGATTGCCAGTTGCTTTAAGACTCGTTTTAGTACTTTTTCTAGTATTTAAGTTATGTCATGAAACTCATAACACAACTATACCATTTCCAGTATTATTTCACACTAGTGAAATCTGATTTCAAATTAATGAAAACTAAATTCACATCAGTGAAATCTGATTTCGCTCAATTGAAAATTGATTTCAAAATAACGAAAACTAATTTCTCACAAACGAAATTTGATTTCACATTTTTGAAAATGAATTTCAAACTGACCCTAATTAATACTCATTTTTCAAACCTCTAATATTTTAATTTGAAAAAATCAACAAATTTTTCTACTGACTTCATAATACGCCTAAAATCTGTTTCATAATGAACTTCATTATGATACAGATTTTCATTATAATACACTGGAATCCAGTACCTATTTTGAACAAGAACAATGTTTATATTAAAATAACAGACTTGCTTTGAAATTTTGGATTGTTCCTATTAGTATTTACCAGAAGAAACAACAAAAAATTAATAAATCGTGTGTCTAGATCTTAATTTTTGAAATTATCAAGTTGTCAACAATTATTGTCACCAGTTGAGAAGTTTACTGGTCTTATAAAATAAATATGCTACTAACCTGAGAAATAGTCATTATTTAATCTATTTTTCTAGGAAAAAATTGAATTTCTCTCCCTAGGTTAATAATGAAAATAATGAAAAAATACCTAGGTCAATAATGAAAGTGACGTCATGACGCAAGGATATTGTCATATTTCTATTGGTTCAATTTCAATTTCATACGTCAATTTGAAAAAAAATACAGGTTTCTGTAGGTACATAGGAAGTTATATAAGCTGTTAATAGAGGGCAGCACTTTCAAGAGGGCGTTCACAAAAAATAATTAGAACACAGATTTTAAACAATTTTTTTATTTTTTACTAGCAGTAGTAAAAAAAATTCTATATATTCCTCGGTAGAGAAAGTCATTATATACCTAGGTATATAATATACTATTTTCGTTTATTAATGCAATTAGAAAAAAAAAGAGCATGCAACTCTCATGAAATGGCCATTAATACACTCGCATATTATATACGAAACTCGCCTGCGGCTCGTATCCTACAACATGCTTGTGTATTAATGGCTATCATTACATGATCATTGCATAATCTATATATATAAAACACAGTTGTGTTGGTGTTGAGCACTTATAACTCGAGAACGGCTGGACTGATTTTTATGATTTTTGCTTTATTGGATTTGTCTTTGTCCATCCTACGATAATAAATCGAAAAAATCCAAAAAAAAAAAACAAACAAAAAAAATCTCTTTTTCTACTGACGTTTCATAATAGCAACTTTTGGATTGTCATTTTAGTTTTGCAATGACATTCTTTTGAGCACTCAGTGCGTAAAAGTGACTTTTAGGCACTCAGTGCGTAAAAGTGACTTTCCAGTGCGTAAAAGTGACTTTCAAATGCGTAAAAGCGACTTTCAAGTGCGTAAAAGTAACTTTTAAGCACTAGTGCCTAAAAGTGTTATTCATTGTTCAGAAATAAAAAACACACTAAATGCAAATTTGAATTTTGTTTTGTATTTATTATGAATATTAGTCACCAACATGAAAGGTGTCAAGCAAAAGCAGGCGACAAACATTGAAATAAAATTGTGTTTTTTTATTATGAAACGTCAGTAGAAAAAATCTTGTATACAATACGTTACGAAACGAAATCTTTTAGTCACTCGACGTGTTGTCCAACTCGGCTTTGCCTCGTTGGACAATTTTCACGTCGCGTGCCTAAAAGACACTCATTTCGCAACTTATTGTATAAATAGCTATTTACTTATTTATGAAAAAAACTCACTAAGCCCGCATACGGCGCCATCTCTTATAACCGATACCAAGTTTACCGTCACATTTTCATTGCAAACCATGTGGATTTTATTGTCACACACTTTGCACAAAAACAATTTTAGGAAAGCACTTTATTCTTAATTGTTCTTCACAGTAAAAATGTCCAAAAATAAATAGAATGACAATGTTTTAATTGGGTATTTTATTTTGTTGTTGGTTCGTTCATTCCGAAAGAGCGCGAACTGGTCTCTCTTCATTTCTTGACTGGCGGCTAAACATAGGACTACAAGCGTCTGCGGATCACACGGAGGCAACGCCACGAATACAGCGCCCATAACGTTTTTGCTGCTTGTTGTTTGACGCCTCCGCCTCCTTGTCCTGAATCCTGATGAATATTATTGTTATATTCTAGGATTATTTTGCAATTTCCATTTCGTAAAATATCGATAATATGTACCTAAAAATTTTAGAAAGACTAATGAGAATTAATTTTTTCGGGATGGGGTATCAAGCGAAAATAATTGATAAGTCAGGTGGAACAATCCAATGATACATGGCCCTTCGCCCTTCACAGTTGATTGTAGGCTGTATCACAACCAAGCTGTTTCTGTAAGATTTGGCAAGACACAGTGTTTAATCTAGATTGTTGAATAATAGCTATTTATATAAATAGCATTAAATAACAATAGTAGGTACAATAAAGAAAGGCTTTATAGTACGAATAATTTTATGACCGAGCGAGCTTGCGAGCGACTCAATATTCAATAAAGCCTGTTTATGTAACCGTAATACCTACGTAATGTAAATTTAATGTGTTTACCTACGAGCGTGCGGTAAAGTGAACTTTACCGCACGTATTTGCAAAAGGAAAGTATCACTTTACCGCATAGTATGCGGTAAAGTGAAATCAAAGTGTGCGGTAAAGTAGAATTTGATATTTATAATCAAAAATCCTCTCTTTTTCAGAAAATGGATTTTTGATCATTTCTAAATCTTATCTAATTTCATTAATTAATCTGATTCATTAATTAATTTTATAAATGTCTTTTTTTGGAGATGTAGATGCTCATAGGTAAAATTTTGTACCTAACACATGCGGAAAGTGCCTTTACCGCCCTTAACGGCTTGACCGAACTCCGCTTCGCGTCGTTCGGTCAACTGCCGTTGCGTGCGGTAAAGTATCACTTTCCGCATTTGTTAGGTAAATAACTATAATAATTTTGTGTCAAATAAATCAAGAGACAGTAAAGAAAAATCCTAGTGAACCGCCGTTTGTTGCGTCGCGCCAAATTTTAAAAGTTTCGTTCGTACACTTTCGACCATATTCGTGGCGTTGCCTCCGTGTGATCCGCAGACGCTTGTCATAGGACTGCGATCCAACGTTGCCAAATTGATTTCGATGCTAGGCGCGTGCCGCCCACCCCAGGAGTCAGTCTGTCTTTTTCATTGATCTCTTTGGTGCAAATAAACAAAGGTAGTGAATATATTGTATTCAGTAGCTCGCTTATTGCTTGTATTTTTGATTTGAATACGATTTGTTTCTAATTTTTTTTGAGAGCACGAATACGAATGAATACTATTTCCTATTTATACAATAAGTTGCGAAATGAGCGTCTTTTAGGCACGCGACGTGAAAATTGTCCAACGAGGCAAAGTTGAGTTGGACAACACGTCGAGTGACTAAAAGACATCGTTTCGTAACGTATTGTATACAAGATTTTTTCTACTGGCGTTTCATAATAAAAAAACAAAATTTTATCTCAATGTTTGTCACCTGCTTTTGCTTGACACCTTTCATAGTGGTGACTAATATTCATAATAAATACAAAACAAAATTCAAATCTGTGTTTAGTGTGTTTTTTATTTCTGAACAATGAATGACACTCTTAGGCACTAGTGCTTAAAAGTTACTTTTACGCACTTGAAAGTCACTTTTACGCACTGAGTGCCTAAAAGTCACTTTTACGCACTGAGTGCTTAAAAAAATGTCGTTTCAAAACTAAAATGACAATCGAAAAGTTGCTATTATGAAACGTCAGTAGAAAAAAGTATTTTCGACTCTCAAAGTAATTATAATCGACATCGACGTGAAGTTCATGGACTTAATGATAAAGTGATTATTGAATATGCGTGTGAAGTAACAATGTTCAAATGCGAAGAGTGTGGAATATCTTTTTTTACTACTAACCTGAGAAGTAGTCATTATTCAATCTATTTTCCTCGGAAAAAATTGCATTTCTCTCCCTAGGTTAATAATGAAAATAATGAAAAAAAACCTAGGTCAATAATGAAAATGACGGCATGACGCAAGGATATTGTCATAACGTTACAGGTTTCTATTGATTTAATTTCGATTTCAAACTGTCAATTTAATCAAAAAAACAGGTTCCTGTATGTATCATAGGAAATTATCATAGATGTTGATAGAGGGCAGCACTTTCAACTAGAAAAAATAATTTGAGCTCAGATTTCAAACTTATTTTTTATTTTCTACTATAGCAGTAGTAAAAAAAATTCTATATATTCCACGGTAGAGAAAGTCATTATATACCTTACGCATTATAAACCTCGGCGCTACGCGTCTCGGTTTATAAAAGCGCTCGGTATATAATGACCAACTTCTCTACCTAGGTATATAATGTACTATTATTTGCAATCATATATGTAATCTTGTCATTACTGACTTTTTAAAAATTTGGAAGTGACACTTTACCTGTGTCACTTCCCTCTTCGATTTCCCTTACCGATTTCCCTATTCGACTTCCCTCACCGATTTCCCTCACTCTAATTTATTTACCTTTGCTAGCAACAATGAGAACATGTCAGGTAAAAACGTCAAAGCAGTGAATATGACACATTTTGGCATGTTTGTTTTATTTTTTTAATATTAAAAAAATTGATTGACTAATCATATTTAATGGCGTACTTGCAAATAAAATAGTATACAAACCTCGGAGGAAAGTTTTCATTTATGTCTCGAGATTAATAGTCAATCTCGACGCTTCGCGTCTCGATTGACTAGGTATATAAATCTCTCGACAGTAATGAAACACTTCCCTACTCGGTATGTAATATACTATTATTATCAGTTTAAATACTTTCGCTTCTTTCTTTAGAGTACCTAACTACTATAAGTACCTAAATATAAATTCACAATGAAAAAATATACCATATATTATTATTTTTATCTTATTATTACCATTACTTATTTTCTATTTTTATATTCCGGCCTGTCAAAATGACATAATTTATTGGATTTCAGTACTTTTATGCGATTTCATTAGTATAATGAGATCTTATTATAAGTACTATAATGGGAGAACAATATATTTGAAGACAACATTTAACGATTAAAATAATTTACAATTTCTGGAATATAAAATATTGTATGAAATTTGGATTATAAACAATCATTATATGGCACACGCCGTGTTATCATCAGACTCGGCTGACGCCTCGTCTGATAATATTCACGGCCAATACCATAATGATCGTGATTATGATCCTTATAACATAAATATCTATAATAGTATTAATTTATTACCTACTAATCATGCGAGACTTTTTTTGTTGTACCTATAACAGAAATTAACCTTTAATTATTATTGTAACATTATCCGCAATATAAATCTATTTTAAATTTGGCGCTTTATGAAAGGATAGGAGGAATTGGCAACATTGGATCGCAATCCTATGTCTAGCCGCCAGTATTTCTTGACGCTTGACCATTGACGTTCTGTGGCTAAGTTCCGTTTCTCCTCTTAGGCATCCCTTGACAGCCGTGTTCCGTGGCGACTGTTCGGAGTACTCCGTCCGGCTGGTGTCGAGTGGCAGAGAGCCAGGTTATGAGTCCGCCACAACCATTTTGTATACGGCGCCATATATGATAGGTACCTAGAACGAAGCTCGCCGTTGTGCGGTAATTTCATTGCAGTTACAGTAGAACAGAATACTGCTAAGGAACTGGAGCTATTCCAAACAGAACTATTCCAAACAGAACTATTCCACTATTCCGATCAGATAAAGTGGTGCAGAAAGAGTAGATCAGATAGAATAGTGCAGATACAGTAGAACAGATGGAGTATTGCAGTGCAGATAAAATGAAACAGGGCTGCGCTGGAGATTTTTTTGTTTTCTTTACATTTTTTGAACATTCTTGTGCCTGAGTTTATTTATTTGGTGGTGCACTTTATAAGAATAACGCCCACAAGATGCCTAAAAAGGGATGATGTAAAATTTCAATTTTAGGTGACTTCTGATCCAGAGAGTAAAAATTAATTTTCTTCAACCAAAGCCAAATTCACCATCGAAAAAAACTGAATTTAATTCAGTTAATAAACTCTGTTTTTTTTTTTAAAGATAATTCCCCAATTCAAAAATTTAGTAACTATGTTGTTGGCAACACAAGCCTTTTCTACATAAAAATTTTGAAAGCATTGACAATTTTACATTGTATTGCCAACATAATGTCATTTTGACTTTTATCTTTAAAAAAAAACGCACTTTAGATACGTTAACACAACATTTAATAGGTATTTAATAATTCAGAGGAGGAACGAAGTTCGCCGGGTCAGCTAGTCTATACATATAAAAATAAATGCCACTTTTCGTTGTAATTTTATAACTCAAGAACGGACTCACCTATCCAAACCAAATGTTTAAGCTTTGTTCGTACTATTTATTAGATGGTTTATGTGAAGTTTGCACAAAATCGGTCGAGCGGTTCTTCATTTATCATATTTTTTGTAATAAATTAATTATTCAATAAATGGAGCATCATTTTGCTGTCAAATTCAAACTTTTTTCAGCGTTGACAGTACCAGCATGTTGTTATGTCATTAATGTGGTCATTGCATTACTTATTTTATTTATTTATGAAAAAAATTTACTAAGCCCGCATACGGCGCCATGTCTTATAACCGATACCAAGTTTATGTGGCGTCATTGTTCCGCGAGTCCGTTGTGTTCAACCCTGGATGGCTCAACTATTGTGTACAACCCTGGCGGCCTGACGTGACGTGACAGAAGACAGCTGTCCCAGGTTGTTATTTACTTCTAGTCAGCTGGTTGCCGCGCAATTATGATATCGTGTTGTTGTTAACAAAATAAAGTATTTCGATTTATTTGTATGTTCAGTGCCCAGAATTAAACCGAGTTATTAGTAAAACAGTGTTTTCATTCGCTGGTGATATATCAAGCAAACACATAGCAGTAGTAGCTATAACTGGTGACCCCGACGTGATATATCTCCGCGTACCACTCGGCCTCTAACCTAAAAGACGTGTCTGACTACTAAAAAAATCAAGATGCAAAGCAATTTCGACTCCTCAGTAGATCCTGATCAGCAATTGGCTGCAAACAGCTCTTTTACCAACCAGCAACCAGACAGGAGTTCGTCAGTGAGTATTCCTATGTCTCAACCTTCTGGCCCTCACGGCAGTACAGCATTTGATCCCGCGGTGCATTTTAATCCAACAAATCACCCGGTGAGCTATCAGCAAGCATATGCCCAACCAGTAGTAAATTCGTTGCCAGCCCCCATGATGCTCAACCAGCAGCAGAGTTATGCCATTGACGCAGTTTACAACTGCAATCTGCCACCCTTTTGGCGTTCTCATCCAGACCTATGGTTCCTGCAGATTGAATCAGTCTTTCAAGCCCACCGTATACAGTCCGATAGCACCAAGTAGGGGAGACCCAGGAGACTTTGGACATTTTTTATGCCTACATCCCTAAAATCCACAAAATAGTAAATTGAACTCCCGTCAGTATTTCATTGGAAACCTTCACTGTTAGAGGTCTTACTGCCAATGCCTCATTGCAGTATCCTATTTGCAAACAAAAATATTCTATATAACAGACAAACGTGTAGCTTGTCCATTGTCTCCTTTTGTCAGGGAGAAAGTGGACAAGCTTTAGGGAGAAAATGGACAAAAAATATATTCAAAAAAATCTTTATATTTCAAAAAAGTAATCAAATAAGAATATATTTTTGCTGACTAAAACTAGTAACTAATATCATTATTCTCAATAATAACTGAATACATTTCAAAACGATACAATCAAAACGGAAAAGTTTATACCAAACTAAACTCTGTCAAATCAATATTGAAGTACACCATCCCTTCAAACCTTGGTCTCTTGTCTTCAATTGGTTTCGGTAGCACAGCCACAACATCCCTTGAAGAAACTATTGCCGCAGTCTCAGAAGTAAAACTAAATCTGTTTGACGGCAGATTCCTCTTAAGGAACCTTACTTCATACTCCTTTTCGGAAATATCATCAACAACGGCAACATACTTCCTTACACATGATTTTCCATAAACATTTGAAACAATATAATCGCCTTTAGAAACCTTTTTCTCTTCCCTATCGTCAAAGCTATTGTCTTCCCAGTTGAAACTATCATCTGACGAATGGTCTGCGTATTCAACTTCGTTATTACTGTCATCGTCCGATGACTCTTCCACAAAAACTTTTCTCGTCACTGCTTTCTTCTTTTTAGCTGCAATTTTATCTTGTTTTTGTTTGATTTTTTCTTCTAGCAAAACTTTTTCTGGAGTATCAGTTGCAATCATGCAACGACCTCGTTTTCTTCCTCTGTTATTTTCTTTTCTGGCAGGCGCTTTTGGGTAAGGTTGAATCAGCTCCGGAGATACAAAATTAGTTTTAGCTTGCTTTGAGGTGCATGGTGTCATGTGCGGCGTCAGTGCGTTATTCTCTGTAAGCAACACAGCTGAATTAGGTAAGCTTCCAATGTGGGGCGGACTATTTGCATTGGCTATAAGACGAATTGGAGCTGTAGAAGACGTGGAGGGCATCTGGACATTATCAGGAGTAGTCGGAAGAACCGTAGGGGTAGATGCAGAGGGTGCATCGATAGATTCAGGCACTGGGCGATCCGTAACGGCAGAAGATAAAAATTCCTCTTCGCCAAATATGTTTCGGTCGAATGGAATGATTCCAGTGCATCGAAATCCGGATTTAATGTTTACTGGATTAGCTGCCCTATCCCAAGATGCAAGACACATCAAAGGCAAATCATATATAGTTAACGTTTGTCCAGGATGAGAAAGCATCCATGCATCAGCTGCTTGATTGAAGAAAGTCTTGAATGGACCAAAGACGGTTCTGTCTAGAGGTTGCAGTTTATTTGACGTATGTGGTGGAAGTGTAAGAATGACAATTCCATTAGCCCTGCAAAACTCGACGGCAGTGAGTGACACATGTGATTCATGGTTGTCCATGATAAGAAGCACGCGGTTCTGTGTGTTACATTTAACGTGCTTCACGAAATGTTCCAACACCTTCAAGAAGTTTTCGCAGGTCATCCACCCGCTAGGATAGGCTAATCCCATTCGGCCATCATTGGGTATTCCTTTCATCATCCTTGCAGCGTCAAACCTATGACGAGGAAAAATCCATACAGGTGGCAAAGCATTTCCATTTGCACAAATTATGCCCACATGGGTCATCAATTCACCTCTTTCTCTGGATGTCACTTTTCCTATTTGATGTTCTCCTTTTTTTCCCACGATTTTCTGTACCCGCTGCACAGTTGTTACACCCGTCTGAAACAAAAAAAATAGGATATAAGTTCACTTTCTTTATCAATAAAAAGTTTGAAATTACCTCATCTAAATTAAGTATTTGGGCTGCGGTGAATGAATATCGGGTAAGAACTTCCTGTAATTTGTTTTGAAAAAGCTCCACATTGCTTTTATTGAAACTGGTCATTCGAGCCAAGCTGGTTGCTTCCGGCTTTCTGACTGATAACCGCGGATGTCGTCGCATGAAATTTGTGAACCAAGACTCTGTTGACATTTTGTCCATTTCCCATTTTTCAGGATTTTTTCTAAGGTTTCTAGTAGCGTATTCATATGCCAAACGTCTCACTAATTTGGGTGTAAGGCCATAAAACATTGCTGCAGACCTGAGTAAGTATTGTTCTAATGCTTCCTCCATTTCAGGAGTGAGGATTTGGCTTTTGCAAAAGTCAGGCTTAAATTCCATGTTTTCGATTCCAACATCTTTTGCCTTTTTCACATATAGAGCAAGTCTACTTTTTTTAATTTCATTATTTGCTGCGCTCCTTCTTATGCTTAGATGATTAATTAACACATCTTGAACAGCTCGTTTCATGGCATTTGGATCGAAATCCCTATTAGTTTTTTTCTTGTAAAAGTTGGGCATATTGAAATGTTGATTAAGTTAATCTGAAAAAAAATAAATAAATTGTAGGAGACTTTGGACAGTTCCCTCCTGTCCATTGTCTCCTGTCCATTGTCTACTCAGGTATGCACAGAAACAATTTCAAAAAATATCAAATAAAGAATATGATATTTAAACGGTTTTTATCACATAACCTCAAAATATAAACATTTAAGAATCACTTCCACATATCAGGAGTTGAAAGAAAACATTCATTTTCAAAATATGCCTTCCAATATTATAATGCAAAATTACATCAAACTTACCGAAAACAGATATTTTTTTTTTTACTTCACTTTTCACAATATTTCAAAGCCAACCGGCACCCATCACACAATATAACGACTACTCAGGGATGTCAAGAACGAACTAAAGCCCACCTGTTACGTTTGTAGCGGGAAATATGAACGCGTCCATTGTCTCCCAGTGTCCAAAGTCTCCTGGGGCTCCCCTACTATCAATTGGTAAAATCACTAGACCCGGACACAATCACGGAAGTTGCAGACATCTTGAAGGCTCCACCACCTCAAGATAAGTACCAAAATCTCAAGTCTAACCTAATAAGTAGACTAACAGCCTCCGAAGACTCTCAGATGCACAAACTGCTCACTGATCTAGAACTAGGGGACCGAAAACCCTCACAGTTGCTTCGTGAAATGCGAGCCCTTGCCGGCAATCGTGCTACAGAAGACGTGCTCCGCTTACGATGGCTGGTCCTTCTGCCTGTCAGCATTCAGCACTTGCTGAAAATTTTCAAGGCCAATTCACTTAACGAACTAGCTGCTGCAGCTGATGAGCTCATGACAAACATCCCTGGTGGCAGTGTCATGGCCGTCAACCAGAGCTCTCGCCAGCATGGACATGGTTCTTCAGTAGCCTCCGAGCTGAACGAACTCAGACAAGCCATCACAGAACTAACCATTGCTCAGAAGGACCTCACTTCTGCCATCAGACAGAGTCTCACCTCTACCAGTCGACAACCACGTGAGCGTTCTGTCACTTCTGGAGAATGCCGATATCATCGAAAATTCGGTGCCCGGGCCCAAAAATGTGTGCAACCCTGCACATCTCAGCTGCCACTAGCATCTCCGCGCCAGGAAAACTAAATATGCTGTCGCCTGTTCAGGTGGTAAGCGACAGCAATGTCAACAGCACCTGCCTCCCATCTAAAGAAAGTCGCCTGCACGTCATAGACAAGGTCACTGGCATGAAGTTCCTTATCGACAGTGGTTCCGTTGTATCCTTGATTCCAAGAAGCTTCTTTCAACGAAAACTTCTGCCTGCTGACCTCATGCTATATGCAGCCAATGCAACAGTTATCAAAACGTATGGTCAACACTTTCTTAACGTCAATTTTGGACTCCGCAGATCCTTCAAGTGGGCACTTATCATTACAGACGTCAAATCAGCAATCATAGGTGCCGACCTGCTTTCACATCATGGCCTCCTTCCTGATTTAAAGCACAAGCGCCTTCTGGACTCTCTCACCTCACTGTCTTCTCCTGCTGAAATGCATGAAACCGAACTTCATACTGTTTCCACTGTCAATAATGCAGAATATGCACCTCCTACACTCAGTCAACCCTATAGCAAGTTGCTGGAAGAGTTTATTGACATCACCCGTCCAAGGTCAGCCCCATCAGTGGACGCCCCTACAGGAACTCATCACCACATAGTCACCACTGGACCGCCAGTCAATGACCGTCCACGTCGGCTAAACTCAGAGAAACTAAAGATTGCTAAAGAGGATTTCGACCTCCTGTTGCATCATGCTGTTATCCGTCCCTCCAGCAGTCCATGGGCCAGTCCTCTACACATGGTCCAGAAAAAGCAAGGTGGATGGCGTTCCACAGGTGATTTTAGGAGGCTCAATTCCCAGACTGTGCCAGATCGGTACCCCATACCACTACCAGAAGACATCTTTCAGCGGCTGCATGGGAAAAGTGTCTTCACTGTCATTGACCTGGTTCGAGCTTACCACCAAATTCCTGTAGCACCAGAGGACATACTGTAACATTGGAAATGTCACAAGAACATTTTTTAATTGTTCTTAATTAATTTCATATATTTGAACTCATTTAAAAATTCCATTTCGTACACCTGGCGACATCTATGATTTCTTTGACTAGTTTCCTCACCTGATACCGAAAATTATTTTTTCTACTGACGTTTCATAATAGCAACTTTTCGATTGTCATTTCAGTTTTGAAATGACATTCTTTTAGGCACTGAGTGCGTGAAAGTTACTTTTAAGCACTCAGTGCGTAAAAGTGACTTTTGAATGCGTAAAAGTGACTTATGAGTGCGTAAAAGTAATTTTTAAGCACTAGTGCCTAAAAGTGTCATTCATTATTCAGAAATAAAAAACACACTAAACACATATTTGAATTTTGTTTTGTATTTATTATGAATATTGAAAATGGAATTACTGAATTGAACGTTTGGGTTACTCAAAACAGAACTTTGTGTTATTACCTACTTTATAGGATTTTAATTATTGATGTCAAATTTTGAAAAGAAAATCGCATGAAAAGTGTCAGGTGTCAAGTAAAAACAGGTAACAAAGATTTTGGGTGTAATCGACTTATTCACATGAAATAAAATTGTGTTTTTTTATTATAAATTGCCAGTAGAAAAAATCTTGTATACAATACGTTACGAAACGATGTCTTTTAGTCACTCGACGTGTTGTCCAACTCGGCTTTGCCTCGTTGGACAATTTTCACGTCGCGTGCCTAAAAGACGCTCATTTCGTAACTTATTGTATAAATAGCTATTATTGAAAGGTGATTTTGGTTTGCTCACTCCGTGCACTTCGAGTGACGTCATTCGCTCTCCAGCTGTTCGAGTACTGCTTTTTACCATATTAGGGTTACTTCTGTTCACTCCACTCCAACTCCGAACCTAACTAGGGTGTTTTTTTTGAAAACCCGTAGCACTGTCAATTTTATAATTTCGACAGACTTGACAAAAGGAGAAAGACACAACCACGGTTGGATACTTTTGACTTTCTTTTCCGATTTGATAGTTAGACTGATAAGGTCGTCTCTGTGGAAATCCAAAAATTTTGGTTTTCATTCTTGGCCATCGAGCCCAAAAGTGGATAAATTCAAGTAGCCAGAGGAGTGAGTGGTTGTGCTAGCTGGAGCGTTTCCTGAAAAATCAACCGATTGTTGATTTTTGTGTAAATTTCTGAAAGTGAGGTTATTATCGGCCGTTAAGGTATGTAAACCCTTTTTTCCCTTTGATAAATGAGTCCCTATATTTCTTCATTCCGTTCAGGCAAATTTGGGAGAGTCTTAAAAGTCCACGCCGGCACTTCTGGGTGAAAATTTGACGACTTTGAGACCATGCGTTACTGCATTTCCGAAGAAAGTATGGGCCCCCTTCTACAAGAAAAGTTGTGTCTTGTAAGATATTGATCCCCGACCACTGGATGATTACCCTCCGTCAGTTTGGTGCTACTGGATCTCAATTTCATGAAAATTCCCAAGGATTCCGTCCAGGCTTGTATAATTACTTACCTATGGGTCCCGTAAATGTGCCTTATCAATTACCGTTGCTCAGTATCTCTCTTCTACCGTTCCCTATCAATTAGCTTTATTAGCTAATTAATACCGTTAAAAATATTAATTACTGTTAATTATAATTACCTTTTTCTACCGCCCACTGTCGATTACCTTTATTAGCTAATTATTATCTTTTAGTTATTAATGATACAAGTTCGATATGAACGCCATAATGAAACGCGTGTAACGTTAAACCACGAGGCGTTAGCCGAGTGGTTTAGTTACACAAGTTTCATTAATAAAGTTCATATCGAACGTGTATCATTCAAAATTTAATCTACAATGGTCCAAATAGATTTGATTTGCCTTGAAATAGCAAAAACTTTTCAAATTAAAATTTGAAATTTAGCAGGTGCCCGTACTAGTCGAGAACCTGCTTGTTGGTTTTTAGAATTTTGACTTTGGCAGCTTCAATATTGGAGTCCATTTTTGTGCCATAATAGTTATTTATGATATAAGTGTTAAAAGTACATTTTTAAGGCACGCACGCTCATTCTGCAATTCACATAAGTGCTTTAAAAATACTTTTAACACAAATATCATACAATATTTTTTCTACAAACGGCAATAAAAAGCAATAACCACTAACAAATTGAATTTTTAAATGAATAATAAATTGGAAGCATCTTTCCTACATAAAATTCTTGAATTTGACATTTGTCAAAAAATCCATACAACCAGCACCTTGATTTACAGGTAACGAAATGTCTTGTCAGTTTCTTGAAAGTATGTCGTGGTCAGGAATGCTTTTTGCTAAAAATGCAACAAAATACAGAAGAAAAAGTGAGTTGCATCGATCCTTCGAAAAATATAGATGAGGCGGCCAATCGGGCTACCTCAGTTGTTCAAATTTCACCATTATTATCAATGTAAATAACTGAAAATACAAACTTTTTTTGACGTCCGCTCTCAAAATTTGATGTTTCACTTTTAACACTAGTGCTATAAAGACTTTATGGCACTAGTGCGATAAAGTAACATTTTTAATGCTTCGGGGCGGTGTTAAAAATTGCATTTTTAACACGTTTGTAGAAAAATTCAATTTTATAGTGGAAAATAATATTATTATTGGTGATTCTGAGTTCGAAAGTGTCTCTTCGAATATAGAGACAGCATTATTGAAAAGGTTCTTCTGGCAACTAACTTTCTTTTTGTATATTTTTCATTTCAAAATTTGGGTGTTATTATGAATTCTTAAACGCACTAGTGCTATTATGAAGGACCTAATGACATTCAAATGACAATGCTAAATGTGTCATAATGACACCGACGTAGATTAATAATATTAATTACTGTTAATTATTATTATTATTTTCTTATCGTTCACTATCGGTTAGCTTAATTAGCTAATTATTAACTATAAAATCATTTACCGACCTATTTGCATTATTGTCGTATCTAGCTAAAATAGCTAACTACAGTTTAATGTAATTTTTTTTCGATTAATTATTAATCATTATCGTAATCAGATAACTACTATTATTATCGTTTCCAATATTTTTATCTAGTATCCAATAATTATGGATTACTATAATTATTCCAAATATGTTTCTGGGATTCATTAACTTCTTGAGGTAAATCTAACCTTTGGCTTCAAATCAATAAAGTGGTAATTCTGCAGGTATTTTATTCAATGTAAAATCTTTAGGTAGCTGGATTTGAGTTTCATGGTTACATGTTTTGAATTTTAATTACAGGTAAAAGGTAGAGATCTCCCGGATACTTTTAATTCTAGGTTCTAGCATTTATAACTCCCTGGGGATTACTTAATACCTTTATGCATTTATAAATTTGATTTTATTGATTTGGTTGATTTAAGTCAAAAATTGAAGATTAATGATATAGTGACTTCATCATTTATATTTAGATTTCTTCATAGGTATTGATTAATTGTTTTTGAATTTCAATCCTACTAAACTTATTTTAATTGAGTTTTGCTTTTAGAAAGCTGCTTGATTATTTTTATTATTAAATAAAAACTTGGATACTAGACATATTTTTTGAACCATATTAAAAAAAAAACTTCGCCATATTGTCCCAAATTTTAATGATTTAATTAATAAATAATTATGTTTAGAATTCCAAAGCTTGTGTTTTTGTTGAATGAGTCGAATGTCAGATAGCTATTGGATTTTAGATTTCTTTTACCTTTTCAGATTTTTTTTGAATTTATCTTTTTAAACATAAACAATAACTAATTAATGGAATAGTGCCTAGTTTGGCTGTTCCTTTCTAATCAAAATAATTTATACAAACTAGTGGCGCCCTCTCTCTGCTGTACCAACACCAAGGACCACCCCAAGCTAAACTACCACTGAGAAATAGCCGAGCACAAATTATGAGCATTCTTTTGTTTCGACAATAGAGCGTTACAATACCCAAAACAGCGATAACTACTCCTTTTGGGCTTTTTGAGTTTCTGGGTATGCCTCCAGGCCTGCGCAATGCCACTCAGACATTTCAACGTCATATGGACAACCTTCTCCGTGGTATTGACTTCGCAGCATGCTACATTGATGACTTGATAGTGTTCTCGGATTCCCATGAGGAACATCTGCAACATCTACGCAAAATCTTTAATGTACTGCGTGAGAACAAACTCACTATCAACCTCAGCAAGTGCCAAATCAACAAGTCAGAAGTTATGTACCTCGGCTACTCCATCAACAAGCTCGGATACAAACCACCTGATTCCAAGATCCAAGCCATTGCTTCTTACCCCAAGCCAGAGACCATCTCTGACCTTCGTAAGTTTTTGGGAATGCTCAATTATTACCGTCGCTGTATTCCAAAGGCCGCTGAACTTCAAGCCCCTCTCAATGCATTTATGAAGGGTGCCAAGAAAAAAGACAAACGGCCCATCCCTTGGACACCCAGCTCAGAGAAGGCCTACCAAGACTGTGTAGAAAGCATTGTCAAAGCGACTTGTACCAGCTTCATCTCACCCTCTGCAAGTCTCTCACTCGTCACTGATGCCTCGGACTTCGCCATTGGAGCTGCACTTGAACAGCTGATCGACGACTGCTGGAAGCCCATAGGTTTTTTTTCCCGCAAGTTGAGTCCCACCGAAACGCGATACAGCACCTACGATCGCGAGCTGCTAGCGATTTTCGCTGCAATAAAGTTCTTTCGTCACCAGCTGGAAGGACGCCAGTTCATCATCAAAACTGATCATCGCCCACTGGTATACGCCTTTGCTCAGCGCGCTGAAAAAGCATCCCCCAGACAGCTCCATCAACTGGACTTTATTTCACAATTCAGCACAGAAATCGTCTATGTCAAGGGAGAACACAACGCCGTTGCTGACGCCCTGTCTCGTATTAACGCTATCTCCATGCCAACGTCACTGTCTCCTAAAGCCATCGAAGCCGCACAGCTTGAAGACCAAGATACGCCACAAGAATCATCGCTCAATCTGCAACAGCTTGTTATTGAAAACGCCAACGTCCTCTGTGATATCTCTTCAGATCGCATCAGACCCTACATTCCGACAAGTCTCCGACGCAAAGCTTTTGATGTTGTGCATGGTTTGGCACACCCCAGCGGCCGAGTCACTGCTCGAAGCCTCAAAGAAAAATTTGTTTGGCCTGGAATCAAGAAGGACGCCCTCCAGTGGTCCCGCCAATGCATTCAGTGTCAAAAATCCAAAATTCAACGACACAATCGTCTCGCACCACAGCACATCACCGTACCTGACAACAGATTCGAGCATATTCACCTAGACCTCATCATTTTACCACCAGTCAACAAATTTCGTTACTGCTTAACCATAATTGATCGATTTTCTAGATGGCCTGTTGCAGTACCCCTCCAGAACATGGAAGCTGACACCGTCTCGTCTGCTCTCTATGTCAATTGGATTTGCAACTACGGAACGCCACTATCCATCACAACTGACCAGGGCACGCAATTTGAATCTTCACTATTTTCGGCTCTTGCACGCCTTGTAGGAGCGCGGGTAATCCACACCACGCCCTATCACCCGCAGTCCAATGGCATCGTAGAGCGCTTCCATAGGACTTTGAAGGCAGCCCTTATGTGTCAAGCACCCACGCCCTGGACGGAAGTGCTTCCGACCGTTCTTCTGGGTCTGCGTACGTGCCTGAAAGAAGACCTGAATGCCTCACCAGCGGAGCTCCTTTATGGGACACCCCTGCGTATACCTGGTGAATTCTTCACCTCTGAGTCACCCCCAGCTGATCCCCAAGTCTTCCTCGAAAAATACCGGGACCACATCAGGAAAGTCCGCCCAACACCTACGGCTCACCATATCAAATCTCGCTGCTTCATCCTCAAGGACCTCGCAACTTGCAGTCATGTCTTCCGCCGAGTGGACTCTGTTCGTCGCCCGCTCGAACCGCCCTACACTGGCCCGCATGAAGTCGTCAAGAGAATAAATGACCGAGTGTACAGCATTCGAATCAATGGCGTTGAGAAGACTGTCTCTGTGGACGCCCTGAAGCCAGCCTACACCCTTAAACCCGATACCGTTTCATCCACCCTGGAGAATCACCCAGCGTCATCCTTCACCATGGACCGCCCTCTTCGCACTTACTCAAAAAAGAAGGTTTCGTTCCTCCCACAAGTGGCTTCGTCACTGGGAGGGGAGTAGATGTGGCGTCATTGTTCCGCGAGTCCGTTGTGTTCAACCCTGGATGGCTCAACTATTGTCTACAACCCTGGCGGCCTGACGTGACGTGACAGAAGACAGCTGTCCCAGGTTGTTGTTTACTTCTAGTCAGCTGGTTGCCGCGCAATTATGATATCGTGTTGTTGTTAACAAAATAAAGTATTTCGATTTATTTGTATGTTCAGTGCCCAGAATTAAACCGAGTTATTAGTAAAACAGTGTTTTCATTCGCTGGTGATATATCAAGCAAACACATAGCAGTAGTAGCTATATTTATTTTGTATACCGCGCCATCTCTGATACCTGGAACGAAGCTCGGCATTGCAGATACAGTAGAACAATGCTGCACAGAACTATTCCACTATTCCAATCAGCTAGAGTAGTGCAGAAAGAGTAGGTCAGATAGAGTAGTGCAGATAGAGTAGAACAGATGGAGTAGTGCAGTGCATGCAGTGCAGATAGAGTGAAATAGGGCTGCGCTAGAGATTTTTTTTGTTGTCTTTACATTCTTTGAACATTCCTGTGCCTGAGTTTATTTATTTGGTGGTACACTTTACAAGAATAATGACCACAAGCTGCCAAAAAAAGCATGATGTAAAATTTTAATTTTAGGTGCCTTCTGATCCAGAGAGTAAACATTAATTTTCTTCAACCAAAGCCAAATTCACCATCGAAAAAAACTAAATTTAATTCAGCTAATAGATACGTTAACACAATATTTAATAGGTATATTTAATAATTCAGAGGCGGTACGAAGTTTGCCGGGTCAGCTAGTATACTATAATAATTCATAATTTGAAATATTAAATATTTGAAAAATGAATATTAATTAGGGTCAGTTTGAAATTCATTTTCAAAAATGTGAAATCAAATTTCGTTTGTGAGAAATTAGTTTTCGTTACTTTGAAATCAATTTTCCTCTGAGCGAAATTAGATTTCACTGATGTGAATTTAGTTTTCATTAATTTGAAATCAAATTTCACTAATGTGAAATAATACTGGAAATGGTATAGTGATGTTATGACCTAAGTTATAAATTCATAATACAACTAGTGGTGTTATGGACTAGGTTATGAATCTATAACACAATTAGATTTATGATTTGACAAATGTCATTGTTAAATCTGTGTAATAAATAAAGGTAGACAACTACTAATAAACGAAAATTGAAAAAAACATTTTCTTATTTGTCGCTATGTAGATAAAACGTTGTACATCACACGTGTGCTTAAACATAACTACAAAACTCATATGATTAGAACGACTCGGTCTATGACCTCGTTGTTCTAATCTTTCACACTCGTTGTAAAAATAAATTTTCATCCAGAGTTCTGAAATTTCTTCAAAAATGTTCAAATTTGACGTTTTCGTACACATCATGATCCGCAGATACCAAAAATGCGAAAAAATTATTGGGATGCCATTCAAAATTACGGAGTTAGGACCATTTCCTGTCAAACCGGAAGTTACCAAACATTGAAACACATGTCAAAAGATGACATTTCTCAAACCTACACTCCATACCAAAAATCTTTGTCATGGAAAAAAAAAACCAGCAAATGCCAGCGCGAAACTGATCTCGTAGACACAAAATATTTTTTTTCCACCACCTTTTATTTTTAGGGGTAGTTCGCCTATTTTCAACTTTACAAAAAAAATTTATTGAGAAAACTTGTTTATTTTATTATTTTGAACAACTTTTCTTCATAATTTTTTTTTGTTAAGTTGAAAATAGGCAAACTACCCTTAAAAACAAAAAGGTGGTGGAAGAAAAATCCTTCTAATACAATGTTAATTGCAACTTTTTATATGCACTAAAAGCGAGAAAAGAAAAAAAAACAATATATACCCCTAAAAACTAAAATTTCCCTAAGGGAAGTGTCCCCCCGCCGAATGAGGGTGAGTTACAAAAAAAGTTTATAAGAAAAAATTGTAGGAAATGTAATCTTATATAACTTTTATTGAGAATTTTTTTTTAAAAAAAAATAAAAAACTTTAAACTACCTCTATTGAAAAACGGCAGGGGGTGAGTAAAAACTTCATAAAGCAAAAACGTTGTATGTGTTGTAGAAATTTTTTTCACGTTGGTTAAATTTTTTTATTTTCATTATAAAATTTCAAACGGCCCTTATGACCACAGACGGCCCTTTATCGAAAAAGTCTTTAGATAAACATTGTAGATCAAATAATGTTGCACATCTTTTATTTGAAACATTTTTTTGTAAAATCAATAGGTACCAAGAAATCGCCAATGGCGCACTTTCAACCCCTATAGCGCAAAACGCCAGAGGGGTGAATGTTTGATATCTTCGGTTTTATGATCACCCATCCTATCATCCCTAAAAAATTCATTTGGGTAGGAATTTTTTTTTTTGAAAATCGACAATTTTCCCAGACTAAATGTTTTTATAGATGAAAAAGAAAATGCTAAACAATTAGTAAACAATTAAATCTTGTCTAAGCAATACGACAATAATATAATAATTATTGTAAAAAAGCTTTCTTTTGGGTATAGGTAACATTTTATTAACATATTTATTTACACAAATATATTCTTTATTTATAGCGAAAATTGAAATACATAAGCGGCAGTTTGAGATTCTCTCATGAAAATTTCACACGCAACTCTGGTTTGTTTGTTTGGAAAAACCTTATTTGAAGCAAACATTCTCCGATTCCGCCGTTTATAAGTATTTCCTTGTATAATTATTGTCCTCTCAACAACAAATAATTAACTTTTTTCTCTTTGCACCCAATTTAGGTACTGGCAATAAATAATTTTATTTACAAACCTAAATTTCTAATTAAATTTTGCCTTCTCATCGTGAATGTGATATTTCTTATTTTGCTATTTATTTTTACATAAACACTATAATAACTTATTAACTAATAATAATTATTCTTTCTAGAACGAGAGTTCATAACACAAATAAATTGGTAAAAAAAAATTTTTAGTCACAAGCTTTTATAAAATGCACTAAAAATTAAATAGTTATTTATGATATAAGTGCTAAAAGTTACATTTTATTTTGTGAAAAGGGAAGTTTGGGACACGACGCCGAAGGCGGAGTGTTCCATCCCTTTGAACAAAATAAAATCACTTTTAGCACGAATATCATACACTATTTTTTCTACAAACACTGTTTAAAAGTCCAAATTAACGCATCCTTGAAATCCTCAATTTCAAATCTTTCATCTAATTTATTTATGAAATAGGTTGCTGGCAAGAAAAAAAAACGAATTTGTTTATTTTTATTTGTCATCTCTGTTTGTCATTGTTGATTAATAACGTCAAATAATCACGAATTTTTGCTTACGGTTTCTGCACAATTTTTGGTTTTTGCGTGGTTTCATCCAGTTTCATTGTAGTTTATTTTCTGGGCGATGGAAAGTGATCAAGACAATGAATTTCTCCCGGCGGAAATTGAAGAAGCTGCCAATAAAGCTACTTTCGAATTATTGCCTAGCAAGTCAAAGCAACAGTACGAGTTTTCATACGAAAGAACATTGCGGATCAAATTCTGCCCAAAAGTTCGGAGAATAACATTGCTCTTTACTCTCCTGGTACAAGTTTTACCAAAATAAATTCAGTATTTGCTACCAATGAGATTTTGGCCATGGAGTTTCTTATTCTAATTTTAATTTAATTAAATAAATATTTTACTTTGATATAAAATTTCCTATGTTTTTATATTTTCTGATCAGTGCTAGAAGTGATTACTTTTAGCACTAGTGCTAAAAGTAATCACTTTTTTTTTTTTGAATGAAATCCTTTATTAAAGCATGTTATAAATATGGTACATTTTATAATTATTCTTAAATGCTAAAAATCGGGTACACTCACCTAAGCAATATTTCAAATATTGGTCCCGGAGAGCTAAATACTATATGTATAAAATGACTAAAGGGCGATCAAAATGTTAACTACCTAATATAAATATACCTATATTACTTATGCTAAATAAAACTAAAATGAAATCAAAATGAAAATGCTTATAACTAGTCACAAACACAATGCAAGCAAGTTAAGGCATGCAACTGTTGGGGTATGTAAAAAGGTTTCTTCAGCATAAATGTGCTTTTAGATCTTTTATAAATTTGGAAAAAGATTTTTCAGTTTTTAGGGCGTATGGAAGGTTATTAAATGTCTGAGAAGCTTCACTGAGTGGATTATGAAGAGCTATATTAGTTCTGATAGGTGCTAAATATATATCGTTTTGGTTTCGTATATTATATGTATGAAATTCGTTTGAGTACATGATTTTTGTATTACATTTTTGTTTTTTATTAATAATTTTATACACTAGTTTCGCCTGATCCAAACGTAGAATATCCCTTATAGGAGTCATATCTAATATTGTGTAAACCGCTTCTGTATGTGTTTGATAGTCCAGGTTAAATAATATTTTTAAGACCTTATTTTGAAGTGTTTTTATTTTATTAAAGTTAGTTGAATTGCATGTTCCCCAGACTGGCAGGAGATATCTTAACACAGACAGGAAATAGGAATTGTATACTTTAAGCTTTGCATCGTGACTCATGAAGAATCTACATCGGTATATGGCACCTGTTAAGGGAATTATTTTATTTTTAATATGCTCTATGTGGCCGCTCCAGTTTAAACCTTCGTCCAGTACAAGTCCTAGGTATTTAACAGTATTAATTTTTTCGATAGGTATGTTATTTATTTCTATATTCACATTATTAACGGTTTTGTTTTTTTGTTTGAATAGTATGTATTTTGTTTTTTCTATATTTATCTTAAGGTTGTTATGCAAAAGCCATCTATGATATTGTTCTAGGTCCCCGTTGACTGTATCTACCAACTGTTCTAAGTTTTTGCCACTGTATAACAAAACTGTATCATCGGCAAATGTGTAATATTGCGCCTTTAATTGTGACAGTTGAAGGCTCATGACAAATATGGAATAGAGAAGCGGCCCCAGAACAGACCCCTGAGGTACCCCACAATTGTTGGTTAGAGTTGAACTGGTTATTCCATCTATAGTTATATATTGTTTGCGATCCAATAAATATGTTTTGATTAGGTTCAATAATACACCTCTGAAGCCAATACAGCTGAGTTTCTCTAGCAGTCGCTGGTGACAAACAACATCAAAAGCCTTGCGAAGATCTACGAAAACACCTACTATAACATTTCCTTTGTCCAGATCCTCCGACAAGTACCTAATTCATTAGATCTAAAGTTGCACTTAATGTGCTGCTGTGTTCCAGAAATCCATATTGATATGGATCAACTGTCACATATTTACCCAGAAATCCAAGCATTCTCACTTTCATAACAGTTTCAATTATTTTTGAAAATACGCTTATCAAAGATATCGGCCTATAATTATTCATATTAGATTTTTTGCCAGATTTGAAGATAGGACAGACTCTCACTATTTTAAGCTCGTTAGGAAATTCGCCATTAATTATTACTGTATTAATTAGTGAGACTAAAATTTTTAAGATATGATTTTTCAGATTCAGTAAGTCGAGTACTGTGACGTTATCGTGACCAGGGGCAGCGTTGTGCTTAAGATTTAGTATTATGTTAGAGATTTCATTTTCATCGACAGGTGTTAGAAAACAGCTGCGGTCGCACAATACTTCCCTAAAGTTAACATTATTTATAAGGGTACTCTTTTCGTTTTCAATATCTTTTATTATATTTAAACCAATTTCGGAGAAATATTTATTTAAACTATTTACAATTTCGTCTAAGTCAGTAACGCTTGTGTTGTTTATTTCCAATTCATTAATGTTATTTTTGTCACTAGTTCCTTTAATAAATGTATTTATTATGTCCCACTGCTTTTTTGGGCTAGTACCGGCAGCTTCCCATCTATCCTTAAAATGTTTGTTTTTTAATGTTTTTATTTTATTATTTACTGAGTTTTTTAATACTTTAAATGTGTTTTTTAAATTAATATTATTTGGGAACTTTTTTTGCTGTTTATAGGCTTGATCTCTTTTTTTAATTAGGGCTAGCAAGTCAGGTGTAACCCATTCGTTGTTTTCTCGACATCTAACCACCCTCGATACTTGAGATTTTTCTTTAGCTTGAGAAATCAGCGTTATAAGTTGTTGAAACGTGTGGATATCCTGTTTGTTCAATTCCGTTATGAAGTTTTGTTTATATTTATTTACATTTAAAATATTTTTTTTAATAGATATTTTTGGTTTGTATTTTTGAATATTTTGTTTAATAGACAATGAAATTTTTTTATGATCTGATAAGCAGTTTTCTTCAGTTTTAATTTTGCAGTTATTTTTAATAGCGTTATTGCTTATTACATGATCAATTAAGGTGCATGAAGATTTACCTACTCTAGTTGCATTGGCCGTGTCTATCTTATTTACTATACTAAAACCATTTGAAGCTAATATATTATTATAATCCCTGACAGTAGAACAATTAAAATCTAAAAGATTAATATTTGTATCACCTATGACAATATGATTGTTTGGGTATTTATTTAAAATAAATTCAAATTCATTTAAAAATTCATGGGCAGGGAACAACGGAGTTCTGTATATAACGCTAAGTAATAGTTTTTTATTATTGAGAGATAAGCAAATCCAATTGTAAGGTTTTTCAGGGTCACTGCAATTTACCTCTTGAAATCTTATTGTATTTTTGATGAATATTGCTGCCCCCCCCTCCTCTTGAGTCCCGACAATTGTGTATTGCTGTGTAGCCTTCAATTGCATACAGGGGTGTTTCAGTATTATATAGCCAAGTTTCGGTAAGAACCAGTATGTCATGACTTTTATCGCATAAGAGCTCATCAAATTTAGTTCGAATGCTTCTGATGTTATAATACTTTATATTTATTACGTTTTGGGCGGGATTTAGTTTTTTAGATCACTTGCGTCTTCAATCAAAATACTTTTGCTTGTGTCGTTTTTGCGGATCATGATCTTTCCATTGCTCACCCAAAGGTATTTATAGGCATGGTCCTTTTTAAATTGTTTCGCCATTTTAAACAGTTCGATGTTTCTTTTTGTTAGATCATGGTTTATGTAGACGGCTTCGTTGATGTCACTATATCCCAAGTCACTAGTCGAAAGGTTGCATGTCTTTTTGGCCTGCATCCATTGCTTTTTATCATCATAAGATCTGAATATGATTTTAATCGCAGATTGAGCTCTTCCTTGATTTGGGTTTCCCAGTCTATAAGCCTTTTCGATGTTTTTGGTAGCTTTTAGTTTGTTTGCCAGTTTTTCGACAACTGTTTCTATTTTCTCGTTAGCGACGAATGGAACCCCCTGTATGATAACATTATTATTCAACTCCTTTTGATCTCTATTGTTTAGATCTTTTTTTATTGTTTGTAGCTCCTTCCTGAGTTCCTCATTGACCTTAATTTGCTCCTCGTATTGTTTGAGAACCCTATTATATTTATCATCCATTACATTAAGCTTTTTCATAACATCTTCCAGAGTGTAGTTTTGCTTTTGCGTTGCTACCTTGGTATTTTTATCAGCTCTCCCATTTCCAGAATCCATTTTCTTCTTGCATGGGTCGCATATCCAGGGCAGAGATGATTTCTCCAGTCTCTTAAATGTTGTCGTGCTCATGTTTAGGCACAATTTGTGAGACCACATCTCACATTCCTCACAGTTGAGAGCGTCCTCGTCATCCCGAACTGGTACACGACAGATATCACAATTTTCTGACATATTACTTGCTTACTTGCCCTCGTATGTTTATTGATAACTAAATACAATCAGATCTTTACTTACAAGATGTAGAATTCTTCAACACCGAAGAACGGCAACAATGTGCGCTGCTAACCGTGCTGCTGAAAAAACCCTTTGATGTGTACCATGAAGGTTTTGCATAAAAAGATTTGCTTTTATTTTTTACCGCAACACTCAACCACGATTAGTACTTTGAACACAATTTTTTTTCTTTATAGATCAATACTTATCCAAATATTACGATATTTAAGATAGCACAATAACAAATGATCTGCCCCTGTTGCCAGTTGAGCTACGAGCTTTCAACACCAGTGTCATAAAATGGCATTTTAGACACTGACAGCATCCGTTAAAAATGACACTTTTAGTGACGTTTGTAGAAAAAAATAATTTTCCAGCATTCCGATATTATCATAATAATAAAAGCGATGGCCGACTCATCAATTAAATATCACTATTTGCAAGAATCTGTCTAGCAGAAAAATACAAAGGTACCAAACCCACCCAACCCGACCCAAGATACCCCAGCATTTCTCTGACATAGGTATGGCAATGGCATAACAATGCGGCACATCAAACATATCTTTGATGACCTGCTATGTTGAATATTCTTTAAGTGTTTAGATCACAAATTTATATTAACTTATGCTTTGATTTGCGGCCATCGCTTTTATTATTATGATAATATCAGAATGCTGGAAAATTATTTTTTAATTTTTAGTGCATTTTATAAAAGCTTGTGACTTAAAAATTTTTTTTTACCAATTTATTTTCTACTTTTTAGTCTCAGCTATCTACCCTATTAAATGAAAATATTTGTTCAAAAAGTTTATGAACTCTTAGTTTATTTGGAAACTCATTTTTCTATTGGGGCGGGGGGGAGGGTGGGGGTAGAGGTAGAAATATATTTTTTGTTTGGGCTGTATTGCCATCGGACCTTTATGCAAATACCAAATTTTATAAAAGTCATTTGCAGTGAAGTGTGTCAAAAACGCATTTTTCTATGGAAGGGGGTGGGGGTAGGGGTAGGAGGCCATTTTTTTCTTATTGTTGTATTGTCATCGGACTACTATATGTATACCAAATTTCATCGAAATCATATAATGGGAAGTGTGTCAAAAACGCATTTTTCTATGGAAGGGGGTGGGGGTAGGGGTGGGAGGATATTCTTTTCCTAATATTGTATTGTCATCGGATCACTATATGTATACCAAATTTCATCCAAATCGGATAACGTAGGGTGACCATACGTATAGTATTTCGCTGTATTGTACAGCATTTTGAAAGTCTGTCTAGCATCCGATTTTGTACAGCAAACGTACAGCGATCAGTGGCGACGCGTGACTTGCAGTCTGGGGGGGGGGGGGGGGTAATGGGAAGATGCGAGTGATGCGACCCCCGCTAACGCGCCGCAGGCAAAATTTTTTGCCAATTTCAAGGTCATTCACTTCTCCAGAACAATAATTTCCTTTGTGAGGAAAATAAAACAAAAAAAAAATGTATTTTCTTTAATATTGTCACGAAACGTCTCTGCTTCGCTATGTAGCTCAACTATTCACCCTGAAAAGCAGAACGGGAAGGGAGGAGTAACAGGGAAACACCAGAACAGTTTCAAATAGCTAATATATATTGTTACAGGACGGAGATTTCGGAAACATGGAATATTTAGTTATTACCACATCATCGTCATCTGGGACCAGATAACGTCCCTTCGGGTGGTGAGGCTCAAAAAAGGGGGCGGACAGTCAAACGTCGGGTATACCCCTGCAAAGCTAAACCACCAAACCAGGCCTACAGGAAAATCTAGAAAGCCTTTTCACTGTAGGTCAAAGCCTGGGTCGTCAGAGAGTATCTGCCCTGATAGAGATACGATAGCGTATTAACTTTATCAGTCCAGATAGTTCCCCAATTTTGAGTCGTCTCTAAACACCTACTGATTGCAGCGAAGTGCTGAGGACACGACTAATTTGCCATAGTGTGGCCCGGGCTTTTATATCCAATATTTGCTGACTATGATTAGGATAATTTGTGTTTTCTTGCTTAGTTGCAGTTATTTGTTATAACCCGTGGTTCAGTGTTTTGAATTTGGTTATAGCCCGTGATCCCATGTAGGGTTGACACATGCCCCTCCCGATGAAGGCATTGGCCCCACAATGTCCGAGGAGACGTATCTGGCTTCAAAAACTTTTAAAAAAATACAAAAACTTTAAATAAAACTTAAAACTACATTATTCTTCATCTTTGGCCGTCTTCTTATTTGTGATTGGTTCTTTATACGTGTCCATTCTTCCATGGCTTCGAACACTAGAACAGGTGTCTGTGGTTTGCTTCTACTTCGTTGGTGATTCTCTGGGGTTTGGTGGTTCCACGGCTTGTTTGCCTGGATCACTCTTGTAGATGTTCTGGCTTTGCTTTCATGTCAGTGGTCTCCTTGTGTTCTGACAACGTCTTCTGCTGTGTTGCCTAGGCTTATTGGCTCAGACTTTGACTGAAGGTAGTGGATCTATGTTGTGGGTCTAGGCTAGCAATTGGCCCTAGGTTGGTCTTGTAGATGTCGTGGTCTTGGTCCAAACAATTGTTCTTGTAGATGTTCTGACAACGTTTCACGCACGGTTTTTGAGATATTTTTTATTTTTATTTTTAGAAATTCACTTTTTTGGGAGGTAAATATTTAAAATTAACGAAATAATAAGGAACATACCTTATTTAAGTAAATGTTAACACCAATATTTGATAACATTTCCATTGTAACACTTGGTATTAAAAACACATCGAGTAATTTTTCTTCATATTGGTTACTCTTACAAATAAAAACTTATTTATTTAATAATAAACCAAAAGGACTAATTCTGAAATAATGTGGCCTTATTCTGAAGGACAATTATATCGAGAACTTTTATTATTAATTTGTACGTTTGATGTAATACTATGAAATTTTCGAAATTTTCAAGTATAAAGTAACCATTAGTTTGTAACTTGACAAGGAAAGTTAAGTTTTAAACCGAAATAATTTAATAGTTAATATTATTTTCTCAATAATTTTCAATGCTAATATTTGTGTAAGTGTGTCAGCTTATAATTTAAAACGCGACATTTAATATGGCTTTTATTATTTTCCTTAATTTTAAATATTTACCGGACAAACGAGCAAATTTCTTGGAAATTAAAAAAGAATGAATATCTCAAAAACTGTTGAGAATGGTATAGAGGTAAATGATGTTTAATCGGTAGCAAATGGGCTCTACTTTTCACCTCCTCAAAGGAATACGTCTACTTACCAGTCACCCTGTATAATTGGTAAAATTGGTAAAAAGATTGGTTTTTTGTGTCGTTTGAGGTACAAACTATCAGTGCATACAAAGAGGTTAACATTTAATAGTAATAATAAAGCCACATTTTGATTACTGTGGATCCTTGCTTTTTTTTGGAAATAAGGACTGATGTGGATAAATTACAAGTGCTTCAGAATAGAGCAATGAGAGCAATTTTAAATCGCGATCATTATGAACCAATTAAAAATATGTTAACTTCTTTAAATTGGCTTGACGTTAATTGTAGTTTCAAATATTAACTTTTGCTTTTCATTTATAAGATAGAACATGCACTGCAGCCTCCATATTTACAAGATCTCTTACAAAGAAATAATGAAATTCATAGTTGTCATACAAGAAATCAGTACAATTTTCATCCATGTACAATAGAAAATTATTCAACCTCCTTTGGTTTATTTGATATGGGTTTGTCATTGTATAACTTGCTGGCCTAACGAGTTGAAAACTGGGTCCTTAAATAAAACAAAAAAAGCATTAAAAGAATATATTATGAATGAATCAAAATAAAGTTCCTTGTGTTGGTTGTTATTTGTGATAACACAGAGCCTATACCTATTTAGATTTTAGATTTAGTTTTAAGTAATTTTTTGTAACAAATTGTTGTATTCAATGGGTTTTCCAAATAAACGATTTATTATTATTATTAGTATTAAAACATTTTTGAAACGCTCATTTTCGACGTCTATATGACGTTTTGAAATGACATTTGCACCAAATAAAAATGCACCTTTGGAGATTCTCAGTTACTTTTACTGATGTTTTTAAAACGTTCTGACGTCCGATAGGATAATTTTTTTGAAACGTTTCTGTGCTATTAGGGTATCTACATAATGTATCTGTTGATTGTTGCCAAGAGCTTGGATTGGTTGACTCTTACTTTGTTTATTTTGTTTCTTGTTTTCTTATGTTAGTTTTTTTTTTTTGTGGTTACCTAAGTTACATAATATAGTATGTGGTTTTATTGCTATGATGCTATGCCTTACTGTTTCGTGTAATTATTTTTTGTTTCTACAATTCAAGATCTCTCACATTTTCCCTAAGCGGGCCATGGGATGGGGCGGCAAATTTACTCATTGCCCAGGGCGGCAAAATACCTAGAGCCGGCCCTGATACTGAATTGGAGTTCTCACGGGATATAACTCATACAAATAAGTGGAAGTGTTGGTTTCGGGTTTTCTTTTTTAATTTAGCTTATTTGGAATTCCATTCTTTACACAGATTGTTCGTTAAACTATTGTATAGGGGGAGCAAAATTTGTATTATGTTTATCAAATTATGGTAAAAATCACTCAAGTTTTCTGTGTTAGATCTAAAGTTTATATTTGAATCATTTCATGAATTATTTTTTTAGGAAAAATCAACTTATCAGCAAAGTAATTCAAGAGCACATTATATAATGTGTAATTCATATGGGACATTTTTAGAATTTTCAAACGATTTCTTTTTTAGTAAACGCGATGTCCTTGATGCAATGGCTCGACAAAATTAAAGGCTTTCCGTTCAATTTCTGGTACGTCGACAACTACATGTACATAATCAAAGACGCCAAGGAAGCCAAAATCATCATGAACCATCCGAAATGTGTCAACAAAGCAGTGTTCTACGATAGGTTTAAGTTTGTTTTCGAAAATTCCATTTTTTTAGTGCCTAGTAAGTTCATGAAACTTTGGTTTAAATCCTCAACAATGCGGCTTTATTTCAGATAAAAAATGGAAAAAACAACGTAAACATTTTGTAACGGGCTTCAAATCAAACATTTTGAAGAACACCGTTTACGTTTACCATAATCTCAGTTGTCAAATGATTGAAGATCTAAAATCTGTTGAAATGCCTAAAGATATCTTTCGGTATTTTCAAAGGTACTCTATTCGAAGCTTTTTTGGTAAGTACTATCAATTTGGGTTACAAAAAATTCTTGAATTGTAAAAATTTTGTAATTTTAGTGGGCAATACAGGCATAAGCGAATACCTATCTTCATTTGAAATGGAAAAAGTGGGCGATATCGTATTGGAGTGAGCATCTCATCATTTTATTTATCGATTTATTGTTTTTCCAAATTTAACAGTGTCCAGGATCTTCTTTACTCGTTGGTCGTTATGCCATTTCTCAGTCCCAAATTGTGGCTGGCGATTTTTCCTGCCGGTAAAAAGGTCACAAAGTTGCTTGAAAAATCTACAGAAATCGTCATATATGGAATCGCACAAAAGAAAAAGTTGCTTCAAGAAAATCAAGGTACCTACCTAAACTTATGTGAACAGCCCCAAAACTAATTTTTTGTTTGTTTTTAGAATATTTTGGAAATAGCAAGGATCTTTTGGAACTATGTTTAGGTAACGGCGCAGACAATTTGGATCAAGATGAGATCATCCAACAAGTGAATTTTGTTGCTTCAGCTGTAAGTTTTTAATTACCATCGTTGAAATACCAATACCTGGTATGTACCTGGTATGGAACCCTCGTAGGGCTTCGTAGTTATAGTTTAGGAGGCAGTGACGATTTTCGGTTCTTATTTTTCCAGTCAAACAGCATGAATAAAATTGTAGGGTTAGTAATTCTAAGCAAAATTCATATATATTTAGGGGGGTTAACCGATAGATTAAAGCGCAAAACGAGTTAGAGCTTACGAATGCACGGCCTTTTTTTTTCAGTGATAAAAATAAGTCTACTAATGAGAAGTATATTGAAGTTACGTAAAAAAATAGTTCGGCTAATCTGTGAGTATGGATAATACGTCTGGCCAATGAAAAATTGAAGATCCGAAACTCACTTTCCCCTATCTGAGATAAGCCAAATTGCAATTTTCATAAACTTTATGTACTATCGTAGTAAATGTGAATTATTTATGACTGGAAAATAAATGAACTTGTATTTTTCATTGATCTTGTGAATCCATCCGAAAATTTTAGCCAGACTTAAAAATTCTTGTTCTGTATCACCAAATGAACAAACTATTCAATATACACCAACTAGGAAAATAAGTGCTAAAAAATTTCACTGCCTTCGTAGTTATGTTTGTATATCTGAAAAATTCTCATTTCAAATTTCGCATTTGTGATACAACAAATATACAATTTCAGGCAAGCGAAACCACAGGAAATGCGCTTGTTTTCACTTTTGTATTATTGAGCATTCATCAAGAAATACAGGTCAGTAATATTTTACTCGTAAGTCGTATTTCAATCCAGTTATACATTTCTTTAAATTATTTTTAGGAAAAAGTATATGAGGAAGTGATGGAAGTAGTGGGCGATAAAGATATAACGCATCAAGATTTGCCAAATTTGAAATACACTGAAGCCGCAATATACGAATCTTTGAGATTATTTCCAGTAGCGCCGATTATAGGAAGAAGCTGTGAAGAAGACATTGATTTAGGCAAGCTTGTTCAAAAGATTTTTACACTCGTCACAAAAAGTATCGCATAAATAGATTGTGACTAGAAGTTTTATTATTATCTCTTAATTTTTTTTTTGTAAATGGCAGGTAATGAAACTCAAGAATGTTTAACAGTGGTTTGTTTAATTAAAATTAATAATTTAAGTATAACAGGGAAAATTTTTGAAAATAACAAGTATTCAAGAAAAATTAAAGAATCCAAATTAACAAAATAAAAAATTCCAAGGAAAATGGTTTTGCCACCTCTGGTTCTAATAACATCTCTCATTCTCCGTGGAAGGCTTCTTATCAGAGTCCTTACATACTCCATATCTAAATTTTCCCATTCTTCTCTCAAAGCATTTTCTAGCTCATCAAGGTTATCTGGTGCAATATTACGAGCTCTTATGCGCCTTTCTAGGAAATCCCAAACATGTTTAATTGGGTTTAGATCTGAATTAACTGCTAGCCAATCTAAAACTTGAATACAAACATCTTCAAGGTATTGCATTGTCATTCTGGCAGCGTGCGGGCGAGCGTTGCCTTGCATAAGAACAAAATTGTTTCCAATAATTGGAACAAACGGCACTACATTTTCTTGAAGAACTTTCCGTATATACCGATCAGCTGTTAGAGATCCCCTACGAAACACAGTTAACTCTGTGTGACCTTGAAAGCAGATGCTTCCCCATATCATATTTGAGCCACCTCCAAAATTTCTGGCTGCTCTTGGAAAAATCGCTCACCTGCGCGTCTATAAACTAGAATACGTCTATCGGATCCGAAAAGTGCATATCTCGACTCATTTGTAAAAAGCCCAGTTGTTAATATCCCAATTAACATATTCTCTTACGAACCCTTAAACGTGCTACACGGTGTGCCCTGGTCAACAATGGAGCAGTAACAGGCATTCTAGCTCTAATTTCAAATTCTCTCAATCTGTTTCTAACCGAATTAACCGATATTCGGACATTACGGACCCTGGAGAGAACATTTTGCAGTTGCCTGGCTGCAGAGCCGTAACTAGACCTGTTTGCGCCTGTGGCAGGTTATTAATTTGCACCTCCGTCCCATGTCCAAAGTCAAAAAATTCCTGATTTTCTAAAGGGGTGTGACCCAAAAGTAAAAGTTTTATTGCAAAAAAATCTCAAAACAAATATTTAAACCGCATCTTGCTTCAATGAACTGTTTTCGAGTTATGACGGTTCAAAGTGATGAACGTCTAAGCTGTGACGTCACCTCGGCTTCGGAGGCACAGTTAAAACACGTGTAAAAATTTCCAAAAAAGCACTTAGAGCAACTTGCAACCACTTGAAGTATAGGGCACAGTTCACTGACGAGTGACGAATGAACAAACACAAGGCTACGATATCGGCGGTAAGCCGGTGTGATGTCACAAGTATCCGCAAAATTTATCTTCACAAAAGATTTTCTCGGATACGGTTTTAAATATAAGACTGCGGTTTTCACGAGAAATCTTAGATTTTTGTTTTCTTGATTCAAGTAGCTTAAGTTGTTTTTTTGGGTTACAGCCTTTTTGAATTTTATATTTAAACAAGAAAAGTAATAATAAAAAATAAGTAGAATCGAATTATCGATTGGAAGTATGTATACATTTATAAATTTCTCCTGTTCTACAGTGGAACTAGAATATGACATTGTCCATTGATTATATTGTCACAGGACTCGTTCGGTCTTCGCTGTGTAGCTCTTGCGACCACCCTGAAAAGGGTGAGTAGGAAGGGGATAACTGCTTAACTAAAAGTATATTTTGAGTAGACAGAATATGTATTACCACAACAATGTATGAAGATGCGCTGCTTTGGTTTATAGTCTCTGCTGATCCCAAGAAGGAGTAAAGACGTTGAATCTCTGACACCCTTGATCCTTACTCACTGTAGTTTCCTGAACACAGATTATATTTTAATCTGGAAACCAGATGCAACTAGGAAATCAAGCCCGCACTACAATGGAAGAGAGAGCCTGCATACCGTAGCGCAGAGCTTGGATCGTTATATAGGTGAAGAATCTGCTCGAACAGAGTTACGATACCCACATTCCACATCCCGGTCCGATCAGATAGATACCTATTTGAGCCGTGTGTCTAGCTCTGACTAATACAGCTACGTAGCCAGACACGTCTGTCTTACGATGGGTTTGTTAGCCGTATTTATATATTGCTGAGTGCCTATAATAAGGTCGTTTAATCAGAATGTGTTTTCCTGCTGAGTTGCATTTTAATGTTATAATCCCTGGTCTGGTGTTGTAACGCTCTTTTGTCGAAACAAAAGAATGTTCATAATTTGTGCTCGACTTATTGCTCAATGGTTGTTTAGCTTGGGGTGGTCCTTGGTGTTGGTACAGTAGAGAGAGGGCGCCACTAGTTTGTATAAATTATTTTGATTACCAAGGAATAGCCAAACTAGGCACTATTCCACTAATTAGTTATTGTTTAAAAAGATAAATTCAAAAAAAATCTGAAAAGGTAAAATAAATCCAAAATCCAATAGCTATCTGACATTTAACCCATTCAATAAAAGCTTTGGAATTCTAAACACAATTATTTATTAATTAAATGTCATTAAACATTTGTGACAAGATGGCGAACTTTTTTTTCTTTGGTTCGAAGGAAATTATTGTCTATTATCCAAGTTTTAAAAAAAAAAATCATTAAGCAGCTTTCTAAAAGCAAAACTTAATATAAGTATAATAAGATCGAAATTCAAAAATAATCAATAGATACCCATGATGAAATTTACCTAAGAATAAATGATGAAGTCCTAATACCATTAACCTTCAATTTTTGACTAAAGTCAATCAAATCAATAAAATCAAATTTATAAATGCATAATGGTAATAAGTAATCCCTAGGGAGTTATAAATGCCGTCTTACCTGTAATTAAAATTCGAAATATGTAACCATGAAACTCAAATTCAACTACCTAAAGATTTTACATTGGTTTACCTTGTAGAATTACCACCTTATTGATTTGAAATTAAAGGTTAAATTAACCCCTAAAAGTTAATTAATATCGATCGGTATTCGATATAAAAGAAATAAATTTGTAATAATTATAATGATCCATAATTATTGGCTACTAGATAAAGATAACGAAAACGATAATTAAGGTAGTTATCTGATTACGATAATCATTAATTAATCAATAAAAAATTACATTAAACTGTAATTAGCTATTTTAGCCAAATACTACAATACGGTAAATAAGTCGGTAATTAATATTTACAAAGATATTAATTAGCTAATCAAGCTAATCAAGCTAATCAATAGTGAGCGATAAAGAAAAAGATTATAATAATTAACAGTTATTAATATGTGTAAAGATAATTATTAGCTAATAAAGCTAATCGATAGGAAGCGGTAGAAAAAAGATAATATAAGGTAACAGTAATTAATAAGGCACAGTTACATAGGTAAGTAATTATACAAGCCTGGACGAAATCCTTGGAAATTTTCATAAATTTAAGATCCAGAAGCAACAAACTGACGGAAGGCAATCAAACAATGGTCGGGGATCAATCTCTTACAGGACACAACTTTCCTTGTAGAGGGGGCCCAGACTTGCTTTGGAAATGCAGTACCGCATGGTCTCAAACTTGTCAAATTTTCACCCAGAAGTGTAGGCGTGGATTTTTGATACTCTCCCAAATTGCCTGAACGGAATGAAAAAATATAATGACTCATTTATCAAAGAGAAAAGGGATTTACATACCTGAACGGCCGATAATTAACGTCACTTTCAAAAATTTACACCAAAATCAACAATCTATTGATTTTTCAGGAAACGTTCCAGCTGACATAATAACTCACTACTCTGGCTAGTTAAATTTATATAATTTTGGGCTCAATGGCCAAGAATGAAAACCAAAGTTTTTGGATTTTCCAGAGACGACCTTTAGAGTCTAACTATAAAATCGAAAAGAAAAGTCCAAAGTACCCCTGTGGTTCTGTCTTTCTTCCTCTGTCCAGCCTGTCGAAATGATAAAAATGATGGCGCTACCGGTTTTCAAAAAAAAATAACCCTAGTTAGATTCGGAGTTGGAGTAGAGTAAACAAAACTAATGGAGTCTCCCCTCTCCCCCAATATGGTAAAAAGCAGTACCCGAACAGCTGAAGTGCGAACGAAGTCACTCGAAGTGTACGGAGTGAGCAAGTGGAACGCATCTCTCAATACGGCATTCCAACAAAAAAAAAACAAACAGGGCACACAATAGATTGTGTCACCCAATTGTCACATGTGTCACATAATCTAAAAATTATTTTATGAACTCAAATAAGTTCATTTTTTGTGTGATTTAAGGTGAATTTAAGTATGGCTGACTACTCGATAAAATTGTAACGCGAAAATCCTGATATAGCTGTGCGTTACAAGCAAAAAATTGCGGCTATAAACAGTGTTGAGTGTTGATCAGTTTCGTTTAGTAGGCTACAAATATTTTGAAGCTGGATTCGTTATATTCGTAACATTGTATTATTGTATTGTAGGTATATCTCGAACAAACTACAGCATATTTAATTTACTGCCAGTTAAATCTCCACGTCTGATTGCATTTAACCAGCGATGTTTTCTAATTTTCGATAATTCATTTTGTTGAACTTTATCGGGATGTTTTCTATTATTCAGCTCCGATGGTATTTTAAAAAATTTCACGATGTCGCGTTCTCTTCTACTACTACAATCCACTACACGCAACAAAATCCAGGAATTTCACCAACATTTTTTAGCACTTAACATTTGCCTGCCCTGACTAACTTTTGACAAACGCCATTTTTGACAGATCGTTGGAATGCCCTATAACATAATTTTCGTTATTAGGTTAGGAAACTAGACAGAAAAATCATAGATGTCGCCAGGTGTACGGAATAGTATTTTAAACTTAGAGCTGGTAAAGACATAAGGAGTAGGAACGCGCTAGCTCTAAGATTTTAAATGAGTCCAAAATATATGAAATTAATTGAGAACAATTAAATTCTTGTGTCATTTCAAATGTTACAATGTATTGAAATAAGGTTGACAATATAAGCCTAAGCTCTTCTGAAAAATGAAATGAAAAACAAATAGGACCTACGTTGTGGAAACTTACTCAATTTTACTTACTGGATATGCGCCCAACATAGTAAATATTTGGGAAATTTAAGGGAAGTTGTGATATGTAAAAGAAACGAAAAATTTGTGGAACGTCTCCTTTATTTTCGAAGAAAAACGTATCGTTCTCGACCTAGAATTCTCGAGGGGAAAGAGAACGGCAGAGAAACCCTCGATCTAACATTCCTCAAAAACCGAAACATACTGTGTAATTTTAATAATAATACATGTGAGTCAATAATTCAATAAAAGTTGAAACTAGGTACCGCCCCTGTTCTTGTGCTAAAATTTTAATTACACACACACTACATTTAATCAACACTACCTATAATTAATACTGAAAAGTTTTTGTTAGTTAGCCAGATTCCCAGCAGGTACCGAGGTCCCATACGGGAAACTACTCAGCTATAATTGTTTTTGAGCCAATATCTCTAAATTGATTATTTCAATTTGTTAGGATATTCTCTCGTCAGGGTAGGAAAATGTTAGTAAATTCAACAAGGTCCTAATGTACGCTCTGAATACACAAAATCGAAATCTCAGCACAAAAAGAGAGCACATAATTTCTCAGGTTTTAATTTACTCCTTATCTGTGTTGTTTACAGCATGAAACGATTTTGGTTAAATACATAGATAAACAATGCACATGTTATAAAAAATGTTATAAACAAACAAAAAAACATAAAAATGGAAAAAATGATACTTGTATAAGTAATTGAACTCTCAAAAACAAAATAACAATTATTCAACTAACCTGTGAACGCTCCTTACACACACACTAATAACAAATTGGATTGAACAATCAATTTTAATGTAAAATAAAAATGAAGATTGAATAATGAATAATTACAGACACGCGACACTCGTCTAAGGACCAGTGCAGTTTCTTCCGTAGTCTAGTTGTGTATCCCCTATCTCTTCTTCGTACTGGTACTTTTTCTGTTGCGGCGCGCTTTTCTTCTCATGAATTTCACTGAGCAATACATGGTTGCAACATCTACTCGTATTCAGTAAACTTCTTTTTTTTTTTAAGTTAAGATTTGAAAAAATAAAATTTTAAATAGGTGGTTTTCCTCAATATTATGGGCTTTTACACACCTAAAGGAGTTCAAACATGTTTATTAAAATGTACTGCTAAAAATTGATATTCAATTTAAACTTTTTATCTAGTTTCAAAATTATGCGATACTTTTTGTGACAAGTGTATTATGATTGATTATTAATTATTTATGTTTGCAGGTACAAAAATAATTCCAAAAGGCTCCTCATGCGCGATCAGCCTCTTACATTTACAAAGAGATCCACAATACTGGCCAGATCCATCGAAATTCGATCCTTCCAGATTTTTGCCAGAAAACCAGTCGAAAATTAATCCGATTTCTTTTATGCCGTTTTCAGCTGGACCGAGAGATTGTATAGGTAATTTTGTTAGATTGTTTAGAAAAACTCAACAACGTCGCAATTTCTTCAGGTAAACCCCAGGCATTGGTAATGATGAAAGTGACCGTGGCCAACGTTGTCAGACATTTCAAAATAACGTCAAAACATAAGAGCATTGACGAATTCACTTTGGAATCTTGCCTGACCATGAAAACAAAAGAAAATCCTAATTGCCGTTTTTCTGCTAGGAATAAATTATAGAATTAGAATATTTTTTATTATTATTACCTATTCCAAAACAATTATAAATAGATAGATAGGTATTTCAAATGCTTTTTAGAGATACAATAAATATTGACGATTTAGTCTAAAATGTTAGTGTTTAAACATATTCTGCATTTAATAAATTCGCTAGAGGTGGGTTTTTGTTTGCGAGGACTTTTATTCTGTGTGTGGTGTCCAAATTTACCTTCAAGATAGAGTTAAGGAAAACATTTTACATCCAAATCTTTATCGCTTTAATTAAAAAAGTTGTATTGAATCTAAGTATTTGATAAAGAGCTGTGGCGGACACACCTATTGTTTGCCTATTGTTTCTTCGTTCGTAAATAGGAACGATCTTATATTGTTCATATTCAAATTCAGCTTCTCTATTGGAAGGTATGGCATTTGTCTGAGTAACCCTTCAACTTTTTCAGTTTCGATTTCATTTACAGCGTTTCTGTCTGAAACAGAGTAGGTATGTTGCAAATTTTCCTCCTCTAAACCAATAGGTCACTTGGTGATTTCGGTAATTTACTATAGTCAGTTAAATGAGCAACTACTCGTAATGTTGAATTTTTTTAATCTACAAGCGTTTAGTTATGACGTTTTTACATAACCATTCTTCTAGTATTTGAGTTATGTCATGAGACTCATAACACAAGTAGTGGTGTTATAGACTAGGTTATGAATTCATAACACAACTAGTGGTGTTATAGTAAAGTAATTCACTTCACACACTAGTGCGTAAAGTAATGTCAATGACAGATGTCGACACTGTCAATTTAATATTTTTCTGGTAAATTACTTCACGCACTAGTGCGTAAAGTGGAAATCCTTTACGCACTAGTGCGCAAAGTATTTGTCTAAATCTATTTTCTCACACATATTTGGTTCGTAGTAGAAAAAATTTTGTATGCAATTCGTGCGTAAAGCACCTTTTTTCAGTCATGTGATTGTCGCACTTTACACACTTGTTGCATAAATAACTATTATTAAGCAATAGCTGGTAGTAAACTAAACTAATTATATTTTCGATTCAGAAACTTGTATTTTAAAAAACATTTATTTTATTGATTAAAATACAGAGGTGACAAAAGAAAATATTCGGATCAAATTGCTACAGGCTAAAGCCAGAAAACAAATGAACGTTCCTTATGGGACGGCATCGGCTTAAATAAACATTTAATGCCGACATAGCAATTTGATGTTTACTTTACAACAATGTATTTAAAAAGTCCTAGAGGAAAGGGGTAAGCACATTAAAGCATATAAAAAATAGATAATTGATTATAAATCAGCATGGCAATTGGTTAATATAACTCCTCCCTCCTTAAGATGTTGCAAACGTGAATTCAAATCAGACAATTGTATTTTCACAAAGCATTTTTCAAACGAAACTAGCGTTGGATTTGTTATTATTTCCATATGGTTTGATGATGATATGAGCTTTATTGTCCGAAAAGTGTAAATACAATTTATCGACAAAGCCTAAAACTAAAAATAAAACAAACTAAACCTAGGCAGTAAAACTTATTAATTAAAAACACAGGTGTTGAAACAGAAACGATATATAAATAATAAATTGTAGGAAATAATAAATTGTAGGAAAGACTGGAAGAATGAACACAAAAAAAAAAAAAAATTAAAAACAGAACTGTTGATATGATAAGCAGAGTAGAAAAATGAAGATAAACAAAATCAAAATTGACCAGCAAAGTACTCTGCTAAGGTATAATATGCCTTGTCAATCAGTAAAGCTTTTACAGCATGCTTAAATTTCTTGACAGACTGTATGGTTCTCACAGCCATTGGCAAGTGGTTATACATTTTTCTGGCATTGTAAATGATAGAGTTTTTTATCAAAGTGGAGTGTGGTATAGGCAAAGGCAAATTACCAACTTGTCTGGTGTTGTAAGGGCCACCGCCCACTGTCGGAGTATGATGCCCCTTGTGCACCAAGGAAACTGTTTCCAGTATATAGAGACCCGTCATAGTAAGAATTTTATGTCTGATGAACAAAGGCCTGCAAGAGTCTCTAATACCAGCTTTGCAGATACACCTTATGGCGCGCTTCTGTAACACAAAAACGGAGTTCAGCAAATATTGGCTTGAGTTTCCCCAGAAAGGAATACCATATCTGATGCGGGACTCCACCAAAGAGAAGTACACTGTACGAGCCATACTTATATCAAGTTCACGCGACACAACCCTCACAACAAAACAGCCTGTTGCCAACTTTGAACAAAGATCCAAGATGTGGGCCTTGAAACATAACTTGCTATCTATACATAAACCCAAAAATTTAACATCTGTGCAATTTGAAATCTTTCCCGTGTCAAGGGCTATGTCAGGCAAGGAACCATTGAATTGTAAAACATTTGTCTTGGAAACATTAAGAGATAAATAGTTGGCATCACACCATAGCTTCACAAGTGCAATATCCCTAGAAATTGTCTCACTCAACTCAATAGGATCAAAACCATGCCACAATATAGTGGTGTCATCGGCAAACAACGTGAAACTACCCTTAATCCTGAGAGTGGAAATGTCGTTGACATAAAGTAAGAACAGAATAGGTCCTAGTATGGAGCCCTGCGGTACTCCGGAGCAAACAGTCAGTTCGCTCGATTCGGAACCTCGCACACCCACCCTCTGTGTTCTTTCGCTCAAGTAAGACTTGAACCAGGCAAGAGCAGTACCCCGAAAGCCATACACCTCAAGCTTTTGAAGCAGTATTCCGTGATTTACGCAGTCGAACGCTTTTGAGAGATCACAGAACACTGCTGCAGCCAGTTCTCTCTCATTCAGTCTTAGGTAAAGGTTACTTAGGAAAGAAAACACCGCGTCGTTCGTGTTTTTCCCCGCCCGAAATCCGTACTGAGCCACACTTAAAATACCATGCTTATCAATGAATGAGTTAACTCGTATCTTCACCAACCTTTCGACTATTTTTGAAAGAGTTGTTATTAATGAGATGGGCCTAAAATTAGCGGGAGATTCAGTGTCACCCTTTTTAAAAATTGGGATAACTAACGACTTCTTCAATGAGTTTGGGAAAATTCCCCTTAAGAAAGAGATGTTGATGGCATCAGCCAGAGCGCTAATTGTACAATCAGGAAGGTGCTGAAAAATCTTGAGAGAAATCCCGTCCCACCCGACTGCAGTTTTATTTTTAATATCACTGAAGATGGTCCGAAGTTCGCCCGAATCAGTTGGCCAAAGGTAGAACGAGTCGGTTATACAGGTATCCTTCAAATAATCCAACGGGTTGGTAATTGGGGAAATATTTGTAGCCAGGTCTCCAGCTATGGTGCAAAAATAATTATTGAAAACATTTGGTTCAACCGAAGTTTGGATTCCACTATTGACATTTTTGCCCCTGAGATCATTAACGATCTTCCAACTTTCTTTTTGCTTATTACTTGCTCTGGTTAAACGATCCTTGAAATAAGAGTTTTTTGCAAGTCGTAAGGTTTTTCTATAAATATTTCGGTATTTGGTAAAATATGCTAAGAAAAAGGCATTATGCGAATAATATTTCCGCACAGTATGCAAAAATCTTAGATTTCTTGCTGAAACCTTGATACCGCGTGAGATCCAAGGCTTTTTGCGTTTTTTTCTTATTATTCTCAAAGGGAAACAATCATTAAAAACTACCACTATCAGAGCATGAAACTTCTCCAGGGGGTCCTCCTCACTCAAGATATCTGGCCAGTTGACATCTAAGCAAGCATTTTGAAACCTTCTGAAACTACTCTTACAAAAAATTCTTCCTCGTTTCCCTGGCAGTACAGATTTGTTTAGAATACAGGGTATAGAACATAAAACAGCCTCATGGTCAGAAATACCTGCATTTATTACTTCACAGAAGACTTCCTCATCCCCGCTTGAACAGACATAATCCAAAATAGAGGACGAAAATTTAGATATTCTAGTAGGACTATTTACATGCATTTTCAAATTAACAGACTTCAGCAAGTTACGAAGTTCAAGGGTGTATTGGTTGTCTCCATTGTCATAATCTATATTAAGGTCGCCCGTCAAAATTACATTATAACTAGGACAAAACTCTGACAAAAGTACTTCCAGTCTTTCCACAAATAGACGCTCGCCGCACAGAGGCGATCTGTACAAACACAAGACAAAAAGATACAGTTTTTTACAAAAAATCACAGAAAACTCAAATTCTTTCTCCACAATCAAGTCGTCATACTTATTTACACTAGCAAAATTATATTTTTTAAACAACTCGTGATTTACTAAAATCATTGTACCTCCATGTTGGAGGGTTTCCCTACAATAGCATGACAACAGTTCGTAATTTTCAATAAATATTGGTTCATTGGGCTTAAGCCAATGCTCTGTTAAGCAAATTATATTGGGAAAATTACAGCTATCAATAAATACAGAAAGTTCATCTATTTTATTACGGATGGATTGAACATTTAAAAGAAGTAGGGAAATCTGACTGTCATTTAACCTAAAAAAACCTTATCACCTGAAGTATGGAGGTGATTGATTCCCTCCAATTCCAAGGCATCACCAGTCACACTCTTATTTGAGGAAGTTGTGTCTTCTGAAGGTAACAAACCAACATCACCATCACAGACACATAGTTTACACTGCGTACCTATCGATTTATTGCCATCTTCAAGGGCCACTGGTGCTGCTATTGAGCTGGGTTTAGACACCAAGCCACTACATTTCACATATAAGCTTAAAAGCTTACATAAGGAATTCTTGCCAAGCCTATAGTGGTTATTTTTTCTAAAATTTTCTATAATTCTAAGAGAGCAGTAGTTGTGAGCTCTAGAAGAACCCAAATAATTGTGTAGGTCTCGGTTTAAGACCCTGCTCTGGAGTGAATCAATATCATATCTGAGACAAAAAATGAGGTTTGTGGTTTTTCCCAAGATTCCGAGCTGTCTGAGAAGAGGTAATGCTATCTGCTGACTAATATTTAAAGCAATAATAACATGATCATTCTGATTAAATGATGTTGTCTCTTGAATAACTTTATAGCAAATCTCCCGGAGGGGTGCATTTGAACAAACAATACCTCTGATGTCATAGAGTCCGCTGTCTAGATGAACATTCAAGAGGCCAGAGCAACCTCTTGCCGCTTGATCCCCCATGACAAGAACCCTCCGTTTTCCATTTGTGTTATTGACCACACGACGCTCAGGTGGAAGAGCAGAGGCGGGAATATGTCGAGAATTTTCAACTGAGCTGTTATTCGGGGCTTCTGGAAGAATATATGGAGAAGCCACTGCTGACTGAGAGACAACGGATAATTTCCATGAGTTTCGAAGCTCATATAACTCATTGCTTGCCCTCTTAAAATCCTCGACATAAACCTCGTTTTCTTTTGATAAGGTTTCTATACTTGTCATAAGGTTGCCCTTAAGGCACATAAGTTCACTTATTTCTTCCATAAATCTTTTAGCCTTATCTTGCTGGGCCTGCGCCTCATCCAGCAACTGGCTGTTCCTCTCCATCAGCCTCAAAATCTCCCTATTTAAACCTCTTTTTTCCCCTTCAAGATTCCCTATCTTCTCCTCAGCTTGCCTGTCGGCAGCGACAGCTGACTCCTGAAAATCAACAGAACTCCTCTGAAGTCGATTAATGAAATTCTCCTTCTCTTTATTGCTAGTCTCCAAATGTAATATACTGGTCATCATCTCTTCCCTCAACTCCTCTAACTCCTGCCCTAAATTATCAATTTGAGTATCTTTGTTGTTTGATTCTACCCTAACCCTGTCATATGCCTCCAATAGCACTTTGAAATCTGGCAGATCTTTCAAGGCTATTCTACAGTTCCCACACATGAATATAAGATTTCTTTGGCTGAGAGCAATTGCGTGAGCCTCTGTTGTGCTGATTTTTGCACATTTTTTGCATAATGGAACTTTACATGTATCACAAGAAGCTCCGAATACTTCGTCCTCATTTGGCCTGGATTTAAGTACGCAGGATCTGTTGCATTCAGAACAATTGAGGGGATTCATAATGATTTTATTATTTTGAGCCAATTTCTATCATTAAGCATCAATAATAGAAATATCAACAAATCTACACAGGTGAAAAAAATTTCTTCATAAAAACCATAAAAATTTGCATAAATCCGGTGATAAACTGTCCCCGAGAGCCACTATCAGTGTTTGTTTATTCAAAACTTTTTTTTGCTTTCAATATTTGTACATGCCTGCAGAGTTTAAACATTCGGAATTTCCCGATTTCACTGCTAATCCTTGGGAGAAACTCAACATTTATATAACACTCACATAGGAAAAGATTTTCCGCATACGTACATATTACACTCAACAATTAATTCGACTTTTAGCACGCCAAAAATAATAAAAACATGAGAGCCAAAAAACACGAACATGCCTCATCCAAAATTAATTTGAAACATTGTCTTGTCACATTGAATAACTATGGTCAGGCTTTTCTTAGGAATGACTAATAGTTGTCCATTCGGGAGTTGTCTCACTGTTGGTTTTTCATATTTCACTTTAGTGAAAGGACATTGTTGTGGTAGGTCAGTAATCAAGTCGTAGACACATGATTCTTCTTGCTTCAGCTTTTCTTGGTTACAAAGGTACACACTTTCGACTTTCGGGCATTCCCATAACGTATTGTAGTAAATGTCCGTAGTAAGTAATAGGTAAGGGTACTTATTCCTAATGGTTCTTGGATAGGAATTGGATAGATTTTATACAATATAAAGGGCTTGGGATCAATCATTGGTGTGTGTATAACAAATATAATTAACTCATTTTGGATTTCTACTTGAGTTTTCATCGTCTCGTAATACTTGATTTTATTATCAAAAGGTATTTGCTGACTTTTGGGTATATTTGTTAATATTTGATTTAATTCATTATGCTGTAACATAGTATAATGCATTATTCCCAATTGTGCAAAATTTATTGCTAATTGCACATGATCAATAAGATTCCTTATTTTATTACTTTGAATATTGATATTGTTCAATATTAGATTAAAGGTTAACATTGAGTGGAAATTTTGGTTTTCCAAGGAAATATTTTGTAATTTTCCTGTGATAACCTTTTGGTTAGATTCAATAGTTAAAAATTGATCGTGAAATGTTTTTGTAACTTGTTTCAATACTTGAGCTTGTGTTTTTAGATCTTCATTGAGAGTTTTTGGATTATCATTAAGCGTCTGGATATAAGAATCATATCTTGCGCCGTCTTCAGCATCTAGGGTTCCGTAGAGCCATTTTTGTGCTGTGCCCATGAAATTTAATAGACCTCTTTTATTACGTTTTCGGGCTTGATAGGTTCTGATTACTTGTTTCATAATCTTAATTTGAGAATGACTGTTTTCAATATTTGTTTGAAACAGTGCAACAAATTGGTTTGACCATGTTTTGTTAAGAGTGTCAGATAATTTCATTAAGGTAATTTCCAGTTTATGAATACTTTGTATGATAATTGTCGTATTTATGTGATAATAGGCCGTGTTATGTTGAGTTGTTACGTAAGTAGTTCCTAAAGAAATTGGTAAAATAGGATTCTCTACCGTCATCAATGTATACACTTGGGTGACTCCAACGAGAGTTAGGAATACTAAAGGATTCATCTCGGAGTACCTGAAATAAATTATTGTCGTTTAACATTTTGTTTAGCAAAGCGATTCTGTGTTTTGCTATCATAACGCGGACTTATCTTGTCTCTATTAAATTGTTTTACAAAGATTGGATCTTGGAATTCTGGTTCAGGTTCACAATTTTTATTACGTGATTCTAAAGACTTTGTTTGTTTCGCTAATAATTTTTCTTGAATTTCTTTATTCAAATTTGCAAGGGATTCCGCCAAACTTGTTATATAGTCAGTTGTTAGTTTATTTTCTGTTTGTTCAATCGGTATGGCATAATTCAAATCTCCTTTAATCACTTGAAAAGGGGTATGATTCATTGTACTATGAGTACTGTTGTTATAAGTCAATATAGCGATTATCATTAGATCGATAATACTCTTATTCGGGTTTTGAAGTTTCAAACTCGTTATACTTTCACGTAGTGTCGAATGGAATCGTTCGATTGGACTATTCGAGTTCGGGTTTCTTGGAGTTGTGTAATGAAACTCAATTTTGTATAATGTACAAAGATCTGTCATTATAGCATTTTTGAACTTTGCTCCATTATCTGATGTGATTTTTTGAGGTATTCTATGATCACTAAAATATTTCAATAACTGTGATGATATCTCAACAGCTGTTTTCGTATTTACAGGAGAGGCTTGACCAAATTTTGAAAAGCTATCAATAATGGTCAGAAATTTCTGGTTATTGATTATATACGTGTCAATATAAATATGTTCAAAAGGTTTCATACCAATGGGTGTTGGTTTGAATATGATTTTGTATGGTTGACGTTCATACTTGGTTTTATTGCATATCTCGCATACTTTGACATAATTCTGTACGTCTTTCTCGATATTGGGCCAATAGAATCTTTTCTTTAAGGCTGCAATATTTTCAGTGATTCCTCTATGAGAGGTTTTAGTCTCATGATATTGCTGAATTTTCTCTTGTTGAAGATCAACTTCTGTGATGTCTTCTAATAAAGAGTTCGAGATGTACAAAGTAAATGAATTCGAATTAAACGATTCTTGTAATGCTCGTATCACAATAGGTTCTAAAGATTTATTTAGGAAATGAAGGCAATAAATACCAGGTGGCATGCATTCCTTTACTAAATTAGTAATTTGTGATGTTGTTGGATTATTTGGTAAGAAGAATATTATTCTCTTTTTATTACCAAATAGTTTGATTATCTCTTTTCTAATTGTGTTATTATTGGAATATCGAAATACAATTTGATTTCCAAATATATTTACATGTTTCTTAGTATATGGAGCTCCTAATATTGGATTTTCCATAGATGTATGTATTGTTTGGTCATTTTCAGACAAGGCTGAAATTCAGGTTCCTTTTCTGATGCTGTCTTTGTTGATTGAGATGATTCAGACATTGTTATCTCTTTTTCTTTAGCTATCTCGCTTTGTTTAGGAAGATATACTTTAGAATCTGTAAAGTATTTTGCTATGATTTCATCATTACATAATGGTGTATCTTTCAGCATTAATCCTAATTTTTTATGAAATTCTTCATCTGAAGATGTTAATCTGGCATCTGGATCTGATTTTTGAATGGCATGAAGTTGTATTGCAGGAATTCTTGATAGTGCGTCTGCATTCATGTTTAATGTTCCTTTTTTGTATTTGATCTCATAATCAAATTCAGATAGTTTTAGTCGCCATCTGACTAGTTTAGAACTTGGTTCTTTAACATTAAATAGCCATTGTAGAGGTTTGTGATCTGACAAGATTGTGAATTTTCTACCAAAAAGATAAGGTCGAAAATATTTTGTTGCCCATACGATTGCTAAAAGTTCTTTTTCAATCGTCGAATAATTACATTCAGCTGGAAGCTGGGAAGATCTGCTCCGACAGGACCTTGAGATAAAACGGCTCTAATTGCATAGTTTGATGCATCGGTTGTCAATAAGAAAGTTTTCTTAAAGTCAGGATGTTGTAATATTGGGTCATTTATTAATTAATTTTTACAAGTTTCAAAGCTATTAAGAAATTCTGCATTGTGTATTATTTTTTTGTCTTTTTTCAAACAAGATGTCATTGGTTTTGTCAATTTGGCAAAATTCTTTATGAATTTTTAGTAATAACCTACTAATCCTAAAAATGATTTTATTTCCTTCACCGTCTTTGGTATTGGGAATTTTTTTATTGCCATTATCTTTTTTGGATTCGGTTTTATTCCATTTGGTGTAATTACATGTCCTAAGAATTCGACTGTCTTGTGTAAGAATTCTGATTTGTCTAATTGTATTTTTAAATTAAACTTCTCGAGTCTCTCAAATACTTTCTTTAAGTTTTTTACGTGTTCATGAAGTGAAGTGGAAAAAATTATTATATCATCCATGTATACTAGACATATTCTATTCTGTAATCCTAGTAATACATTATCCATCACTCTCTGGATTGTCGCGGGGGCGTTTTTCAAACCAAAGGGCATTCTGTTAAATTCGTAATGACCATTTTCAACATTAAATGCTGTTTTGGGTATCGAATTTTCATGCATCTCGACTTGATGAAAGCCAGAGGCTAGATCTAGACTCGTAAAATAATGACTACGACCAAGTCGGTCTAATATATCCGTAATATTAGGTAATGGATATCTATCATCAATAGTTTTTTCGTTTATCTTTCGATAATCAACGACCATTCTCCATTTTTGTATGCCTGCGGCATCTTCTTTCTTAGGTACTATCCACACAGGGGATGACCAAGGGCTACAGGATGGTCTGATTATGTTATCTTCTAACATTTTCTTTATTTGAGAATTTACTTCTTGTTTATGCACATGTGGGTATCTATACGTTTTGGTGTGCACTGGTATTTCATCCGTTGTTTTAATCTCATGTTTGACTTGATTGGTAAATGTCAATTTTTCATTTGGCTTGTGGAAAATTTTAGGAAAAGATTTAATTACGTGTTTTAAAGCATCAAATTCCTCTGAGTTTAAATGTTTAATTCGCAGCGACTTAATAGGGTCATTTGCATATTCATCATTTTCTAATAAAGTCATTTGCTCTATATTAAAAATCTCAAACTGTTCGTCTGCGTAAGGTAAACTTATTTCCGCTAAGTTGTTTATGTTATATGGGACAATAATAGGCTTATTCATTAAGTTATGTACTTCTAGAGCTACTGTCTCGTTTAAAACTGTTGCTATTGTCGAAGGTATATAATACGTTTAATTTTTTATCGGTGGTGTAAGTATTTCAATGCCATCAGCTATATTTGTATTGAAATAACATACTTGAATTGAGTTGCTTGGAATCTCAAAATTTTGATTTTCAAAATCTGTTCTATATTGAAACGGAATTGTTGTTTTATTATTAGAAAGAAGCATATTAGAAAAATCTATATTTAAATTATTATCTTGTAATGCTTTAATTCCAATAATTCCATCAAAATAGTCATGGAAATTATACATTATCATTTCAATGTTGTTTTGAATATTATATTCTTGTAAAATTGGGATATTGATTTTTCCATACGTTTTTCTTGTACCCATGCAAGTGGTTAATTTATTTCGTGAATTAATTATAGAATTTGAAAAATATTCTTCTGCTATTGAGGGTCTTATTAAAGAGGCATGACTTCCTGTGTCAATTAATAATTTACACGGTGGATAGTCTATTTGAATAAAATAAAAGGCAGTTGGTTTATTTGATAAGCATTTAAAGTTAATGCTGACTCATTGCATCCAAGGCTTGTAACTGAAAATTTTCGTCTTCAGTTGCGACTTGATTTTATTCAAAATTTGTCTCTTCATAATAGTTTTGATTTTCAGAACATTCGTCATTTTCGAAATTTTCATCAGGTTCAGGCAATTCAATTTCAAAGATATTATTAATTTCTTCGATTGTATATTTAGAAGGGTATTGATGTTGATTTTGTGCTCTTGGTTGCACTGAAATGACATTTATTACAAGGTTTACATGATTGAAGTTGACTACAAACGATGTTGCCACATCAAAACTTCCATAAAAAGCATTTAAATGGGATTTTCCTAATTATTGCATTTAAAATTATATAATTTTTGCTAAAAAAAATGAAGAAAACCGACCGAAAAAGCCCTAAAAAAATGGAAAATTCAAAGAAAAACCTCTGAAAAGGACATTCCAAAGCCTACTTGATGAAACTTAAGTTTTAGTCACTTACTCCATTGGAAAACTGGAAATTTTTGGTACAAAATGGAAAAAACTTAAAGCTTCATATTTAAAATCGGTTTTCCTAATTGAAGAAGCTTTGAAAAGGCGGAAAATCCAAAGAAGAACCTCTAAAAAGAACATTCCAGCACCTACTTGATGAGACTTGAGTTTTTGTCACTTACCCTATTGGAAAACTGAAATTTTTTTGCATAAAATAAAAAAAAAACTCAAAGCCTCGTACTTTAAACCAGTTTTTCCGACTTAAAACGCCCTGGAAAAATGGAAAATCCAAGGAAAAACTGGATAAAAATGTAAACATGTCACTACAAAATGGCCGACTGAAAGCGACGTTGCCGCATGACATTAATGACATTTTAAATGGTTTATTTCAATTAAAACTTGTTGAATAATTAAATAATAACGATTATAAAACAATAAATTTCCCAAATAAGGTCTTGGAAACTTGTTTTTAGTTTAATTTTAATTAAAAAATGTTTAATTGTTAATTATATGTGAGTAAGACAAAGACAACAATAAAGTAGCAAACATGTGCAAAAACCCCAAATGGGCGAGATAAAGTATGAGGCCATTTAAAACGCAAAATTATTAAATTACGATGAAAACCAAACAAAGCAAATATTTGATAAAGTAGTACCCACTTAAATATTTAGAAAATTGATGACAAAAGTACCGTTAAACTGGTAAGGGCCGAAATCCCTTAGTCCAGAACTAAAGGCCCGCCCATACAGCGCTGGTTTATGTGAATAAGGTTAGATACTTAGATAAGAAATTAGTTTGCTACGTTGTCGTGATCACGTCACGCTTTTTATTGAACTTTGGTAGTGGTCGTGATCCGTGATTTTTAGATATCAGTGATTAAATCACAGTTCGTGATACATCGCTCATCACTACTGTTTTTGTATCAATGCTGTACACATCTAAAATGCTGGGAAAGGTGAGTGAAAAAAGTGCCACGACCAAAATAAGTTTTTTTGAACAAATTTTGTCAACTTTATAGCTCGTTTTAATAACATTTAAAAAAAAAATAAGAAACACATAACTTCCAACAATTTAATTATTATTCTGGAATTTACAAGACTCAATATCAAAAATAACGCAAAAGTCACAAAGTGCAACCTGCAATTACTGCAAAATCGTTCCTGATTGTCTAATATGTTGTGTCTTCTTTTAAGCGATCAATTTGTCGTACAATTTTTAAGAACAACTTAATTATTATTCGAATCGCTGTACCTACGTTTGCTGTGCAAAATCAAATGCTGGACAGACTTTCATAATGCTGTTCAATACAGCAAAATACTGTACGTATGGTCTTCCCAAGCATACGCATACGTTTCCTGAAAATGAGGATTATTTTTGATCCAGTAGAATAAAAGCATAGGTTTTGTTTTGATTTGATGAAAAGTGAAAACCTAAACTAAACACAAACTACGTCAACCCAAGAACCACAAAATGAGTGTGCGTGGCGTCATTGTTCCGCGAGTCCGTTGTGTTCAACCCTGGATGGCTCAACTATTGTGTACAATCCAGGCGGCCTGACGTGACGTGACAGAAGACAGCTGTCCAGGATGTTGTTTACTTCTAAGTAGTCAGCTTGTTGCCGCGCAAAATAAAGTATTTCGATTTATTTGTATATTCAGTGCCCAGAATTAAACCGAGTTATTAGTAAAACAGTGTTTTCATTCGCTGGTGATATATCAAGCAAACACATAGCAGTAGTAGCTATAACTGCTGACCCCGACGTGATATATCTCCGCGTACCACTCGGCCTCTAACCTAAAAGACGTGTCTGACTACTAAAAAAATCAAGATGCAAAGCATTTTCGACTCCTCAGTAGATCCTGATCAGCAATTGGCTGCAAACAGCTCTTTTACCAACCAGCAACCAGACAGGAGTTCGTCAGTGAGTATTCCTATGCCTCAACCTTCTGGCCCTCACGGCAGTACAGCATTTGATCCCGCGGTGCATTTTAATCCAACAAATCACCCGGTGAGCTATCAGCAAGCATATGCCCAACCAGTAGTAAATTCGTTGCCAGCCCCCATGATGCTCAACCAGCAGCAGAGTTATGCCATTGACGCAGTTTACAACTGCAATCTGCCACCCTTTTGGCGTTCTCATCCAGACCTATGGTTCCTCCAGATTGAATCAGTCTTTCAATCCCACCGTATACAGTCCGATAGCACCAAGCACTATCAATTGGTAAAATCACTGGACCCGGACACAATCACGGAAGTTGCAGACATCTTGAAGGCTCCACCACCTCAAGATAAGTACCAAAATCTCAAGTCTAACCTAATAAGTAGACTAACAGCCTCCGAAGACTCTCAGATGCACAAACTGCTCACTGATCTAGAACTAGGTGACCGAAAACCCTCACAGTTGCTTCGTGAAATGCGAGCCCTTGCCGGCAATCGTGCTACAGAAGACGTGCTCCGCTTACGATGGCTGGCCCTTCTGCCTGTCAGCATTCAGCACTTGCTGAAAATTTTCAAGGCCAATTCAGTTAACGAATTAGCTGCTGCAGCTGATGAGCTCATGACAAACATCCCTGGTGGCAGTGTCATGGCCGTCAACCAGAGCTCTCGCCAGCATGGACATGGTTCTTCAGTAGCCTCCGAGCTGAACGAACTCAGACAAGCCATCACAGAACTAACCATTGCTCAGAAGGACCTCACTTCTGCCATCAGACAGAGTCTCACCTCTGCCAGTCGACAACCACGTGAGCGTTCTGTCACTTCTGGAGAATGCCGATATCATCGAAAATTCGGTGCCCGGGCCCAAAAATGTGTGCAACCCTGCACATCTCAGCTGCCACTAGCATCTCCGCGCCAGGAAAACTAAATATGCTGTCGCCTGTTCAGGTGGTAAGCGACAGCAATGTCAACAGCACCTGCCTCCCATCTAAAGAAAGTCGCCTGCACGTCATAGACAAGGTCACTGGCATGAAGTTCCTTATCGACAGTGGTTCCGTTGTATTCTTTCAACGAAAACTTCTGCCTGCTGACCTATGCAGCCAATGCAACAGTTATCAAGACGTATGGTCAACACTTTCTTAACCTCAATTTTGGACTCCGCAGATCCTTCAAGTGGGCATTTATCATTGCAGACGTCAAATCAGCAATCATAGGTGCCGACCTGCTTTCATATCATGGCCTCCTTCCTGATTTAAAGCACAAGCGCCTTCTGGACTCTCTCACCTCACTGTCTTCTCCTGCTGAAATGCATGAAACCGAACTTCATACTGTTTCCACTGTCAATAATGCAGAATATGCACCTCCTACACTCAGTCAACCCTATAGCAAGTTGCTGGAAGAGTTTATTGACATCACCCGTCCAAGGTCAGCCCCATCAGTGGACGCCCCTACAGGAACTCATCACCACATAGTCACCACTGGACCGCCAGTCAATGACCGTCCACGTCGGCTAAACTCAGAGAAACTAAAGATTGCTAAAGAGGATTTCGACCTCCTGTTGCATCATGCTGTTATCCGTCCCTCCAGCAGTCCATGGGCCAGTCCTCTACACATGGTCCAGAAAAAGCAAGGTGGATGGCGTTCCACAGGTGATTTTAGGAGGGTCAATTCCCAGACTGTGCCAGATCGGTACCCCATACCACTACCAGAAGACATCTTTCAGCGGCTGCATGGGAAAAGTGTCTTCACTGTCATTGACCTGGTTCGAGCTTACCACCAAATTCCTGTAGCACCAGAGGACATACCCAAAACAGCGATAACTACTTTTTTTGGGCTTTTTGAGTTCCTGGGTATGCCTCCAGGCCTGCGCAATGCCACTCAGACATTTCAACGTCATATGGACAACCTTCTCCGTGGTATTGACTTCGCAGCATGCTACATTGATGACTTGATAGTGTTCTCGGATTCCCATGAGGAACATCTGCAACATCTACGCAAAATCTTTAATGTACTGCGTGAGAACAAACTCCCTATCAACCTCAGCAAGTGCCAAATCAACAAGTCAGAAGTTATGTACCTCGGCTACTCCATCAACAAGCTCGGATACAAACCACCTGATTCCAAGATCCAAGCCATCGCTTCTTACCCCAAGCCAGAGACCATCTCTGACCTTCGTAAGTTTTTGGGAATGCTCAATTATTACCGTCGCTGTATTCCAAAGGCCGCTGAACTTCAAGCCCCTCTCAATGCATTTATGAAGGGTGCCAAGAAAAAAGACAAACGGCCCATCCCTTGGACACCCAGCTCAGAGAAGGCCTACCAAGACTGTGTAGAAAGCATTGTCAAAGCGACTTGTACCAGCTTCATCTCACCCTCTGCAAGTCTCGCCCTCGTCACTGATGCCTCGGACTTCGCCATTGGAGCTGCACTTGAACAGCTGATCGACGACTGCTGGAAGCCCATAGGTTTTTTTTCCCGCAAGTTGAGTCCCACCGAAACGCGATACAGCACCTACGATCGCGAGCTGCTAATGATTTTCGCTGCAATAAAGTTCTTTCGTCACCAGCTGGAAGGACGCCAGTTCATCATCAAAACTGATCATCGCCCACTGGTATACGCCTTTGCTCAGCGCGCTGAAAAAGCATCCCCCAGACAGCTCCATCAACTGGACTTTATTTCACAATTCAGCACAGAAATCATCTATGTCAAGGGAGAACACAACGCCGTTGCTGACGCCCTGTCTCGTATTACCGCTATCTCCATGCCAACGTCACTGTCTCCTAAAGCCATCGAAGCCGCACAGCTTGAAGACCAAGATACGCCACAAGAATCATCGCTCAATCTGCAACAGCTTGTTATTGAAAACGCCAACGTCCTCTGCGATATCTCTTCAGATCGCATCAGACCCTACATTCCAACAAGTCTCCGACGCAAAGCTTTTGATGTTGTGCATGGTTTGGCACACCCCAGCGGTCGAGTCACTGCTTGAAGCCTCAAAGAAAAATTTGTTTGGCCTGGAATCAAGAAGGACGCCCTCCAGTGGTCCCGCCAATGCATTCAGTGTCAAAAATCCAAAATTCAACGACACAATAGTCTCGCACCACAGCACATCACCGTACCTGACAACAGATTCGAGCATATTCACCTAGACCTCATCATTTTACCACCAGTCAACAAATTTCGTTACTGCTTAACCATAATCGATCGATTTTCTAGATGGCCTGTTGCAGTACCCCTCCAGAACATGGAAGCTGACACCGTCTAGTCTGCTCTCTATGTCAATTGGATTTGCAACTACGGAACGCCACTATCCATCACAACTGACCAGGGCACGCAATTTGAGTCTTCACTATTTTCGGCTCTTGCACGCCTTGTAGGAGCGCGGGTAATCCACACCACGCCCTATCACCCGCAGTCCAATGGCATCGTAGAGCGCTTCCATAGGACTTTGAAGGCAGCCGTTATGTGTCAAGCACCCACGCCCTGGACGGAAGTGCTTCCGACCGTTCTTCTGGGTCTGCGTACGCGCCTGAAAGAAGACCTGAATGCCTTACCAGCGGAGCTCCTTTATGGGACACCCCTGCGTATACCTGGTGAATTCTTCACCTCTGAGTCACCCCCAGCTGATCCCCAAGTCTTCCTCGAAAAATACCGGGACCACATCAGGAAAGTCCGCCCAACACCTACGGCTCACCATATCAAATCTCGCTGCTTCATCGTCAAGGACCTCGCAACTTGCAGTCATGTCTTCCGCCGAGTGGACTCTGTTCGTCGCCCGCTCGAACCGCCCTACACTGGCCCGCATGAAGTCGTCAAGAGAATAAATGACCGAGTGTACAGCATTCGAATCAATGGCGTTGAGAACACTGTCTCTGTGGACGCCTTGAAGCCAGCCTACACCCTTAAACCCGATACTGTTTCATCCACCCTGGAGAATCACCCAGCGTCATCCTTCACCATGGACCTCCCTCTTCGCACTTACTCAAAAAAGAAGGTTTCGTTCCTCCCACAAGTGGCTTCGTCACTGGGAGGGGAGTAGATGTGGCGTCCTTGTTCCGCGAGTCCGTTGTGTTCAACCCTGGATGGCTCAACTATTGTGTACAACCCTGGCGGCCTGACGTGACGTGACAGAAGACAGCTGTCCCAGGTTGTTGTTTACTTCTAGTCAGCTTGTTGCCGCGCAATTATGATATCGTGTTGTTGTTAACAAAATAAAGTATTTCGATTTATTTGTATGTTCAGTGCCCAGAATTAAACCGAGTTATTAGTAAAACAGTGTTTTCATTCGCTGGTGATATATCAAGCAAACACATAGCAGTAGTAGCTATAAGTGTTATATTGGTGGCGCCATCTATTCAAAAATCATAAATTATTGTTATATCGAATTTAGATACAGAAATACCAATTAATTAGAATACCAACGTTAGACTAAGTAGGCAGTAGGCTAAGACTGTTCAAGAATTTGGAAAAAAAATTAAAAAATTGAAAATTGTACCAGATATGCCAACGTCGTACCAGCGTACTTCTTTAAAGCGAATGGTACCAAATTTGGTGCAATTATACCACCTCTGGCAACACTGAGCGCAGTTCCATAAGGAACGTTCATTTGTTTTCAGGCTTTTGCTGTAGCAATTTGATCCACATATTTTCTTTTGTCACCTCTGTATTTTAATAAATAAAATGAATGTTTTTTAAAATACAAGTTTCTCTGAATCGAAAATATAATTAGTTCTCGTTAATACAGTTTGTTGATGTTGATATTTTTTTGTTTGATAAATTATGGGCATTTAGGTATTTGAATTTAAATGACTTGTTTTCAAGATTGTTACAAAATATTATAACAAATTATTGACGAATACACGCTATTGTTTTGTATTATTTACTATTATGATAGGTAATTTTAGATGTCTGGTGATTTCACTCAATCAAAGTTTAATATTGTCAATAGAATTTAGACTATTAAACACAGTTACCGAGCATTAGTAAGATAGCTATTTGCATTTGCATATATATTTTTTTATATATTCGGTGTATCAGCTAAATCAAAATAACATTAATTTTCCTTACAATTAGAAAACAATTTTCTCATATAACTATGAAGTGTGATACCATACCTATGTCGTTGAAATCGGGAAAAAAATATATCGTCCAATAAACTTTTATTTTACCAGTACCAAGTATTGAACCAGAAAATAAAATCAAATGTTCAATGTGATTTCCTATTTTCATGGAAAGTCTTAAATAATTACCTTATTAATATGGGAAAATTAAATTTTGATTTTTCAAACAAAAGTAGCCCGGAAATGTGTAGTGTAATAAAAAAATATCGATCTCTACGAATTTGGCGGATAACTCCATAATTCCCATCATCAATGGGACACCCTATACATGATTAAAATTAATTAAAGGAAAAAATCCAACAAAATAGAGACTTAAAATAAATATTTCCAATGATGCGAGGTAAAATAATAAGGTATTTTTTTATATAGCCTCGACTTTGACAACAGTCTTTTGTCAGCTTTCAATCTTTCGATTTTCAGCAGAATAGTTTATTTTTTACCAAAAATGATTATTTCTTTGTGTTTAATTGGTTTTTGTACATGTGCATTTTATCTGCATTTTGTTTATCGCAACTGGCAGTATCTCAAGTTTTCTTGGCAAGTGAAAAATGGTTTCTGGTATCCTATATTGCCTCTAATTGGTACCATGTATGTCAGTTTATTTTCTGAGTCTAGTAAGTAATAGGTACCGTATTTCAAGCGATTTTTGACTTGGTTCTTTTAATTTTTAATAAATTGCTTTGAATGGTAGGTAGTGGTAGGTAGGGCAAAAGAAGATTGTAAATTATAAAAATGCAGTTATTAGTAAATTCTTTAGTTTGAGTGATGATGACTGTTATTTAATTGCAAATGTTCAACTTTTTGTGAAAAGATCAAATTACTTAAGATCGCAAAAAAATTTGTTTACTAAAATTCTGTAAGCTGTAATATGTTTTTAAAAAATAACTGAATTCCAGGTGTATCACAACACAATGTTATTTTGTGAATCACGAACTGAACATTGAGCAGTCTAAATAATGATAAGATAATTGTATAATGCGTTCTTTTGGTAACATTTAAATAATACATATTTGCATAAATATTCTCTTATAGAAATTTTACAAGGCTGGTTTGTTTTTTGAAAGTCTTCAAAGCGTGTCGTCCTAATATTAAGGCAAGCTTCAACAAAGATTCACCGATTCAGCCGATTATATTTTCTTGCATATTTTTTCTCTTAACAATTATTATTTAATATATTTTTCTTTGCAACCAATTAAGGTGGTACCTAATGATAAATAATTGTATTTACCAACCTAATTACGCCTCTAATTAAATTTTGTAAACAAGATAGAATTTTAATTTTTAAAACTGTGCCTACCTTCCTATTTTTCATAAAAAATAATAACAGTTTTTTATATGTAAGGAATAAGATGATATAAAATTTCGCCAGCTCTATATCATTTTGACTACTAGATAATTTTTTAATAGTATCCCATATAGCACAAAATATTTTTTGGATATTTTTTTTGATCCAACAGTGGATATTTTTTGAACAACGCTAATAAAATATTTTTAAAATATTCGAACAACATTTGTGACCACACATTGGTTTGGAAATGTTCAAAAAATGTTTTTAAAATGTGTTCAAAAAAACATTAGTTTTACAAAAATATCCAAAATAATATTTTTAAATGGATATTTTTTGAACATCATAAAAACATAATAAAAAGAATATTTTTTTCCCCACATTTGCTGAACATTTTTAAAACATTCGGTCTCTAGAGTCTGGCTCGAGACTTAGGGCGGGTTTTATAAAACTATGTTGACAGACTAACTTAAAGTTAACTTCTGAAATGACGTTACTTCTCATAGTAATTCCAAAAGTTAACTTTTAGTTATCTGTTAAAATAATTTTATAATACCCGCCCTTAGTCGCGCTCTATCGCTCGAACGGCTCGGCTATCAAAAATTCCAATTATAAATTGTGCGATTGTTTTGGACCGTTCTAGAACCACAAAATCTAGAACCGTCCTTTTTTCGAACCAAAACAAAGCTTTTGATTTGATTTAATTTGTCCAGATTTTGCTTGCCCGTTTGCTGTTTCTAGGCGCCATATACCTACCTGCTACCGCTTGAATTAATTCGCCGTGTTGTCAGCTAGTAACCAAGTAACCACTGTAACGGTAAAGTAAAAATTTACCGTTACCTTGGGGTCGTATTTTCGAGTATTCTCGCATACAAAATTTGATAAGATTTCAAATGCTTCCCATTTAATTTACATTGCTGTCAATCAAATTTCGTGTACGAAATGTACTCGAATGAATTCGAAAATACGACCTCTGGAAACCCATGAAAGCTTATAAAACGGTTCTGGCAATACTGGTAATAGTTTTGTGCTACTTTTTGAGGGGGGCCCGGCGAGGCGACGGGCGCCGACGTGTTATGTGTAGTTTCAGTTTGAGTCGGGTTCAGCTAGAGTGAAGTCAATATATTGATTTATTTTGAGTATTTTGATGCGTATCCGTTTTATTTATTTTTTCCAACTTTTGCTTCCGTTTTGTGAGGTTTGTGTGCGAGTGTAGGTACGTTATTTGGCTCTGAGAATAATTGCGATTTCGATTGAGGTCCACGGTAAGTGGTATTTATATCAGGGTTTTCCAACGAGGACTTAAAACGGGGAGCCTCTTTTTGAATCCCCTTGTATTTTTGTGAGAATCCAAGATAGCCATCATCCATGGCGTGTCTTATGTTTTTGGTTCCAAGATTTTTTGATACAATAATTAAATTCTGCAGGAACATGAGATAGGTATTTTGGATTTTCTCAAAAATACAAAGAGAGTAACAAGAAAGATAGAAGAAAAGAAGCCTTTGATCAATCCTCGTTGGTTGGAACACCCTGTATCTATAAAAATGATATTGATAAATTATAATCATACAAATTACTTCTTATTGCAGGAAGAAGAAAGGAGCTGTGGAAGAGCTAGGCGCAGCTCGAAGGGCAATAAGCCATAACCAGGCAGGTGCTGAACTGAGGGGCAATAACTTGGATCAGAAGCATATGCACAAATAAAAATATTTCTGAGTTTGATTCTGAGTTTTAATTACCTAATAGGAACCTACCCATAAAAATTACCATCGTAAATGTTGGAATGATGTTTTCAAAATATTTTAAAAATGTTTTTTAAATATCGTTTTGATGTTCACAAAACCAATATAGTTTTTTCAATGTGTGGAAAATATTTTATTTACATTTTTTTTTAAATGTTCCACAAAATATCCAAAAGACGTTTTAAAAATATATTTGGATATTTTAAAAAGTTTTTAAAATATTCTCAAAAATATCATACAGATAGAAACATTTTTAATACATCGTTTCTGAATCCGCATTTTTTTTTTTTTCGATGATGTTCAAAAAACATTTTCATACTTTCTAAAAATATTCCTAATACATTTGAAAAATATCGTATGGATATTTAAAAAATATCGATTCGTTACCGCAGAATGTTCAAAAAATGTCCTAAAAATATGTTTTATGGATATTTGGATGTTTCAAAAATATATTTGATCCGAAAAAAAATATTTTTTGAAGCTTCAAAAAATATTATTTGGCTATATGGGATATTACATACCGAGTAGGAAAGTGTTTCATTACTGTCGAGAGATTGACTAATACTCTCGAGACAGAAATGAAAACTTTCCTCCAAGGTTTGTACAGTAGAACCTCGATTATCCGAGCTCTGAATTAACCTAGCCAATCTAATATTAGAAGAATGAAAGGTATTTTGGGCTGAAATCAAACAATTGCTATTTGCTCAATATATGCGTATATTGGAACAAATGTTGAACCAAAACTAACTTGGCAAAATCAAATAAATGTATTCATACATAGGAAAACCTCGAAACGTGTTTACATTAACACCCTGAATTTTAATGATGTTTTGATAAACAAGTGACACCAAATAAAATATAAATAAGGGAAGTTTAAGTTTTGCCTTTATAACTATATAATATTAAATTATTATATTATGTAATAGAAATATTGATATTCATATATCTAATACTCCCACGCAAAAATTAAACGAAATAACTATAGTATCAAAAAAAAAATATATATATTATAAAGTATAATAATAAAAAAAAATTAATAAACAAATGAACAAAAATATATATATATTTAAATAATCAATATTATATATGAAAAAAATTTTGTTGGCTAGATTAAACCAATATTCTTCCTTATTTCTTTGAATTTGATTGCTGGAAGTTTTGTGAAAGCATCGGCCAACTGTTCAGCTGTAGAAATATATTTTAATGTTATGACATTTTTCTCTATTTGTTCTCTTGTAAAATGATATATGATATTTAATATCGATATGTTTCGATCTTTTATGATAGACAGGATTGTTGGCCATGCTAATACAGCTACTGTTGTCCTCAAACAGGGGTATAGGATTAATAATTTTAATGTCAATACTTTTAAACAGTGATATGATCCAAATAGCTTCCTTAACGCATTCAAAAAGTGCCATATATTCAGCTTCTGTAGTAGAAGCAGCTACAGTATTTTGCCTTTTCGAATTCCAAGAAATTAGGCAATTCTGAAAAGCTTTGAACAAGTATCCTGATGTACTTTTTCTATCATTTTCACAATTTCCCCAGTCTGAATCAACATAGCCAACAATAATATCTTCACAATTACCTTTTGTGTACGTTAACTTGAGCTCAAGAGAACCTTTAATATACCGTAAAACCCTTTTCAATGATTTCCAAAGTTCTTCATTATTTTTACTTTGATAACGGCTCAATAAATTTATAGATATACATAAATCTGGGCGTGTACAGAGCATGGCATACATCAGACACCCAATTAAATGTCTACAGGGTGCGTCATAATAAATTTCTGAGTTTAAAGCAGTATAATTTAATTTTGTTGGAAGAGGGCTATCTACAGGTTTGCGTTCACTCATATTAAAATTAAAAATTACAGTTTTTAGATAGGAACATTGGTCTAATGTGATTGAATTTTGTGTTCTTTCAATTCTTATTCCTAAAAATAGTTTTACTTCATTCAGGTCGACCATATTAAATTTTGTCATCAAATATTTTTAAAAATTCATCATTGTGGTTGAATCATAAGTTGCGATCAACAGATCATCAACATATAAAACCAGGTAAATATTTTTCAAAATACTACTCTTATTTAAGAAGTAAAGACAACGGTCTACCATTGAATTTTGAAACCCTGCCTCTTTTAAAGTAATGTCAAATCGTTCAAACCAGCACCTTGAGGATTGTTTTAAGCCATATAATGATTTATGTAATTTACACACTTCATCATTTTTCGCTTCAATCCCTTCTGGTACTTTCATATAAATCTCTTCTTTAAGTATGCCATTCAAAAATGCTGTTTTGACATCCATTTGGTGTATCAATAAATCATAATTATTTGCAAACGCAAGTAAAAACCTGAATGTTGTTATTCTGGCCACTGGGGCAAAAGTTTCGTCATAGTCGAGTAAATACCTTTGACTAAAACCTCTTGCTACCAGACGCGCTTTATATTTAATTGGGAGGCCGTTTTCATCATTTTTTATTGTAAAAACCCATTTGCATTCAACAATATTTTTATTACTTGGTTTTTTAACTATTGACCAAGTTTTATTTTCTAACAATGAATTAATTTCTTCCTTGATAGCAAGCTCCCACTGATTTTGATCATCCCTGTTTTTTATCTCCCCCTATGTTTCAGGAATTTTTTGGAGTGTTCTAAGTGATAACACATTATTGAAAAATATATTGTCATATTTGTCATCACTGTAACAGGGGATTGGAAGTTGTTTAATTCTTTCACTACGCCTAAGATTAGAATTTTGGGGTTCATTTAATGAGCTCTCATTTTCTGTAGTTTCACCTGTTTCATTTTCGTGCACTTTATCAGTTATTGTCTCATCTGGTTCGTCGTCTACTAATTTTACTAATTTATGCTCTGAAGGAACTTCACAGCTACTAGTTTTGGTACCAGTTTCCACTAATTTTTTATTTTGTTGTGGAGTGGACCTATTAGTTTCAGGACAAGTTACTGATTTAGTTAAATTATGTGAATTATTATAATGGTTATTAGACTTATTGTCTAATTTAATTGGCCGTCAATTTTTAAAATGAATTTCGTCAAAAATAACATCACGTGCTACTAAGAAATTTTGATTTTCGACATTCCAAATTTTATATCCATTTGGTTCGTATCCAACTAAAATTCCTTTGAAAGATTTTTCATCAAATTTTGCCTTTCTTAGTTTGTTATGAACGTAAACAGTGGAGCCAAAAATCCTTAAATGATTTATTTTGGGCTTTTTGCTATGCCAAAGCTCATATGGCGTTTTGAATAGTTTAAGTGCTTTGGTAGGGGTTATATTTATTAAATATGTTGCGGTTAATACCTCTTCACCCCAAAAAGATTTATCTAGATTTGCACAACTAATCATGCTTCTAGCTTTTTCCGTAATAGAACGATTCATGCGTTCAGCTACGCCATTTTGCTCTGGAGTTCGAGGAACTGTTAAGTGATACGTGATGCCTTTTTGGACGCAGAAATTTTTATATTCATTTGATAAATATTCGCCACCATTATCACAGTACAGGTTTACTAGATTCACATTAAAATGTGTGGAGCTTTTAGCGACAAAATCTTTAAATGCACCCAATACTTCAGATTTATAGGCTAATAAATAAGTGACAGTATAATGGGTATACTCGTCAATAAATGTCAGAAAATATTGCTTGTTATCAATGGTTGAAGGGGAAATTGGACCACAAACATCAGAATGAACGATGAATAATGGTCTATTGATATGGGTTTTTAATTTTGATTTAGCAAATGGTAATTTAGATTGCTTGCCAAAAATACAAGCTTCACATATTGCTTCTTGCGTGGGTTTAACATTTTTAATAATTGAACTGTTTTCTACTATTTCATAATGCCTTAACTTATCAAATGTTTCTTTACTAATATGGCCAAGACGTTTGTGCCAAATATGGTAGTTATTATTTATGTGGGTAGTGCTCAAGTTAACTGTACTATAAGGTATTTTAAAAGTGACGTTTAAAAGATTATTTAAGGGCTTACCTGTTAATAGTTATTTATGATATAAGTGTTAAAAGTACATTTTTAAGGCACGCATGTGAAAGTTTGCAGAATGAGCGAAGCGAATTCTGCAATTCACATAAGTGCCTTAAAAATACTTTTAACACAAATATCATACAATATTTTTTCTACAAACGGCAATAACAAGCAATAACCAGTGACAAATTGGATTTTTAAATGAATAATAAATTGGAAGCATCTTTCCTACGTAAAATTATTGAATTTGATATTTGTCAAAAAATTCAAACAACCAGCACCTTGTTTTACAGGTAATGAAATGTCTCGTCAGTTTCTTGAAAGTCTGTCGTATGGTCTATCGTGGTCAGTAAGCTTTTTGCTAAAAATGCAACAAAATACACAAGAAAAAGAGGGTTGCATCAATCCCTTGAAAAATATAGAGGAGGCGGCCGATGGAGCTTCCTCAGTTGTTCAAATTTTACCATTAATATTAATGTAAATAATTAAAAATACAAACTTTTTTTGACGTTTGCTTTCAAATTTTGATGTTTCATTTTTAACACTAGTGCCTTAAAGACTTTTAACACTAGTGCAATAAAGTAACATTTTTAATGCTTCGAGGGGGTGTTAAACATTGCATTTTTAACACGTTTGTAGAAAAAATTACTTGTTCGCCCATTTTAACTTTTACGCCATTTAAATCGAAGATGATGGTCAGTCCTCGTTGTTGCATACGGTGTACTGAGAGCAGATTATATGGAACCTCGGGGCAGAACAGGACGTTTTCCAAATGACCATTCACTTCTAAATTTGTTGTAACGGCAACTGTTCCTTTTTTGGTTGCAACAACGGATGTTCCACTTTTAGCGATACCAATGCTTATTGGAACTGGTAGTTCATCGAATGATGAAAACACATCATCTCTGTTGACGATATGGTCAGTTGCGCCTGAGTCCAAGATAAATTGTATTTCACTTCTGGTTGTAGAATTTTCTTGGTTGCTTCTAAGCATAAAAGCAAAACTTTTATCATTTTTTTGCACTGTTTGTAGTGTGCATGGGCGAGATTGACTTGAGGTGTTTAGAGTTTGCTTATAATAATAGCAATCTTGTTTTACATGGTTACTTCGGCCACAATGATTGCACTTGATGTTAGATAATTTTCGCTTTGAAATAGAAGTATTATATTTTGGTGTTTGTGGTTTAAATTTATTTTTGAAATTATTTTTCTTTGCAGGAAAACTAGGTTTGAATTGACGTTGCTGTTGTTGTCCTCTTAAACTGGTAACTTGCAATACTTTGGTACTGGTTCCTTCTCCTGCCTTTAACTTCACCTCATGATCCAACAATCTGGTTTTAACGAATGCTAGTGTGAGATTTTCATTATTTAAAGTCTCCAATGCTGTTATAACACCATCATATTCTGCTGGGAGAGTGAGCAATAAGTGAGATACTCTATCCAATTCATCCATTTGCGCTCCAGCTGCAATCAATTCAGCAACAATACTTTCAAAAACTGTATAATGTTTCAATAAACTTTCCTCACGTGCCAGCTTTAATGTCAACAAGCGTTTACGTAATGCAAGTTGAGAAGCTAAGCTTTTTCGTTCGTAAATAGCATCCAAGCTTTTCATTATTTCTTTAGCGTAAACTTGCTCTTGAGCAAAACTCAGAAAAGAATCACTCAAGTACTCCACTATAGTATTTTTGGCAATTAAATTGTGTTTTAGCCACTGAGTAGAAGGTTCATCAGGAAGTTCTTTGTTTATTACATATACAACTTCCAACTCCGCTAACAACGAGTTTATGCGAAACTTCCATATTCCGTATCGCTCGCCGTTAAATTGTTCTATTCTATATGCCGTTTGCTTGTTTTATTATCCATTTTGAAACACACAACTGATTATTTCTTTTAATTTGGATTCTCACTAAACTTGATAACAAAAGTTAATGAGGAAACAATATTGTAGAACTGGGCCCATAACCTATTAGAAGAATGAAAGGTATTTTGGGCTGAAATCAAACAAATGCTATTTGCTCAATATATGCGTATATTGGAACAAATGTTGAACCAAAACTAACTTGGCAAAATCAAATAAATGTATTCATACATAGGAAAACCTCGAAACGTGTTTACATTAACACCCTGAATTTTAATGATGTTTTGATAAACAAGTGACACCAAATAAAATATAAATAAGGGAAGTTTAAGTTTTGCCTTTATAACTATATAATATTAAATTATTATATTATGTAATAGAAATATTGATATTCATATATCTAATATCTAAAGACCCAAAAATCCTGATTATCCAAAGTACGCACGTCCATACTCTATATAACCGTTACATAACCGAGTTTCCAGAATATACATACATACAGGGTGAATTACTAAGCGCGCGGTCGTCCATATCTCCTATACTAACGAAGATTGAAGAAAAAACTAAATAAAAAACTTGTAGATAAACTGTTGGAAACACAGAGGGAAGCAATTAAACAATGTGGTTTGGTTGAACTCAAGATAAGGATTGAAAAACTGTCAATTATTAACCAGCAGAATGTTATAAATTATATTACAGGTGACCAGTCAATAAACTAAAACTAGTTAAAGTTCGTTTCACGCAAATCAATGTGCTTAGAACGCTCATGGAAGATTGGATTAACTGACAATTTTTGCGCACTTTGATTATCATTGTATATTTTGATGCAATCCAATTTTCCGATCAGATTTCGGAGATATATCGTTTATTTAGTCGCTTCACTCAGTGCCATAAACTCCGCTTCCGTGTTGGAAAGAGCTACTGTATTCTGTTTCTTGCTTTTCCAAGAGATGGATTCTCCAGAAAGTTTAAATAAGTACAATACCTGTATATGATTTCCTATCAGTTTTGTTTGACGCCCAATCAGCATCTACGTAACCCCTCTGAGGCTCACCATCTTCTAAGAAAACCAAGGAATAAGTCTTAGTACCCTGCAAATATCTTAGCACTCGTTTAGCACACTTCCAGTGATATTCTGTATAACAATTATTGAATTGAGACAAAAAACTAACAGCATAAGTTAAGTCTGGTCTGGTTAATACTGCAAGGTACATTAAACTTCCTATAAGTCTCTGATACGGAATGTCTTTATCATTTGCACTGTTTTTACTCTTCTCGACACTAAAATTACTGTCTATAGGAGTGGTAACACTTTTACAATCTGTCATGCCAAATCTTTTCAAAATTTGTTTTGAATAAGCTTTCTGATCTTACATAATCTGACTCTTTTCTTTATCATGCCTAATTCTTACTCCTAAACATTGTTTTGCTTCTCCAAGATCTTTGATTTTAAATTTTGAACCTAATTGTTGTTTTAAATACTGTATGTACAGTTTTATCGTCATTAGAAAATATAAAAAAATCATCAACATACAATGCAACTACAGTAAGCAAATTATTTTGTCTATTAATATACAAGCACACAAGCAGGGCTCATGCATGGATTAAATCCATTGGATTTACTAAAATTCAATTTTACCATAAATTCATCTACACGTTTTTTTCATGCACGAGAAGATTGTTTCAGACCAAACTGCCTTTTTTAATTTGCATATTTCAGTTTCAGACTCTTTGTTGAAACCTTTAGGTTGTCTCATGTATATAGTTTCTTCTAAAAAACCATTTGAAAAAGCCGTTTTAACATCTAAGTGACTTATCCTTAAATCTAACTGTACTGCCAACGCTACTAAAAAACAAGGCCTATAGTTTATTACAGCAACGCGAGCTGTCATTGCTGTCGCCCCTACAGTATGTCCTAACTTGATAGGCAAAAAAAATATAGAAATCTTCATTTGGTTAAATTGTGTGATGGAACGTTTTTTCTTTTTTTTGCGGAAATTCGAAGTATTATTCTGTTTTACATAAACAGGGTTGTAATTTGGACCAACGCGAATAATTTTGAACGTTCATCCGTCGGACTTTTTTTAAACAGTGTAGCTACAGGCGAATTTCCAACTATTTTTGCATCAGTAGCGAGAAAACTACACGTTCAAAAAATTTGAAAAAAATATATGTCGCGTAGAATTGCAGTAGTAGTTCGTAATAAAATAACAGGAAACTTCATCTATTCGTTTTAAAATAAATGGTGAAAAACTACTTTTTTCTCCAAACGTCAAAAAAACGTCACTTTGTCAGCACCTGTCAAGATGTTCGAAATTTAATTTCTATGCTGGTAGGCAAATCCAACGGGTTAACACCTGTCGAGGTGGTAGAAATTTAATTTCCATGCTGCTAGGCAACCGCAGCGGCAGTAGAAGTACTTTTAGTGCCGCTGGAGCGGCAGCAAAAGTACTTTTAGTGCCGCTCGTACTTTTACTGCCGCTTAACCATTCATCTAGCCCCGAGCTTACCCCATCCGTTTGGAGAGAAAATAGCGTGTTGCATACGGAGTAGAAGCACTTTTTTGTGCTTCAGCAGTATTGCAAGCCTCACTACGTTCGGCTTGCAAACCTACTGCTTCAGCACAAAAAAGTAAAGCTTCTACTCCTAATACAACAATATACTATTTTTTCAGTTTTTGCGATATCTCAAAAATGGCGAGTCAAATTTGTTGTGTAAGCGGGTTGGAAAACCTACTAGTGAAGATTTTTAAGCATTTCACTTTATTTTCTTGTGTTATCAATTGAATCAGACGAGACGTACATAAGTGTATCAATTTTTTTTTATAATCATAAAGCCGGGCTCAGACGACTCGTGTACTTGGCGAATACACAATTATTCGCGTACTTGGCAAGTATACTAGCTTTGCGAATTGCGATGGCAAGCAGGGCGCTCACACGACGTGTTCAATTCACAAGTACGCGAGCGCGAACACTTGGCTAAACCTTCATGCTCGTCAAAAACTAAATGAAATAGTTGCAGTAAAAGCCAATTATTTGTGTATTTCGTTTGAGCGCCTCTACAAGTATAGACAAGTATGAAATTGGCAAGTGTACGAATAATCGTGATCCCTTTGACTCGGGACATTTTTACCGACAAGAAATGGAAAACCAACGAGTGACAAATAATTGTACAAGTAACCCACTCACACGACATGGCAAGTATATGCAAGTAACGATTATTCGTCAAGTACACGAGTCGTTTGAGCCCGGCTTAATAATAATTTTTTAGTTGCGTAGCAATCGTCTAACAAAGAAAAAACTTACAAACTAGATTCAAAATCAAAAAAAAAAATGCTGCTCATCAATGTCAATGTCTCTTCTTTGCCGACTGGTGCTAACTGTCTCTATTGAAAAAGTCGAATTCACATTGATGGTTGGGATTTAAAGCTCAATTCATAAGCGGCGCAAACATAAGCCACCCCCTTGAAACATGTTTCAAAATACGAAACAGTTTGTTTGTGAAAATAATTTCACATAAAATGTCTGTGCACTCGCGTTACGGATATTCACATACAATGTCTGCACTCGCGATACAGTTTAGTGTTGATTTGGTAGAATACAGACTTTAAGAACCGGTCTTTTAAAAATGCCTGATGAAGTTTTGAAAGTTACTGATCGTATTATACCATCATTTCCCGGGTGTAGTTCAGTTATTCTTCCTAGCTTCCATTTAAGCGGTGGAAGTCCATCTTCTTTAACGACAATCAATGTACCAATCTTCAAATTTTGCTGGAAGTTTTGTTTCCACTTGACTCGTTCTTGTAAGGTCGATATATATTCAATGGACCATCGTGACCAAAAATGTTGCAGTAACTTTTGCAATCTTTCAAATCTAGAGAGTCGGTTCTCGTTTATTTCATTATAGTCATAATCAGGAATTGAGGTCAGTGTCTCGCCAATAATGAAATGTGCGGGAGTTTAAGGAGTTGGATCATTGGGATCCTGTGAAAGTGGGCAAAGTGGCCTGGAATTGAGGCAAGCTTCAGTTTGGTATAAAAGTGTTGTAAAGTCCTCGTAAGTCAGAGAAACCTCTCCTATGACTCGTTTCATTCGTTGCTTTACAGACTTGACGCCTGCTTCCCATAACCCCCCTTGATGTGGTGCGCGTGGTGTGATAAACCTCCATTGAATGCCGTCATTCAATAAAGCAGTATGGATTTTACATTCATTTTCCATGAAAAATCGTTGAATTTCATTATTTGCACCAACATAAGTACTACCATTAACTGAATGTATTTCAAGAGGTTTGCCACGTCTTGACATAAAACGGCGTAATGAAGCTAAAAAACACTCAATGGTAAGATCTGTCACCACTTCAAGATGGATTGCCTTTGTAGAGAAACAAACAAATAATGAAATGTAACATTTTGTTAATTTGAAATTTCTATCTCGAAGCAAAAAAGGACCCGCATAATCAGCTCCACAAATAAAAAATGGTCTGGCAGGCATAACCCGTTTTTCGGGAAGATTTACCATAAGATGAACTTCAGGTTTCGCATTGACTCTGAAACAACTCATGCACTCGTGAATAACTTTTCGAATGAGATTACGACCAGATAAAGGCCAAAAACGTTCTCGAATTGAGGCTAAAAGTTGTTGTTGACCGCAATGGAGTAATCGTAAATGTTCATAACGTGCAATTAAAACGGTAAAATGGTGACTGCCAGATAGAATAGCAGGGTGCTTTTTCAGATAGTTAAATTTTGAATTGTTCAAGCGTCCACCTACGCGTATGATTTGATGAGTTTGGTCAAATAATGAGTTTAAGCTTAAAAGTTTACTTTTTTTGTCTAGTGGTTTTGAATTAATCAATCTGTTATATTCGTCAGGAAAACATTCAATTTGAACCATTTTAATTAAAAAATTTATTGATTTGTTTAAATCCTGTTCTGTTAATTGTCTTCCAGAAATACGCAAATGCTTTAAGTTTCTGCAATTTCCTATAAAACGTAGTACGTAAGCAAGATTGCGCTGCAAACAACCAAAATCTGAAAACCTAGAAATATATTCAGAGAAATCTTTAGTTAAACTGGTAAGACAGGTCACAGAAATGGTGCGCAACTCTGGCAAAGTCGATTTTTTAATTTGGACTGGATATTCGGGCCATTCAGCTTCTGGCAAAACTAACCAATGGGGTCCATGGAACCACTTATTTGAATTTATCAAAGTGTTGGGATCTATACCTCTTGATAAAAGGTCTGATGGGTTATCTAACGTATTGATATATTTCCAGTCCTTAGAATTAGAAAGCGTTTGAATTTGTGATACACGATTTGCCACGAAAATTTTGAGTTCATGAGGTGATGTATTTATCCATGAAATCGCAATAGTTGAGTCACACCAGTAAACGGTTTTAGAAATGTTGATATTTATTGCTCTTTTCACTCTCTCAACCAGTTCGCTAAGCAAAAGGCACCCAGATAATTCTAATCTTGGTATTGTAATAGTCTTAATGGGAGAAATTCTTGTTTTTGCACAAAAAAGATTGGAAACGCAATTTCCAAAGCTATCTGTACATCTTATAAATACTGAAGTGCCGTATGCTGCTTCAGAGGCATCAGAAAAACCGTGTATTTGAATTGTTAAGCAATTAGCAGTTAAAACATGTCTCGAGATTTTAAAGTTACCTATTAAGAATTGGCAACTGTGATTTATAATTTGACCAAATAGTGTATAAGTCAGTGGGAATCGACTCGTCCCAAGATATTTTTAATTTCAAAAGTTTTTGTATAATAATTTTAGCTGTAACAGTTACCGGAGAGAGAAGGCCTAAAGGGTCAAAAATTTGCGAAATGGAACTCAAAATTAATCTTTTTGATATTTTTCTCGAAGTGTCTAATAACGTGATTTTGTATTCCAAAGTATCGCTGGATGCATTCCAGACTAAACCCAAAGTTTTTTGTTCCTGGTCAGTACCAAGTTGTACAATATTTGATTCGTCATTACTTTGCATCAAAGTTTCGTCATTAGATTTCCACTTTCTAAGATAGAAACCATATTTTTGTAATAAATTTGAAAGTGTCAGTTTTATTTCTTTCACTTCCTCAGAGGATTTTCCTCCAGTTAAAAGGTCGTCAACATAAAAATCTTTAAGAATTATTGAAGCTTATTCAGGATGAGTTGTCAAATTTTGATAAGCAACTTCATGTAAAGCCCGAATAGTTAAAAAAGCTGATGAAACCAAGCCATAAGTTACAGTATTGAGAGTATATGATTTAATTTCATCGTCGGGATTGAAACGCCATAAAATTTTTTGGAAATTACATTGACTTTCATTTAAATATACACAGCGGTATATTTTCGCAATATCTGCTCCCAAAACCACATTGTGGATACGAAAACGTAGCAAAATGTTAAATAAAAAATCTTGTATAGTGGGGCCAGTAAGCATTAAGTCATTAACTGAAACTCCAGACGTGGTAGGAGCACTACCGTTGAAAACAACTCTTAATTTAGTCGTTGTTGAAGTTTCTTTAAAAACAGAATGATGTGGCAAGAAAAAACAAGAATTATCCTGCGAATCAGCAAGGGACATATGATTCAAATCAATATATTCCTGTATAAAACTATGATACTGTTGTTTTATGTTCGGATTTTTCTCAAGCTTTCGTTCCAAAGATAAAAACTGATTTGTGGCATTAGTTTTTGAATCTCCCAGACAGGAAAGTGATTGTTTAAGCGGCATTAAAACGGTAAAACTGCCATCTGGGGTTTTGAAAAGTAGTATCTTTAAAATGTTTTTCACAAAAAAAATCGTCTTCTGAGATGTACACTGCCGAGCATAAAATTAGGGTCACCACATAATTTGCAATTATTTTTGAAATTTTTAGTTTTTGCGAATTTTTTTTTGGGTGTACAGTTTACTAACTTTATGTGATAACTTTATCGTAGTTGCTTGAATTAAAAAACGTTCTTGTTGTTTTGTCCCAAGTTTATTAAAGATAATACAAATGAAAACTTTAATTTGATTTTTTCTCTAGTCGAATCAAAAGAAATTTTAGGAACTTCAGTAGCGAGTATTTCCTCATCTGGCATTGATAACAGCTTGCAAACGACGAGGCATGCTTTGGATCAGATTTTGGATGACCTCCTGGGGAAGATTTTCCCATTCCTGCATCAGTATGTTGCAAAGCTCTCTAGAGTTTCTAGGGGCCGGTACATGTCGCCGTAAACGTCTTCCCATCTCATCCCAAACATGCTCGATGGGATTCAAATCTGGGCTTCGAGCAGGCCAAACAAATCTCACGATTTGAACTTCGTCAAGATAAGCATTAACAAACTGAGCAGTGTGGGGCCGTGCATTATCATGCATAAAGGTTGCGCCTTCTCCAAGAAAACCCATGAACGGTACAACATGGTCTTCTAGAACCTGTGTGAGGTACCTATGTGCATTTAAAGTCCCATTCTGGGTAAAGGCTAACTCCGTGCGAGCATGGAACGAAATCCCTCCCCATGCCATAAGTGAGCCTCCGCCAAATGGAAGTCACTCTGCGATACATGCTCCAGCATATCTCTCGCCTTGTCGACGCCACACTCTAACACGTTTGTCTGAGCCCGTAAGGCAAAAACGGGATTCATCGGAGAACAATACCTGACTCCAATCCTCTATTGTCCAAGCCAAGTGTTCTCGTGCAAAATTTAATCTTGCGATTCTGTGTTCACGGGAAAGCGGCGGTCCAGTAGCCCTGGTTCGAGAAGATAATCCAGCAGCATGAAGTCGCCTCCTTCCTAACTGTCCACTCACTTATGTTTACATTTCTGACTTCTTGCAGATGATTTCGAAGGGAAACTGCCGTATCTGTTCGGTTTCTCAATGCACTAGAAACGATAAAGCGGTCGTCTCTAGCTGTTGTACTCCTTCCTCTTCCCGAACCAGGTCTTCGGGTAAGAAGACCAGTCTCTTGGTACCGTTGGCATATTCGTTGCACACTGGAAAGGCTTACATCAAAGTTTCTTGCAGTTTCGCGCTGACCGCGACCATCTTCTATAGCCGCCACAATTCGTGCCACAATTACTGGATTTTTGGCCATTTTGCTTGAAAATAGCATCAATAGTAACCAAGCAATTTGCAATTGAGAGATACTATGCATGGAATACACAAATATGCTGATAATGGTTTTTTTTTATCAAACTTTAAACAAAACAACAACAACTTTTTTTAATTCAAACAACTACGATAAAATCATCACATAGAGTAGTAAACTATGCTACACCCACAAAAAAATCTCAAAAACTTAAAATTTCAAAAATAATTGTGAATTATTGGGTGACCCTAATTTTATGCTCAGCAGTGTATTTAGTTTTAGGATATTCTTCTAGACTCCAAAATTTTGTCAACTGTCTGTCAATGTCAATAGACGATAAGTAACAGTTGGTTTGATTTTCAAAGTCATTACTCAAGATTGTACCCAAGCAAGTTTGTTGTTTCTGAGGTATTGAAATTGGTCCAGAAATTATCCAACCAAGTTTGGTTTTTTGTAAAATAGGGCATTTTTTGCCAATTTTTATTTGGCCGATGCATAACAAATCCCAAAATAGATCTGCACCAATAAGCAAATCGATTGTGGTAGACTGGAAAAAGTCATGATCAGCAAGTGAAATAGTCTGAGGTATGTTCAAAAATTGTGGTTCAAAACTAAATGATGGTAAGTTTCCTGTTATGCCTGGAAACACTAGGCAGTGAAGTTGGGCTTGAAAATTGTTGAATCGTGACTTTATGTTAACAGAAACACTACACTTAATTTTGTGATTTGACTGACCTATACCAGAAACTGGCATGTTTGTTTTTGTTTTTGGAAATTGTAAAATATCACAAAGTCGTTGACTTATAAAGTTACTTTGACTTCCATTGTCCAGTAAAACTCTACAGTCATGTAGGTTGCCTTGAACATCATTATATTTTGACAATGGCAGTCGACAATAAACTTGATTTTTCGTTAGTAGAATTAGTAAATAAACTTGTATGTGTATGGTGTGCTTGTTTATCTTTTTCAGTGACTTGTGAATTATCAGAACTTGTTTCATCTTGTTTTGTTATTGTAGATGCCGCATGGTTTGTAAGATTGAGTGAATGAGGTATGTTTGATGTTGAATTTTGAAAATGCAAAAACGTGTGATGCATGCCAGAACACTTACGACACCCAGGGGATCTACATTCTTTTGTCGCGTGATTATCTCCTAAGCAGTTTATACATAGACGTATTCGTCTTGCATTGTTTAATTTCTCAAAGGCGTTTAATTTTAAAAAAGACCCACACGTATAAATTGTATGACACATTGGACATTTTTTGACCTCAGCAACATGGCCTTTGGTGGAAAATTCTTTTTTGTGGAATGGGGTTTTTGGGTAGGACGGTTTTTAAGTTGAAAAAATATCTTTTGTATTTGCGTTTAAAGATTGTAAAATTCGACATTTTTCTTTTAAAAAATCAATTAAATCCTTTTGTGTAGGAATGTTAGTAAAATTTCCCCTTGCCTCCCATGCGCGGCGTGTGCTGCTGTCAAATTTGTTTGTAATTAAATAAATCAAAAGATCGTCCCATTGATCAGTGGGTCGTCCAAGAACCTGTAAAGCTCTTAAATGCTTCTGCAATCCATCCAGTAGTTGTCGCAAACCGTCATATGACTCTTTCTGTAAAACTGGCAAGTTAAAAATCGATTTAATATGAAAATTAATCGAAAGCTGTTTATTTTCGTATCTCTCCTCTAGTAAGGACCAGTCTTGATTAACCTACTGCGCAACTCATCTAAGTTTAACGTATTGCTCGTAAGATCCAATGCATTGAAGCAGTGGCGTATCCAGCCTGAGGTCCTGGGGGGGGCAGACCAGATGCCCGCCGGCGGAAATTTTTTTAAGGTTCCACGCCCAAAAGTCGTTAAAATCACACATCTTGATGGCATATTCGCGCGCTTCTAATACTTTTATAGGACAAAAAATATATTTTTTAGGCGACTGTCACAAAAAGATTAGTTTTACGGATTCAATATCATCCCTAAAGTATATCTTTTTTGGCCGCATTTACTTTACGGCCGCATTTACTTCACGGCCGCATTTGCTTTATTACTTTACGGCCGCTTTTACTTCACGGCCGCTTTTACTTTACGGCCGCTTTTACTTTACGGCCGCATTTACTTTACGGCCGCTATATAAAGGGTGTTTTTTTTAGAGGTTTGTTTTTCTACCTAGTAACACTGTTCCTAGTGACAGTAAATTTGACAGGTGACAGCTCATTTCCGTTCATTATATCTTGCCATTTCATTATGAAAAGACTTACGCCAGAGCAACGCTTGCAAATTGTACAAATTTACTTCGAAAATCGTGATTCATTTCGCGAAACTTCCGCTATGTGCGTTACGTCCATTTTACGGTCAAAATAATCGTCCATCTCAGCAAGTTATTCGGACAACCATGACTCGTTTTTGCACTACGCATACTCTGATTGATAATCCAGAAAAACTCCTTGTTTGGTGTGCTTGTTGAGTTAGTGGAATCATTGGCCCATATTTATTTAAAAATGATGCCAGCCAGAACGCGACAGACAATGGAGAGCGGTATCGATTCTTAATTACCCACTGACTTTCTTGTTCCCCAGTTGAATAGCATTAGTGTGGAAGAGTTTGGGTTCCAACAAGATGGCGCAACATGCCACACAGCGCGTGACACAATCAACTTATTTCAGAAAACATTCAATGTCCGTATAATTTCGCGCAATGAACTTGTGAATTGGATTCCTCCACGGTGGTGTGATCTCACATTTATGGATTCAATTCTATGGAGATATGTGAAGTCGCTAGTCTACGGTAATAAACCAACAACGTTGAATCGGCTGGAAGCCAACATTTGCCGTGTGATTGCCGATTAACGTTCCCAGATATTCGAAAAAGTGGTCCAAAATTGGACTCCCAGACTGAGCTTCGTTCGAGCCAGTCGCGGCGCTCATATGCCCCAAATCATTTTTAAGCACTAATGGCATGAAATTAACTTTCTATTAAAGTCAATATCATGGCCGTTTACATGATTTTTATGAGTTATATTCCAGTTCAAAGTTCTATACCTCTAAAAAAAACACCCTATACTTTGGTGAAAATATATAAACAGACAATCGGAAACGCGGTCCGTAACTATTATATTCACAACCAATAAATAGTTAGCAACCACAATGGAACCAAATTTTTGATTTTAGCCCTATCCTATTACTTTTTCAAAAAAGCACAATATAGGATACCATGCGAAAAAGTGGGCAATTTTCTATAATCACACTTCCTTTATTGTAGTTTTTGTTACTAATAATTATGTATCTACCTATCTTTGCTGGATTATTTATCTAATCAATGAAAAGTTAAAGCTCCTGTTGAATTTTCGTCTTTTTTCAAGAAAAAACACTCGCCTAAAAAATTTTGTGTGCACCTCGGCCGAATGATCTTTTTTGGCCTCACCTGATATTTGCTTGGCCTCGGCTACGCCTCGGCCGCAAATTTCTGATTCGGCCAAAAAAGATCAACTTTACGGCCTTGGTACACAAATAACTATTTACCGAAAAATAAGGTAGAGTCATGGTTCCGTATTATTGGCCGCCACTGATAAAATGTTTGGGCTGCTCATTGAAACGATAAGACAAGAGGTTTATAACTGAAATTATTTATTTTCCTAAGAAATCGACTTTCAAGATATAAGTAACACATAGCACAAAACATAAAACCAAAGTAAAGATAAATTCAAAGGTGTGTAATACATACGTACATAAAAATAGTTATTTTCCAAACAATAAGTGCGCAGACTTTCCCGCACGAAAAAGCAGTTAGACGAACGACGCGAAGCGGAGTTCGGATAAGCTTTCAGTGCGGGAAAGACACTTTGCGCAAGTGTTAGGAACAATACTTTTTCTTCGAGTGTTTGAAGATATGCATAGCATCCAGAAGAGCTGTACCTAATCTTCTTAAATGTTTCCAGATGCTCAAAACTGTTAATTTTCCCCCTTAGTTTAATGTGCTGTGTTTTTTTTTAGTGATCAGCTTGACTTTATTTGCAACAGTGGTTATGCTAGCGACGTTTACTTAAAATTTGTTTTTCCTGCTAAATTTGAAGACTAAACTTATCAGGATGATATTTTTTCATGTGACTTTTCAAATTAGTTCTACATAGCAATAACGATGCTCCAAAATATCCTATCCATGTTTGCTTGCATTATCATAGATCTTATTTTGTACATTGGTGTCTGATTCATTCTTTCCGTAACACCATTAAGTTGAGAAGTATATAAACGAGTATAACACTGTCCAACTTTTATGATCTGATACTCCAAAGGAATGTGAGTTGGTAACTTGGTGGCTCCCCACGCCAATGGTCACCTGTTTTTGCTAGATTTTTCCTCCCCTCACTCTTCATACAGGAAGTGTCAAATTAAAAAAGCTAAACATTACATGGATACCTTTCTTGCATAGACCGATTAACAATAACGTATGACGTATGGACGGAGTTTCGAGAGAGAATAGCGATGACAGAAGAGTAAAGAGAGATAGCATCAGCGCATTCAAATATACGTGGTTTTGCTGGTCGTCACGTGATTGCATCATAGACTGCTTCTTGTCATACTCATTAATTTTCTATTCCGCTATGTCACTTTCATTCTGTCACCATGTTTGCTGCGTGTGCTAAATGGAGATCGACTCCGTCCATATTTTAGTATTAATAGGTCTATGCTTTCTTGGAACAAAAATAACATGAAGCCCTTCTTTTCGAATAGGTATTAGTTTGTACATCCAGAAACCCACAAAACATTAAGAAATCCGGTAGGTAATACGGTAATTTTGCGTAGCAAGAAATGAGTGTGCAAAGAGGTTCCGTGCGCAAAGGTAAACTTTGCGCACGCCAATAAGTGTGCAAAGTATTAACTTGGCGCACGCGAGTAAAAAATAGTTATTTTCCTAACAAGTGCGCAAAGTGTTACTTTTCCGCACGCAAACACAGTTATACGAACGACGCGAAGCGGAGTTCGGATACGTGTTTGCGTGCGGAAAAGACACTTTGCGCACGTGTTAGGAACAACATTTTTCCTACGAGCTTCATATCAGGTAGGTAACAAGAAAAATTTAAAAAAAAAACGATAATTTGTTCAATTATTTTTAATTAACTTGAAGCGAACCTATACATTTATCAAAAAATTACCTAACAAAAAAAAATAGCAGAAAATCCTCGTCAGAGCTGTTCATCTCAAAGCGTTTAAATTTGATGATAAAGTTTGTAGATTCTTGCATATAAATAGAGAACAAATCTGACAATGTGTCAAGGTTAATTTATATTTGGTGTTTGTATTGATGTTGGCTGATATAGAAACAGAGAAAAAATTTGTCATCATGTGTCAAAGTCGACAGGTGCACTTATTGTTGCTTGACAATTATTTTTACTTTTCGGCACTCAGTGCGGATAAGGCCTGTATCCGCACTGAGTGCGGAAAAGTGTAACTTTGAGCCCGAAAATGCATGCGGAAAAGTACTACTTTGCGCACGCTCGTAGGAAAAATATTTTTAGTCATTTGAGATATTTTTGAGAAATAAAAAGTTGTTGCTCTGGGGGGGGGCAATTGCCCCCTTTGCCCCCCCTCCTGGATACGCCAGTGCATTGAAGTACGTTTCAAATCGTTAAAAGCCTGTTTTAAAATTTTTCTTTTCCTTTTTTCGTGTTTCAATTCATCAGTCATTTTTCAAAATAGATGAGTAGGTATTAAATTTTAGAAAAAATAGTCGTCAAATCCGTAAAACTTCAAATAAACTTGTCAAAAAGTTGGAAATTGCTTGTTCTGGTTGTCTAGTAACGTCAAAATTCTAAAAATGGCAAAATACTAACTTTGTTGCTTGTAAAAATAAATAAAATCGTTAAATAAACAGCTTAGTAGCTTGTACAATCGTTTAAAATTGTGAAAGGTGGAATAGTGGCGTGAAGCTTGTAAAAAAATTAGTTAAAAATGCAGATTAAAATTGTCAAAATACCAAATTTCGGCTTTGGGAAGTACCAAAAGGAACACACTACCTCATTTGTTTTTGAATTCCTGTTAAAACCAAAATGCAGGCACTATGGTGTTTGTTTTGTATAAAAATCCAATCCAATGTTCTTGTCAATCAACAATATTTTAGTTTTGTTCACAAATTGTTCATAATTTCTTGTAAAATGTTCATAAAAATAGTCCAAAATCGTTAAAATGAACAAAGTTAATTAAAAAACACCTGACGTGGGCTTCTGTTCTGCACGTCCAAGCTCCAAACTCGCATGTTTCTGTGCAGATTATCAAAAAAACTCACAAAAAGTATCCAAAGGTTCAAAGGTTGTCCAAAAACTGGTGATATCCGTGCTGTCGAAGGACCAAATGTTGTGTAAGCGTTTTGGAAAACCTACTATTTTCACTTTATTTTCTTGTGTTATCAATTGAATCAGACGAGACGTACATAAGTGTATCAATTTTTTTTTATAATCATAATAATAATTTTTTAGGTGCGTAGCAATCGTCTAACAAAGAAAAAACTTACAAACTAGATTCAAAATCAAAAAAAAAAATGCTGCTCATCATTCAATGTCAATGTCTCTTCTTTGCCGACTGGTGCTAACTGTCTCTATTAAAAAAGTCGAATTCACATTGATGGTTGGGATTTAAAGCTCAATTCATGAGCGGCGCAAACAAAATTTGCTTAAAAAAATTATGGATTAAAGGATATCAATAACCATAAAACATATATTTTTTTGGAATTTTTGAACACATGATTAGAAAATAGGGGTTGACTTTAAACCTTAAGGTATTGTTCATCGATTTTAATCCTGATACTCGGACGGAATGTGAGCTGGTGGCTCTCTACATTAGAACGCCAATGGTTACCTGACGTCACAGCTGTTTCTGCCATATGAAACACCCCCTCGCTCTTCATACCGCAACAATGGACGAACAATACTAAATCTTACCACAGGTGCGAAAGTTTCTGTGTAGTCGATTCCTTCCTTCTGAGTAAAGCCTTTAGCTACCAATTTGACCCGATAAATTGGCTTATTTTCACTGTCGCTCTTCACTTTGAAGACCCATTTACAATCTACAACTGTCCCGTTTTCCGAAATGCTCACTTAATCCCAAGTATTATTTTCTTCGAAAGAACTTAATTCATCCAGCATCGCTTGCTCCCATTTTTCACCATCTGGCCGAGCTAAAGCTTCTGAAACTGTTGCTGGCACATCCTCAAAATCAAATTCACTATTTGGAATCTCAGAGCATAGGTAAGTTACATACTCGTCAAATGTTTTTGGTACTCTCTTTCTCTCAGATCTTCTTATTCTCAATGGTTCTTGAACTGTGGCTGGAAAATCATTGTCGCTTGATGCACGATGCACCTAATTCTGATTCTTCTTCATGACAATCGAAGACATCAAAATTATCATCAACTGGAGTTTTCCCCACTGAAGCTGCATCTTCAGCTTCTGAAACCATTGCAAAACTTTCTTCTAAGCCATTTTGTGTTTTATCTATAACAATATCAAATTCTTTGCTAACCTTTTCGTTAATTAACACATCGCGGCTTATTATATGACTTCATTCTTGTCAGGAGTTATAGACATGAACCAATACGTAAACTGCCAATACCAGGAATATATTGGACGACTCAGCATAATCATAGAATAAGCATATTTTGTATTTTATTATTTCATGGAAGCTTTTTACATAGAATGAGTTTAGTCTTTGGTCACACACTGTACCAGTAAGTTAAGTCTTACTAAAATAAATCTTTTTTAAAAAGCATTCTACTGGTTTGAGTATTTAACTCCCGACTATCCGCTTCGCCTTTCTACAAGTGGTCGGGACATAACGTATCGACAGTTGTGAGTTTAAAATGGACACTTGCTTCTATTTGACAAGTTAGTCATGTCAATTCTAAACATTTAATGCTTCCTTAAGCAGTGGCGTAACTAGAGGGGGGCCTGGGGGGGGCCGGCCCCCCCTGGACGTCGCTAGGCCACCCCCAGAAAAAACTTCAATAATTTGGTATTTTATGAAGGCTACGTTACCTATTATAATTTTATGTTATTACGTTATTGCCTACTAAATTTGAGCGGTAATGCGCGGCGATCCCGATCGACCCCATTCGATTCTCCGATCCACCAACTAACGGGCTGTGTGCAATTGTGCCACCCAAAGGTCAGTGCAAATTGCGATGGCAGAAGTGATACAGTATACCAAAGTTATTAAATTAGCATTAGCAATATAACAGATTAATTTGGGAGTTTGACAAAATATTTTTCTTGTGAATCCGTGAATCGGTGTTTCTGATATATACTTTACAGTGACTGATAAGCTGGGTTAGCTAAGTAAGTGATTTAAGCCCGGTTTAGTCAGCTTATAGCCTATAATTGCACTGTTCTACTTTTTTAAAGATTCCAATAAGTCGCAATAACAGGCCCTAGACCACTGGCCCTAACTACGAGGGGGCATTGGGGCAGGTGCTCCCATGAGCAACCTCTCATGGGTGCTCGGAGCTCTCGTAGAGAATACAAAAGTACAAACGTATTTAATGGTCATTCCGTTTCGTGTGGTAATATCAGTATCATGTACACTTGGCCAAACATAAAACTGGTACAGGCAATATATTTTTTCCAAATTTGCCTAGTGTGAGTCAGGCTTAACTACAAAAAGTCTGTTCTGAAAAACTTAGGTCAGACAGTTTTTGTCAATGTCAAAGATGAACAAAGGTAAAATCTGTTTTTTTTTTAAAGATAAAAGTCAAATTGACATTATGTTGGCAATACAATGTAAAATTTTCAATGCTTTTAAATTCTTATGTAGAAAAGGCTTGTATTGCCAACATAGTTACTAAATTTTTGACTTGGAAAATTATCTTTAAAAAAAAAAACAGACTTTAAATCCTGCGTTTTTATTCTCATCAAATTTTACCGATGGATCCACCATTCTATGTCGGTCATTGTCATTTTCCATTTACTAAATAAAGATAACTAACTCATCGGTGAATTCACCGGTTATATTTGGTTAAAAGATGATACTGACTTGACCCTTTTTGTCATTTTTGAGGTGATAAAAAAGAGGTCGATTCACTCAATACAACACAATGGGAAAATATGTACCAGTTGTATGATTGGCCAAGTGTACTTGATTGAGACAAGAAGAAGTTTGAGATTTACCAATTAGAAATTGTTCAAATGTTGCTTTGCAAGTGTTACATTCATTTTGCCTTTTCGTTTGAATTTTGCTTCGCAAGTGTCACATCACATTGTCACATTCATATTGCATTTTTGTTTAAATTGTGTCACTACTTATGATAGTTCATATTTTGATTATTACCGGCTCCTGATCATCCTCATAAAAATGATGTAAGAAATGGAAATTTTACTTGGTACCTATTTAGGTCAAGAAGAAGTTTGAGATTTACCAAGTAGAAATTGTTCAAATTTTGCTTTGCAAGTGTCACATTCATTTTGCCTTCTCGTTTGAATTTTGCTTCGCAAGTGTTACATCACATTGTCGCATTCCTATTGCATTTTTGTTTAAATTGTATCACTACTTAATGATAGTTCATATTTGGATTATTGCCGGCTCTTGATCACCCTTGGAAAAATGATGTAAAAAATGAAAATTTTACTTGGTACACTTGGCCAAACATTAAACGTACAGGCAATATATATTTTTCAAATTTGCCTAGTGTGTCAGGCTCATCAATAAAAAGTCTCTTGTGAAAAATTTAGGTCAGACAGTTTTTGTCAATGTCAAAGCTGAACAAAAGTAAATGCAACATGTTTTTATGTTATGTTTGGTTCAAAGGTGACTCTTTTCGTTATTTTTGAGGTGATAAAAAAGGTTGATTTACATAATACAACACAATAGGAAAATGCGTAGCAGTTTTATGATTAGCCAAGTGTATGTAATTTAAATTTACACAACTTTGTATAAGAATTATACAAGTCGAATTAGTCTTAGATTAGGGAGGTATTAGTATTTTGTCCTTTCGTTATTTGTGGTCAATTCTATGCTCTATTACTTTATATTGCTAATGTTGCTATTCTCCATCTCTATTCTTTGATAATAATCGGGATATAAGGCATTTTAGGACATAAAAGTAACAGGCATTTGTTCACTCCTCGCTTTTTAATGATGTGATATTTTCATGGCCTAAAATGCGTGCAGAAAAAAGCACTTTTCGCACGCTCGTAGAAAAAAAAAATGAAAAAATATGTACACTATAAAAAAGACGTTTTTAGGCGTGGCATCCGGAAAAAAAATTTCGCCTCCGCCTATAAACAAATTTATAAAAATATTATCCTGCGCCTATGAGGACTTTCAAAAATCGGCGCCTCTGCCAGGCCCACCCTAGGCCCCCCCCAGGTCAGATGGCTAGTTACGCCAGTGTCCTTAAGGTCTGAGGAAACCTCAAGGACCGACTTATAAATTCGACCCTTAAACAACCTTGATTCAAACCACATCTACGTTTTATTGATTTTTGAAGTTTTCTTATCTGTCGCGTGAAGCGTACACCGTGGCTGCTGGGTTCGATAATTGCATCTGCGAGCAAATTTTGACAGTCACGTGAATTGACTTATGAAAAAAAAAAAGTGATCACGTGACGTCCATCAAAATGGACCCCGCACACCTCTTATGGGTTTTTGGTTTTCTGTCAAACTCAATGAAATTTTGATATGTGGTATATTTTGACTTACTGATAAAAAGTTCTCATAGGCCCAATCCGATACTATGAATAGTTTCCGAAATACAGGTGGTTTAATGTCCAAGAAATGTACACATTTCATATGCATTCACATCTATCTGTAACCTATTAATGGGTCTGTCAGAGTGAATTTCATTGGCTGAAACTAGTTTTCCGACTGTTTCTGACTGTTTTCGACCAATCAAATTCGCTCTAACGGGTTTGTGATTTTTTCAGAAACAGACCTATTATTAGGTGACAGGTAGATATGAATACATATAAAATGTGTACATTTCTTGGACATTAAACAACCTGTATCTCAAAAACTAATCATAGGATTGGTTCGGGCCCATGAGAACTTTTTATTGGGGAGTCAAGGTCTAACACATATCAAAATTTCATTGAGTTTGACAGAAAACCAAAAACCCATAAGAGGTGTGCGGGGTCCTTTGCACTTTTTGCTCGCAGATGCAATTACCGAACCCATTCCTTAATTTTTTTTCTATGGCGTCAACTGGACGGCAAATTTTAATTCCCCGTCCGGGCGACAATAGCTCATGCTACGCCACTGTATAGCAAAATCCTAAATCGGACGATTAGTTTTTGAAATATCGGTGTTTAAGAATGAGCATATTTTGAAAACTAGTCATTTTGACTATCTCTCAGACAAAAGAATTCTCTCATAAAAGTGTCAAATACACATCGGGGAAACCAAATGTGTCTATTGCCTGACCCCCACCCCCTTGTCTTGGGGGCTAGCCGCTCCTAATAATATTTCTAAAATGAGAACCTACCCCGTGTGATAACTTCTTTAAAAGGTCTTTTATTCATCTTTAGAGACGTGCAGAAGCAGATTACGATAAACACATTATTTGGTTTCGCCAATGTGTATTCTAAACTTTTTTGACAGAATTTTTTCCTCTATGAGATAGTCAAAATTACTACACCATTTCAACATCAATTTCAGAAAAAGTAACTTCTATTTAGGAAAATGTCAAGTCATTTCCGGAAAAAGTCAAATTAATTTCGGAAAAAGTAAATTCAATCAAATTCGGAAAAAGTAAATTCAAATTTGGAAAAAGTAAATTCAAATTCGACAAAAGTAAGCTATGAATGAATTTACATTTTCCGAATTTGAAATTCCTTTTTCCGGAAATTACTTGACTTTTTCCTAAATAAAAGTTACTTTTTCCGAAATTGAGGTTGAAATGGTGTACAGATTGTTTATTATTTTATTCACTTAATAGTGACATGTGTTTCGCTCATATGAGCATCATCAGACCTACAAAATAATATAGATTATTATTAGGTCATGTATTATTGGTTCTAATATATTATTTTGTAGGTCTGGTATGCACCGGAAGTGTGCGCGTATGTGTCAAACAGTGTCAAAAATTACTTGTCAAAGTTTTTGGTAAAGTGGCTTCCGGCATCTACGCGAGTAAACCAACGGGAACAGTCAGGGTCGAATCGGACCTCACCGAGCGCACCAGATAATTCTGGGCAGGTCCTATATGACCATTTTTACAGACTCTATAAGTCTAAAAATGTGAACAAAAACGAGAAAATGCAAATTGTAAATAGTCGTGTGTGTAAATAAATGTAATAGTTATTTACCTAACAAATGCGGAAAGTGATACTTTACCGCACGCAACGGCAGTTGACCGAACGACGCGAAGCGGAGTTTGGTCAAGCCGTTGAGGGCGGTAAAGGCACTTTCCGCATGTGTTTGGTACAAAATTTTACCTATGAGCATCTACACCTCCAAAAAAAGCATTGATAAAATTAATTAATGAATCAGATTAATTAATGGAATAAGATTAAATTTAGAAAGGGTCAAAAATCCATTTTCTGAAAAAGAAAGGAATTTTGATTATAAATATCAAATTCTACTTAACCGCACACTATGCGGTAAAGTGAACTACAAACTTTACCGCATAGTGTGCGGTAAAGTGATACTTTCCATTTTCAAAAACGTGCGGTAAAGTGCACTTTACCGCACGCTCATAGGTAAATATATTAATAATACAGTCCACTCTCATTATTTTAAAGAATTCAACATTCTTTTTGGTCCAATCGTAACCGGATAAAGTGCCGCGAAGTGAAAAGTATGAAGCAAAAAGGTGATATGTGTTGTTTGCAGTGTCCAGAGCTTGCCCAAAAGTGCCTTCTATAAACGGCTCAGTGAAAAAATAATAAAATATTGTGCAATGCAAAATGCAATGTGGCGTCATGGTTTGTGCAAGAAAAACAAAATGGATTCCTCCTTTCCTCCAATGAAAAGCGCGGAAATTGGTGGGAATGATCAATCAATAATAAGGATCTGTCAGGCTCACTCCACTCGCGCCATCTTCAAGTCAACTACAGCGACAACAAAACCGCTGTAAGCAGTAGCAGAGGTTCAAGATTACGCCAACAGATGGTGAGTCTGTTCCAATTTTAAATTTCAAAAGCAACTGTCAACGGCCAGTCAGGCAGTCAGCTGAACAATTTCTTGTTTACGTTTACTATTTATTTATTATTGCAATTAAAATTAAAGTGAATCCAATAATTTATTTATATTGGCACAATCCAAATAATTTTACGTATTATCTTGGTATTATCTAATTTTTTAAAATGTCTAAGGCCGAAGCCAAGGCTATAAATAAGAAAAACGGTTCCATCATACTATACGGAAACACTAAAACTTACAAGTTCGATATACTTTCTCCATAAAACCGTTTAGTTCCTCTTTAAAATGTTCAATTAGATGCGGAAAACATTAAATATTCTTATGAATAAATAAATTTACTGAAATTCATACAGGAAAATATTTGTCATTTAATTTACTAAGATTATTGATTTTATGTTTTTTTTTTTTAAGTTGAAAAAGTATCTAAAATCAGATAATCTTTTTCTTTACGAGACCCAGAAAAAAATTACTTTACTATTGATTCATTTTTTATTTATGTGTCATTATCGAAAAACAGAGCGATAGTGATATTAAACTGATAAGAATTGATATTATTCATTGATCTGTGTCAAAGGTTGAGAAGAGGATCGTCTGTTATAATTTTTATTCTATTTAGGCGGAGAGAATCATTTGGTACAGATTGATGAATCGGTAATTTCTGAAAGAAAATATAACACTGAAAAAACGGACTATATTCAATATGTCAAAAATCGATCCGCTGCGATTCTTTTACCGATTATAACAAAACATGTAAGGGTCGATAGTGAAATATGGACAGGCAATTGACGCGCTTATTCTGGATTAGTAGACTATGGTTACGTCCACCGAACAGTACAGTAAACCATACCAAATATTTCAAAGATCCCATTACAGAGGTCTGTACCAACCAGGTGGAAGGGTATTGGTCTGGCTTGAAAAAATATCTCAGAGCTATGGGTGTTATGCATTCAAAATATTTGCCACAATATATTGACCAATATAGGTATGTGGAAGCAGATATATGGCAAAAATGCCATCCAACGAATGTATAACTTAACATTGCAAATTGGACAAAAATATGAAATGGTTTTTTATAGGATTATTAAGTTGATTAATTAAATATTTTGTTCCCTAAGGAAGTTTGCTTTGTTTAGTTTTAGTGGTTCTTAATTCAACTTTTCCTTTTTTATATTATAATGCATAGATACAAATGGTTAATGCAACTTATATATATAGCAAACCTATAAGAAACTATGACTATGTTTTTTTTTATGTTTATTATTATTTAAGCTCAGGACATATCACACAATGTGGCAACGTTGATTGCATCTTGCATTTTTATTTCCTTTAATGTCGTATTCGATTTATGAAATGGTCAATTTCCGTCAGTTTGAACTGAATTTTCTTACAGAAAAATGAAAAAACCCGCATATTTTTTTTCATAAAACTATTTTTTCAGTTGTCTATTTTAATGTAAAAGCTTCAAAAATGTCAAATTCGTGTTTCCGGATAGTGTGATGGACCCAGAAAAACATGGAAAAATTAATTGAAAGAGAAAATTTGTGTACAAAAACAATGCAAAGAATTTAAAGATTTCTACTAGAGCATAGGGACGATGAAGTTACTAATCTTTTAATTGAGAAGTTTCAAGCTCGCAAGGTAACAGCTAATGAATGTTATAAAACTTTTATAGAAATACAAGTCGAAAAAGATCTAATTAATAAAAATGCAGTAACTAATGACGATTTTGAGTCAGATTATCTTGATTTAATTGCAGAAATTAATGAGTTTATCTCAGCAAATCGAAATAATGAGCCTATAGTCTCGCCATAGTTAGCTATATCTAACAATAATTCTGCCTCGAATTCTGCAAATAATAATGTATCAACCGCCAAGCTTTCGCATATTGAAATTCCAACCTATGATGGAAAAAACCTAAATGAATTTAAACCTTTTTTAGACATGTTTATAGCAGTTATTCATAAAAATAAAAGTTTGAGTGATGTTGAAAAACTTTACTATTTAAGAAATTATTTAAAAGGTGAAGCATTTGCTCTCATCAATAATCTTCCTATTGTAAATGACTCTTACGATGAGGCTTTTAAAATATTGCAGAAAAGATACAATAACGAGTCACTGTTAGTTAACTCCCATATTTATGCTCTCCTAGATATTCCTAGCATTAAAAAAGTTCTTCCCATAGCATTAGGGAATTCATTAGTAAAATACGACAACAGCTCGGTGCATTAAAAAATTTAAAACAGCCAGTGCAGGCTTGGGATGCTCTTTTAATTTGCATACTTTCAAGAAAGCTCGATCAGTTTACGAATAGGGCTTATCAAATAGATAGGGATCAATTGCAGATGTCCACATTGGATAATTTTCTTATTTATTTGGAAAATAGAGCTGCTGCTCTCGAAGCTGTTGCTCTACCTGAAAATAAAGTAGCTCACCATAATAAAAATTCAAGTTACAGCCATGTAAGTACGAGTTCAAACTATAATAATAACAATAATAAGTGTCCATTTTGCCAAAATACAGGTCACAAACTTTACAGTTGTGTATTTTTTAAATCAAAACCAGTTGGTGATAGAGTTTCCTTTATTGACAAAAGTAAAAGATGCAAAATGTGTCTAAATAGCCATAATAGAACTTGTAAATATTGTTTCAAATGTAATTATTGCCATAAAAATCATAACTCTTTGTTACACTTAGATAGATCTAGAGAAGAAGAAAACAAAAATAATATTAACACAGATATGGACCAAGTCCAGTCCTGTAGCAGTGCTGCAACAGCACATTCAAAACATTGCTACTAGGATGGAAATTTTGATTCGGTTTTACTGCCTACAATAAAGGTAAAGGTTTTTACTAGTAACGGAGAGTGTTTGATTGTTCGTGGGTTAATTGATAACGGATCACAAGTGTCTTTTATAGTCACAGATTTAGCTAATAAACTAGGTTATAAAACGTTTTCAAACAATTTAAATATTATAGGTGTCTCGAATAATTCAACGAACATAAAAAAGTCAATTGACGTAACACTTAGTTCTTGTGTTCAAAACTATAAAATAAATGTCTCCTGCGCTATAGTCGATGAGATAACAGGCATTTTGCCACAATTTGAATTTAGTAAAAATTCTATTAACTTTCCAAAAAACATAAAACTTTCTGATTTAGAATTCAATAAACCAAATGCGATACAAATTCTTTTGGGAGCGAATATATTTTTTGATATTTTGTTACCTGAAAAAATATTTTTGAGGAAAAATGGATTAATTTTGCAAAATACTTACCTGGGCTATGTTGTAAGTGGTTCCATACCTAGCAACTCGAAAAATACCCAGTCCAGTTTAGCTGTAGCTTCATTTCATTGTATTGTTGATAACGAACCTAAAATGGAAGAATTAATTTCAAAATTTTGGGAAACAGAAAAAGTACCTTTAGTATATAAAGAGTATTCTAGTGAGCAAGAAGCTTGCGAAAACATTTTTTAAAAATACTGTGTCCAAAATAAATAATAAATTTGAAGTGTACTTACCTTTGAAAAGAAATATTGAGGATTTAAATCTAGGAGATTCTTTCTCGGTAGCTTTGAAACGATTCGAAAACCTCGAAAAACGATTCAAAAATAATCCTGAACTACACAAAAAATATTGTGAATTTATTAATGAATATTTGGAATCAAAACATGCTATTATTTTTAATATTAGTAATTATGATTTAAATGGAGGTTCTGTCTATTTCATGGGTCATCAACCAGTGATCAGAGAAGATAAAAGAACAACTAAACTACGCGTTGTATTTGACGGTAGTATGAACTCCAAAACCAAAAAATGTGTGAATGAATTTCTTTATAACGGTGCAGTAGTACAGAGTGAACTTTTTGAAATACTAATAAGGTTCAGAACTTTTAAATATGTTATTTTGTCAGATGTAAAACAGATGTTCAGAATGGTTTCAGTTGCCCCTGAACATCGTGGCCTTCAAAATATTCTTTGGAGAGCTGCTCCAGATGAGGAAATCAAATGCTTGCAACTTCAGACAGTAACTTACGGCTTGCGAGCTTGGTTTTTTGGTTCAGAAAATCTATCAGATCCTAAATTTTGTCACAATTCATATAAAATTACTATTATAAGCCCATTACCTGAAGAAAAGGTTAATGTTTTTACTCAGACTGTTGAACCAATCGAAAATTCATTTTTTAACAATTATTCAGACATAGATAAGCTAAGAAGAATAGTAGCATTTATGTTACGATTCATTCAAAATTTAAAAAATATAATTGCAAATAAAAATCATCGTAAAAATCAAAAACCCTCCAAAGTTATTATCGAAGATTATATGTCTGATGAACCTTTAACACCATCAGAATTAGAAAATTCTCAAAAAACAATTATTAAATACGAACAAGCAGTAAATTTTAAAGAGGAAATTAAAAATTTAAAGTCAAAAACACCAATAAAAAGTCATCTAGCTTCCTTAAATCCCTTTTTGGATGCAGAAGGCATTTTGCGTGTAGGGGGAAGGCTTCATAATGCGCAAATATCCTATAGCACAAAGCATCCATTAATTTTACCCAAAAATAATCATATTACAAACCTCATAATCATAAGAGAGCACTTAAGACTTCTACACGCAGGACAAAGACAGGTCTTGAGCAGTCTTAATGAATATTTTTGGATAATAAATGGTGTCAGAGAAGTCAAGAAAAATATACACAAATGCGTGATTTGTTTTAAAAGTAAAGCTCGTTGTTCGCAACAGCTTATGGGCTCGTTACCTCGCGATAGAGTTAACCCTGCAAGAGTATTTCAAAATGTTGGTATTGACTTTTGCGGACCCTTTTATACTAAACAGTCAAGAATTCGAAAACCTATAATAACTAAATCTTATATTGCGCTTTTTATATGCTTTTCAGTTAAGGCAATACACATGGAAGTCTTGTCGGAGTTGACTACCGATAACTTCCTAGAGGCCTTCAAAAGATTTATATTTAGAAGAGGGAAACCCTCACAGGTTTTTTGCGACAATGGCGGAACGTTTAAAGGCGCAAAGAACAAATTAGATGAACTTAACCGGGTTTTCGAATCTGAAAGCAGAAATAAAATAATACATTTTGTTGCAAATGAAAGAATCGTTTTTAGGTTTATTCCTAGCTACTCGCCAGTATTTGGGGGTCTCTGGGAAGCCGGAGTCAAGAGTGCCAAGCACCACCTTAAGAGAACAATGGGAGAGCGCAGATTGACCTACGAGCAATTAAACACTCTAGTAGTCCAAGTGGAAGGAATTTTAAATTCTAGGCCACTAACTCAATTAACAAACGATCCTTTCGATTTAGAATACTTGACGCCAGGTCATTTTTTAACCGGTTCAGCTATAACAAGCTTTCCTGAAAAAGATTTGACTGAAATTCCGGAAAATAGGTTGTCATTTTGGAATATGGCTACTCAGGTGAAGCAACACTTCTGGAAGCGGTGGCACAAAGATTATTTAGCGCAGCTTCAGAGTAGGCCTAAGTGGCAATACTCGGTCCCTAACCTAAGGGAAGGGCTTTTAGTTTTGCTGAAGGAGGATAATGTACCCTCTCTTCAATGGCCGATTGCCAGAATCACAAGAACAATACTTGGGAAAGATGGCAAAGTTCGAGTCGTTGAAGTTCGAACACGAACAGGTAACTATTTAAGGTCGGTAATAAAAATTGCCGTCTTACCCATCGAGTGACTTGTGACTCAACGTCAATTTTATACATATTTATACATATTTATATAGTTAGATACTTAAGGTTTTTACTATTGTCCATAAAATTGTACATTTTTGTAGATACCTAGATCTTAAGTTGCCTCAGATAGTTTAGGTTCTTAATACTTTTTATAATATTTGTACATTTTGTAAATACAAATTTCAAGTCGCCATTACTAAATATTTTTTGTAGAATAATTTCTAGCAATATCTAGAAGTATTTGACTCTATAAGTCAAAACTTTAAGCTCTATAAGCTGTCTATAATTTATGTATAACTTTCTAAGTCATATAAAATAATAACTTGATTCTATAAATCAAGCCTTTAAGCTCTATAAGCTATCAATAATTTATGTATAACTTATTAAGTTATATAAAATAATAACTTGGCTCTATAAGTCAAGCCTTTAAGCTCTATAAGCTACCCATAATCTATGTACCTATAATGTAACTTTCTTAGTTTCATAAAATATGTAATAACTTGACTCTATAGGTCAAATTTTTGAGGCTCTATAAGCCATTTAATAAGTGCTATATCGCTTAATTATTTTGTGCAACGATGCACATATATTTTACTCTCGTTTAATTTAAGTTTATAATGTTGTAGTATTTGTAATAATTTTAAGAATCTTTCTTGGCCGCGAGCATGTTGGAAACAATATTCCAACAGTAAATTTAAAATTCAAATTTTAATTTTCCCGGTATGCACCGGAAGTGTGCGCGTATGTGTCAAACAGTGTCAAAAATTACTTGTCAAAGTTTTTGGTAAAGTGGCTTCCGGCATCTACGCGAGTGAACCAACGGGAACAGTCAGTGTCGAATCGAACCTCACCGAGCGCACCAGATAATTCTGGCCAGGTCCTATATGACCATTTTTACAGACTCTATAAGTCTAAAAACGTAAACAAAAACGAGAAAATGCAAATTGTAAATAGTGTAAATAGTCGTGTGTGTAAATAAATGTAAATATATTAATAATACAGTCCACTCTCATTATTTTAAAGAATCCAACAACTGCCGTACTCTGTAACAACATAGAGAAGAAATTTCCTTTCTATGATAGAAAATCGACGAAACGGAACTCCCTAACCCCACTCGGCTAAAATCGCTACCCCGAATTACCTGCTCGTGTCAAAAGAAATAGAAAAACCCTTTCGGTCTTGCTATTTTCCCTTTTCATTCTACACAGTCACAATTGACGTAAGCTTATCTTCGTCTAATTTTTTTTTTGATTTTTTATTTTGATTTGGGATTAAAGAGTGACATAAATTTGTTTGATGTTGACGGAAATAGCAGTGAAACTAAGCATAAATGGGAATAATTATAAATCATTCAACTATGAATTGGTCTATGGGAGCTAGAACAGTGGAGAAGTAAACCGTATAGACGAAATTATTGAGAATTCCTCCATATGAAAAAATCATGACTGGCACCCCCATAATTCGCATTTACATTGCGAATAATTTGGCTTTTTTTTACTTCCTTTTCTGCTTGGGTCATGGGAACCTTTATCCAGCCTGGTGTAATAGTTACAATGGGTATACCTACACATCCGAAAGAGCTCAATATGCAAAGACAAAATTAATAAATGGAAAAAATAACATTGACAATCGAAAATTAACTATCAAAAACACCGGTTTATTATTGAAAATGACAAAAATCTAAAATCTCTCACAATGTTTTCATATTGGTTAGTATGCATTTCTCTATAAACGAACTTACTCGAAAATTCCAGGAGAAAGTCATAGAGAGTAGCATTTGTCGATAGAAAGAAATTTTTTTTCTTTGCTATTATTTTTCTATTTCTATTTCTATCGAGTTAGAGAGTTCGCCTGCTGTATTTTTTTTCTTTCTTTTATTGTTCAAAAATCGGTTCTCTTTGAGAAATATGGACAACTTTTTTGATTTTCTAAATAGATAAATGACTCAATCAATTCAACTTATTCTATCAAAAATAACATTACTCTCTCCGTAATTGAATGTATTTTTTCCGAATTTGAATTCACTTTTTCCGAATTTGAATTTACTTTTTCCGAAATTAACTTTATTTTTTCTGAAATTGATTTGTCTTTTTCCGAAAATGAGTTTACATTTTCCTAAATAAAAGTTACTTTTTCCGAAATTGAGGTTGAAATGGTGAAGTTTTCAAAATATGCTAACTTTTAAACATCGATATCTCAAAAACTAATCGTCCGATTCAAGATTTAGCTATATGACTATGAAGGGATAGCAACGAGCTATCGAACAATGTGCAACACAAAGTAGGTTCGTATTTGAAAAAAAATAAGTTGGGGTAGCTACCCTCTGGAGGGTGAGGTGGGATGACTCAAAAAGTACCCCATTTTGGTTCCCCCTCCAATCCCCCGAAACGTATTGGAGATCTTCCTGATAGTATTTTTTTGTCTAAAAGATATTCCCGATTGCTACTTTTCAAATTGTCATCCTGTATAAATCTCTCGACAGTAATGAAATACTTTCCTACTTGGTATGTAATATACTATTCCTCTTTTAAACAACTTATCAGCAAAATTATTTAAGAGCACACTATAATTCATTTGAATGTTCAAACGATTTCTTTTTAGTAAATATAATGTCATTGATGCAATGGATCGACAAAATCAAAGGTTTTCCGTTCAGTTTATGGGACGCCGACAAGTACATCTACATAACCAAAGACACCAAAGAAGTGAAAATCTTTGTGAACCATCCGAAATGCGTCAACAAAGCACCATTCTACGATAAGTTGAAGTTTATTTTCGATGATTCTATTTTTGTAGTGCCTGGTAAGTTTATAATACTTATGTTAAAACCTCAACGAACAATGGCCTTTATTTCAGAGGAAATATGGAAGAAACAACGTAAACATTTTGGAATGGGTTTCAAATCAAGCATTTTGAAGAATAACGTTTATGTTTACTATAATCACAGTTGCCGAATGATTGAAGATCTAAAATATGTTGAAACTCCTAAAGATATCTTCCGGTATTTTGATAGGTACTCCGTTCAAAGCTTTTTTTGTAAGTAAATAAAAATTTGGGTTACAAAAACCCTCAAATAGTTCTTCAATTGTAACAATTATGTTTTAGTGGGCAATACAGGCATAAGCAAATACCTATCTTCATTTGAAATGGAAAAAGTGGGCGATATCATATTGGAGTGAGAATCTTATCATTTTATTTAACGATTTACTATTTAATGAAATTTATCAGGATTCAAGATCTTCTTAACTCATTGATCATCATACCGTTTATCAGTCCCAAATTATGGCTCGCGATTTTTCCTGCCGGTAAAAAAATCAAAAAATTACTAGAAGAATCTAAGGAGATCACGAAATATGGAATCGCACAAAAGAAAAAAATGCTTCGAGAAAATCAGGGTAAGCTATTCAAATTGACTGGTAAGTTAATTTATACATTTTAAGACCCCTGTATAATTCGTTCGTTGCCAAAAACCATTGACCAAAAACCTATATAAATCTTCAATCTAAAATCATTTAACTAGACAGACTATTACTGTTACCGCAACATTATTTATAAATTTGGTTTCTTCTTATTTTTATTAAAGAATTACTTAAATGTCAATTTTGCGTAAAACACACAGGAGTGTATTTTCTACGACCCTGCGCCGACCGAGACAGCCGTTGAAGATTTGGATTTACACACACTAGATCAGTGGTTCCCAACCTTTTTTTAATCACGACCCTTTTACAGATTTGCTCATAAGGTAAATAAAAAACAAAATTTCATTTATTCAAGAAATCTTTAACAAGAATATTAATATTTCATAATTAGATACCAAAAGTCAGTTTTAATTTGTTAACTGATGGCTGAGCTTGCATCTCCGTAACAAGTTTTGAAATTCTTGGTTGAGTTTTTGTTAAAGCCAATCTTATGTCATCTTGAACTCCCAGTCTATTTCTGGCCTTTGTTCTAATTTACAATAGTTGAAAAACCACTTTCACGAAGGTAGGTAGAAGCAAATGGTATTACTATCCGAAAAGAAAACACAAGCAGGACGACATAAGGATATGAACTATGCATGGCACATCAAAATTCAGTCAAGAATTTTTCCAGACCAGATATAGGGCATGTGCTGTGGAGTCATTCCTCAGCTTTGAAAATTTATCCTGCACTTCATCAGGAACGTCGGCAAAATAACGCCCATTTCATTCTCAAAGAATTGAAGGTGATAATCAATTTTCTCATTTAGATGCTCCACAATTTCTGTTTCTGATGCTTCAGCCATTATGCATAGCTACCTATGTTCAAAAACATGCGACTCACAACCTGTGCTATTATATGCGCTTCGTCCGTGGGTCCAATGCAACGGTACGCGGCTTTTGAGACGGAGACTCAAGGCGTGTTGTCAAATGCAGAAAATATAATATATAAATATTGGTATTGCGACCCCTCCAAAAACCTTATGCGACCCCCTTGGGGGTCGCGACCCACCGGTTGGGAACCGCTGCACTAGATAAATGGTACTTGATATGCACGTTGCATTTTTATCGGTTCCGTGTTTTACACTCAAAAAGTCTATGTCTTGTGCCGTTAAAAAGGGACCTTAAGAGTGCGTTTCTCGATGCTGAAAATCGCGAGTGCGCCTTTTTTATTTTAATAAAAACAGTTGCATTTAGGAAATTTTAACCGATAACCTTTTTCAAGAATATGTTTATGTGCGTGTTTGACCAGTAAAATGTTTTTGATATTTCTCATTTTATGAATTTTTTTTTTCAAAAAATGAGAAAAATCAAAAAAAAATTACTGGTCAAGCAAGCACAAAAGTACATTCTTGAAAACAGTTTTTGTTGGAATTCCCTAGATGCAACTGTTTTTATGAAAACAGCATAGTCGCGAACGCGAAATACCTATTTTTTCAGCATCGAAGAAGAAGCGCACTCTTAAGTGCCTTAAGTCGATGGTGATACGTGGTGGTTGTGGAGAACCGTTTTCCAGGGGATCCCCGTATATACGCACAGCTTATAAGAAAACCCAGGTGAGTGGTAATAATTTTTGTGTGTTTCGACAACCCTATGGTATCAATTTCATTTCTATTTCTATTTGTTTGTGCGATTATCCAGCCGCAGTCCAGTACACTAAATTTCAAATACTATTGCGTAAACAATTACATGATTCATTATTACACATCATCATTAATTATCATCATTACACGTTTTATTTAAAATCTTTTCAATATTTAAACCTTCATTCAAAAATCATGAAACTAGACCAGAATAACATATTCAAATATTTCTCATTTCAATCAAAGACAATTAAATTGCAATAATGTTTCATAGTCATTTCACTTTGCATTGGAGTCATTGCAATAAATGGGTACATTCAGGCGATGCCAGCGGCTAAGTTCAGCCACTCAGCAGGGACTTTATTTTCGAAACAGGAGAGCAGCGTTCTAATGAAAACGAAGGTTCTGTCTTCGTCGTCCGTATTCATATTTCCATAACACTGACAAAGACAGAGCAATCGTTTTCATGAGAACGCTGTTCCTCAGTTTCGAGAATAGAGTCCCTACTGAGTGGCTGAGCTCAGCCGCTGGGACCGCCTGAATGTACCCAATGGTTACATACTTAATGAATATGAATACATAGAAAAACAATAGTGTTTCAGTATAAAGAGGATTTGAATATGAAAATATACTTCAACACTTTATTTTTTCCCAAGATAGATTTTGACATTGATAACTTTGAAACATAAACAATAACGCTTGACTCTGATTGGTCGCAAAATGAGGTGTTTCTGCAGGTTGACATTAGTTTTACAATAGCGACCAATAAGCGGCATTAGCGGCATTGTTTATGTTTCAAAGTTGACAATGCTATAAAATCTATCTTGGGAAAAAATGAACTATAGAGTATTTTGCTTCACTTCAAATACCTTCTGCATCAAAATAAAATTGTATGCAACTTCCTCATTGTAGTACCTTCTTGAAAATCATCATCATCATCATAGGCACCTAATCAGCGGTTAGCTGCCAGCTGGTCGCTGTTGTAAACCAGCTATTGTCAGATCTGTAGGAAATAGGCACGTGTCTGGTTATCCTTCACTTTTGATTAACCAGTCTGTCAACTTCCACACTATCGATAGAATAGGATTTTCCAAATCAAATGAAAATAGGGCGTCCCAGTTGCTCATTGAAGATATTTTTGTATCGTTTGAATTGCTCTCCTTTGCTGCGTTGGCTAGTTGGGAAGGGAATACATCATTTGTTTAGGAAAAGGAGAGACTGGCATCACAGTGAAATTGGTTTCCTCAAAGCATAGAATCCTCAAAGATACTGTTCGTTTCACCGGTCCTGAGTATTCTTCTTAAGCAGTGCTGGTTCTAAACACCTCAGGTACCGTCTGTAGGTTGTCCAGGTTTAGCATCCTTAGAAAAGTATTGGTATGACGATAGCATTGTAGACCGCGAGCTTAAGGTACGGTTTGTTAGGAGAGTACGCGTCGCACAACTGACTGCAACTGACAACGTAAACGTCATCATTGGTTAAGGTATGGCGTACACACGTCTTCTGACGTGAGAAAACGGGTGTGCGTTGTTAACTATCCTTAACTATCCTAACATGTTAACTATATGTTAAGTTGTGCGTCGCGTACTATCCTAACAAACCGTACCTTCAATGTGGTCATTTTTGTCGTGATTATCTTAAGGTACGGTTTGTTAGGATAATACGCGACGCACAACTGACAACGTAAACGTCGTCATTGATTCAGGTATGACGTACACCCGTTCCCTGACGTCAGCGTCAGAAAACGGGTGTACGTCATACCTGAACCAATGACGACGTTTACGTTGTCAGTTTTGCGTCGCGTACTATCCTAACAAACCGTACCTTAAAGGTACCGTTTGTTAGGGCAGTGCGCGACGCACAGCTCACATTTTGTCGAACGCCACGTACGTCTGCTAAAATCAACCGAGTGTAAATTATATAGACCGGTTTGTTGGGTTTGCGTAGGTGAGCGCAACGTAAAGCGTCAGCAGTGTGTCAATATCGTGTTAAACAAATTCTGTCTTCAGTTATGCGTCGCGTATTGTCCTAAAAAACCGTAGCCTAAAAAATTGATACCTTCTATTGATCCCTCAGTAATAGTGAACATTCTTGGAACATGAGTTTTTGTCTTCGGAATTTTGACACTGATAAACGACTGACAATCTTTAATTGCATCTAATTTCAACAATGTGATTTCTTCCCTCCTACATGCTCCAAATACTCCAACAGTCAAGACAACTTTGGCTAACAAGAATTCTTTATCATCGGCTTGTTTCAAAAAGCGTTCTATTTCCAGCTTTGTAAATATTTTCGATTTCTTTGGCTGATACCCGGTAGCTTTCCTTTTCAAAAATGCAATTAGGCACTATCTGACGTCACATACATAACCTCACTTTCGTTGGGGGGACAAACAAAGCGTTTGAATGGTCCATTTAACACACAGGCGCTAGCTTGTCACCAATGACATAACGTGACTTTCGATAGGGGGACAAACATGTCATTGAGGTTATGTGTAAAAGGTCAGCTAGCACCTAATTAGGTTTGTAAAGCTTATATCTACATTTTTGCTTAAGTAAATCATGGTGCGGAGCATCGAATATTTGCTCCACTCATTTAATTAAAAAATTATTCTATTTGATAAAAATTGATCTACACTGCCGAGCATAAAATTAGGGTCACCCCATAATTCACAATTATTTTTGAAATTTTAGGTTTTTGATTTTTTTATGGGTGTAGCATAGTTTACTACTCTATGTGATGATTTTATCGTGGTTGTTTGAATAAAACAAAGTTGTTGTTGTTTTGTTTAAAGTCTGATAAAAAAAAAGGTGCCTCGCCGAAATTCCTCAAAACCATTATCAGCATATTTGTGTATTCCATGCATGGTATCTCTCAATTGCAAATTGGTTGGTTACTATTGATGCTATTTTCAAGCAAAATGGCCATAAATCCAGTAATTGCGGCACGAATTGTGGCGGCTATAGAAGATGGTCGCGGTCAGCGCGAAACTGCAAGAAACTTTGATGTAAGCCTTTCCAGTGTGCAACGAATATGCCAACGGTACCAAGAGACTGGTCTTCTTACCCGAAGACCTGGTTCGGGAAGAGGAAGGAGTACAACAGCTAGAGACGACCGCTTTATCGTTTCTAGTGCATTGAGAAACCGAACAGATACGGCAGTTTCCCTTCGAAATCATCTGCAAGAAGTCAGAAATGTAAACATAAGTGAGTGGACAGTTAGGAGGCGACTTCATGCTGCTGGATTATCTTCTCGAACCAGGGCTACTGGACCACCGCTTTCCCGTGAACACAGAATCGCAAGATTAAATTTTGCACGAGAACACTTGGCTTGGACAATAGAGGATTGGAGTCGGGTATTGTTCTCCGATGAATCCCGTTTTTGCCTTACGGGCTCAGACAGACGTGTTAGAGTGTGGCGTCGACAAGGCGAGAGATATGCTGGAGCATGTATCGCAGAGCGACTTCCATTTGGCGGAGGCTCACTTATGGCATGGGGAGGGATTTCGTTCCATGCTCGCACGGAGTTAGCCTTTATCCAGAATGGGACTTTAAATGCACATAGGTACCTCACACAGGTTCTAGAAGACCATGTTGTATCGTTCATGGGTTTTCTTGGAGAGGGCGCAACCTTTATGCATGATAATGCACGGCCCCACACTGCTCAGTTTGTTAATGCTTATCTTGACGAAGTTCAAATCGTGAGATTTGTTTGGCCTGCTCGAAGCCCAGATTTGAATCCCATCGAGCATGTTTGGGATGAGATGGGAAGACGTTTACGACGACATGTACCGGCCCCTAGTAACTCTAGAGAGCTTTGCAACATACTGATGCAGGAATGGGAAAATCTTCCCCAGGCGGTCATCCAAAATCTGATCCAAAGCATGCCTCGTCGTTTGCAAGCTGTTATCAATGCCAGAGGAGGAAATACTCGCTACTGAAGTTCCTAAAATTTCATTTGATTCGACTAGAGAAAAAATCAAATTAAAGTTTTCATTTGTATTATCTTTAATAAACTTGGGACAAAACAACAAGAACGTTTTTTAATTCAAGCAACTACGATAAAGTTATCACATAAGGTTAGTAAACTGTACACCCAAAAAAAAATCGCAAAAACTAAAAATTTCAAAAATAATTGCAAATTATGGGGTGACCCTAATTTTATGCTCGGCAGTGTATTAATACAGGGGTCAAATTTACTTTTTGACGTATTTTTTGCTTCTCTATCCGATAGAATTTTTATTTTTTTTTTGAAATTCGATATTTGAATTTTTTCGACAAAAATATTCAGAGGGTAGCCTTCGATTTTGTTTTTTAAATATTCAAACCGTCCTAACTCGAAAACGAAAAGCTTGGGAGAAAAACTTCAAACTTAAAATTTATAGATCTCGTCGAGTACTAATAAAAAGCCTATAAGAAGTATCCCTCCACGGGGCACCGTTTTCGAGAAAATCGACCTCGAAAATTTTAACAAAATTACAAGAAATTTCAACTTTGACGGCCAATATCTCAAAGACAAAAACGGCCTGGAATCTCAATAAAAAAATATTTTGTAGGTAATTTAATCCTCTTTCAAATGAGATATGACTGGAAACGATCGGTTAAGAAATAGCGGAGTTATAGGCGAAAAAGTGGCCTCGTGTCGGATACCCACAATTTTTTTCTGATCAAAATCGAAATTTCCTTTTTTATTTTTTTTCGGCCTTAAGATGTGCCGCAGCGAGAAGGGTCAAATTAACTTTTCGACGTATTTTTTGCTCCTCTATCCGATAGTATTTTTTTTTTTTTTGAAATTCAAAATATGATTATATATAATATGTCAAAATAGACGTTCGGCGTCGCCAGGCCCTTAGTTTTTGACATATATCGATGAAACTTTTTATTTTAGGGTTTTTGGAGCCTGGGGCTCGTTTTCTGACTTTTGTTTTTTGAAAAAAAGATAAAATCGATAATAATCCTAAAAAAATTAAATTCAAAATTGGGGCTTACGTGGCATAACATAACCTACGCTCAAATGTGTCATCGCACAAGTAAAAAAAATTTCAGGTACACACAAGTAAAAAAACAATCCGGACGAATGATAATATAATAATAATCCGGAAATTCCGAGCTGATAAAAAAAAAATTCAACCGGAAGATCCGGGTGATTAGGGACACCCCTATTTATAAAGATAATATAATTAAAATTACAAAGTTGACGGCCTCAAGGTGGTGGATAGCTTCAACAAATAGGCTAGTAATACCTTCTCTGTAAAATTCTCAGAATGTTTTTCTTTGACCCAGGTTTTAAAGTTGTTGTAGGTCTTTCCATATAAATCCTTCGATTTTTCAGGCACTAAAGTGGAAAGTGCAGCTTCAGCAGTTTGTTCAATATCCAAGGACTCGTCACTATCATTTATTTTCGAAATTTTTTTCTCAAAACTTTGCTGGAAAGACGACGACACGGACGCGAGACTTTCGAACATAGTGATTTATAAATTCTTAAATAGAACATTCACTGGATTCATCTCCTCCACTTTTTGTTTTAGTTCGTGACTACACCGCTGTGCGCCCATATCGCCGTTTCTCAACGTCCCCCTCGTTCTTATTCTAATGTCTAACTTCACCGACGAGTAAACTATCTTTGTTTAGTGAATAGAAAATGACAATGACCGACATAGAATCGTGTATATAAAAACCAGTCATAAAAACGCAGGTGTCCATTTAATATCATAATGCAAATGTCATCTTGTCATCTGAATTAATTTGTTGAGTGCATCGTCGTTGATTGTTTTGAATTCCAAGACTGTGAAAGAAGTGATAAGTGCATCATCATAAGCAGCCGGTTTAAGAGTTGTTGCCATAGTGTGTGACCAGGCGGCAAAAAATCAATCGGCCAAAAGCGAATTGCAGCCACAGACCAGGAAAATCTACATCAAAAACAACACAGAAACAGAAATTTTGGTTTTCAGTGTTTCAGTCAGCTCATGAGTCAGATAGGTACGCCAAATCATCTATGAATAGATTATAGACTATTTTATTCATTAAATGATTCTCACATAAATATATGAAAACAAAATGTATAAAATTTTAATTTGTGTTATGAAGTTTTGAAGCACTGCCTTATTTTGAAATAATTGAAATGTCAAACCAGTCATTTGAAACCGAGATTCAAACGGCCCGCCAAATATTAGTTGAATGACTACACCGCTATGGCAGCACCGTCGGCAATGTCACTTGGCGACTACACCCATAGAAAAGTGATTTATATTCTTAAATAGAACATTCACTGGATTCATCTCCTTCGCTTTTTGTTTAAGTTCGTGACTACACCGCTGTGCGCCCATATCGCCGTTTCTTAACGTCCCCCTCGTTTTTATTCCAATCTGTGACTTCACTGATGAGTTAGCTATCTTTGTTTAGTGAATAGAAATTGACAATAACCGACATAGAATGGTGGATATAAAAACCAGTTGAGTGCATCGTCGTTGAGTGTTGAGTTTGTTGTTTTGAATTGTAAATTTGTGAAAGAAGTGATAAGTGATAAGTGCATCACAAGCAGTCGGTTTAAGCAGTTATTGCCACAATATGTGACCAGGCGCAAAAAATTAATCGGCCATAAGCGAATTGCAGCGACAGACCATAGAAATCAACATCAAAAACAACACAGAAACAGAAATGTTGGTTGGTTTAATAAACAACATAGAAATCGTAATCGTGCCACACGTGCTCAAGGAAATAAGAAATAACTTGATCAAATATGACGGCCATTCAAATGGGAAAATGGACATTTTCAAAAAGCAGATTGGAAATAGTCTTTCAGTCAGCTCCATGAGTCAGACACGGCAGATCATCTAGATTATAGACTATTTTATCCATTGTAATTCTCACATAAACATATGAAAATAAAATTAATAAAATTTTAGTTTGAAGTTTATTCGGAGCACTGCTTTATTTTGAAAAAATTGAAATGTCAAACCAGTCATTTAAAAGAGATTCAAATGGCCCGCCAAATATTAGTTCAATGACTACACCGCTATGGCAGCACCGTCGGAAATGTCACTTGAAAACAGAAGTGAACGTTCTATATCTATATATATAAACGTGAAATTCATTCACTCACTGACTGACTGACTGATTAAACACGAAATCTCGAAAACTACTAAACCAATCGATATGAAATTTTGCAAACAGGTAGGTAATACGTTGGAGATGATCACTAAGAAATAATATCAACATGGCCTTAAGCAATCGCCTTAAATAACCAAAAATAAGAAACGGTGTGGTCCGGGCGGAAGTGCGGGGAAAAAAGTGTAACAGAAACAGACGACGTGTCAGCTGTCATTCAGAAATATGACAAGCAGAATCAAATTCATAGCGATTTCCATTTGCAGAATCAGTGTAAAAAAAAATGTGTTTTTGTCGTTATATTTTCAGGTTTTCACCAGAAACGATTCGGAACCGATTCTGAACAAATTCCACCGGTCCCAGGCTAAGCTAACTTCAAGTTTGAGACATGACATTCGCAATTCGTTCACGTATTCGACAGTCTGGAGCAATATTCTGGAGTTTTTGTTCGGTTCCAAAACTGTTCGCGATAAAATAGGAACCCATTCACAAGTTGGGTTCGGGTTACTCCGATCGCACTCCAGCCGTTATCTGATAAAGGTAATACCCGAACGGCTGAAGTGCGAACGGAATCACTCGGAGTGAGCAAGCCGAACCCAGCTATAACTGGGCATGCGCTCTACGATAGTCCTCAATTAGTTCCGGACTGGTTCGGAATCGGTTCAAAATATGATCCGCGAACAAAGCTATTAGCAGCGAGTGGCACTTCAAAAAAATTTAATGTAAGCTGTCAAAAAATAGTCTTCATAAGTTGTATTCCTTTCACACCTAGGAGGAGCTCCGGAACAGCTCCGGGGCTTCACGCGCTTATTCCTTTCGAAAAGTGTTTGTTGCACCAAAGGTTGCACTACGCATCTGTTCCTTGCAAATCGGGAACGACTGAATACCGGAGCGAGTCGAGCTACTCGCTCCGGTGCTTCAAACTCTTGAAAGGAATACAACTATATTCTGCAGCCACAAGGCAGCACAAAAAAATGTGGTGTACAGAGAGGTGCTGCAAAAATAAGAGTTACATGACCATATGTCTGACGCAACTATCCCCTAATTTAAGCTCTTTGAAAGAAGATTACCTAATGCTACCCTACACCTACAAAATTTGTATAGGGCGTGCGAAGCCGCGGGCAACAGCTAGTCAACAATATAAATCACTTTTCTATGACTACACCTGTTTCCAAGGCATTGCTTATGCCATTGTGTATTGTGTACCAGAGCTGGGCAGTAATTGCCTTGAAAGTGCTTGAAAAAGTGCTTCAAGCACAATAGTGCTTCGAGCACAATGCTTGCAAGCACTTTTAAAATACAGTGCCATAGTACAGTGCTCGGTAATTGGTAATCGAAGCCCTCTATAAAAAGTGCTTGGTAATTGGTAATTAATTTTCGCATTTCAAGCCATTTAAAGTGCTTGCAAGCACTTAAAAGGCTTGCAAGCACTCTAAAGGATTGCAAGAGTTGCAAGCACTAAAAATCAAGTCCTTGGCAACAACTTGACGCAGCATAAGCATTAATGTGATTAGCTGGTTGAGGACCGTCTCGGCGTCGGCAATATGGAAACATTTATGTTGTGTTAAGGTGGTTTCCCACAGCCTGTGATATCGCAAGTCGGGCTAAGACGCCTGTCCTATGAAGCGTTGGCGCGTGTAAGCGCGGCCCGGCTTGCGATATCACGGGCCGTCGGAAGCCAGCTTTATAGTTGAGTCTCGCACCTCGCTGGCAAAGGCAATATGCAATATACAACACTATTCACTAACACTATACACTATACTACCACAGTTTATTAGTCTTTATCTTTAGTTATAATAATGTTAATATTCGATGATACAGTTTAGTGAAGTGTATGTAGAGTGAAGAGACGAAGACTAGCTATAAATTAAGAACAAAAAATTTTGGTTTGATCATTTGATTATAACTATGTATCATCATATCAACATCAACCAAAAACGTTAGAACAAAACTTATAACGTTCCAAATTGCTTTCTCCCCAGACCCCAATTCAGCAACATCTTTATTTTAAAAATAAATTGGAAGCATTTGGCTAAGTAGTGCTTGGTAATTGGTAATTCATTTGAGAAAAAAGTGCTTGCAAGCACCTGCAAGTAATCAACAATGATTTCAAGCACTTTTTGAGTAATTGGTGCTTGGTAATTGTTGGCGTAATGGTTGATATTTTAGAATCACCTTACGTGGACTGTAAGCGCAACTAATGAATATGTAGCAAAAAATAACAATGCAAAAGACAATATGATAAAAGGCGCCTTACCTGTGGTTCTGGGGTTCTTCTAGTTCAAAGTTAATTGTTAATACCGGGATCCCGGGTTTTGTTTCGGTTGCACAACACTACCGGCTTTTATTTCGAAACCGGTAACCGGCGAGCTCGCGATATTCATCGACTTTCTTGTGTGCGAAAACGGATTAAAAAATGTGTGTTCGTGTGTCGTGTTTGGCGAAAAGAGAGAGAGTGTGTTTCGCCGTCGCTTGGCTGTACGAATCGAGTGTTTTTTCGTACCTTTTTTGTCGACCTCGGTTCCATACCGAGGGCGCTGGTGTTCCTTGCAATAGAGGCGCTATACCTATTTGAATTTGTATGGTTTTTCAATATGAGCAAAATTCGTGACTTTGACACTCTTGAAGAGATGCACATACAGTAATTGAATTGTGCAATTACTTTCCTTGGTAATTGGTAATTGCAAGCACTAAGAATTTTCAAAGTGCTTGGTGCTTGATGCTGGCAATTCCTTTTCTTAAGGGCTTGGTGCTTAATTGGTGCTCCAAGCACTTTTCTCGAGTGCTTTGCCCAGCTCTGTTGTGTACCTACCTATCTAAAGAATAACAAATATTTTATTTGTTTCTTCGGAAACCAAAATAAATAAGTAAACATTGTTCCACGAGGATTCATACTTTTTGCCTTCTTTTTTAATAAATAGAAATTGACTGAACAAATCAATGACGTCAAAAACGTTCGTTGGTTCTTAAACCAGAAGTCCTTCAGAAGTCATTCATTTTAATTTGTCAAAAAAATTGAATGTGTCATATGAATTAATCTACGACATCCCTTTTTTTTTAAGTTATGGCGTGTTCGATGTCAAAAGTATGAACCCTGTGGTGAAATAATCTATAGGTACCTAGGTACCCAAACAATTAGGTACAATAATTCATCATTACCATTATCTTTTAAATATCAAATCCTTAGTCTATGATTCTTGGGTAAATAAAAAATGATAAAATAGTAGAAAATTTACTGATACTAGATTTAATAATAATACTGAAAGTACCCAAATAAGATACTTACCCAATAAAAGTATCGGGTATTGATATTAGAAGTATCGAATCGATGCAGGTATTCAAAAGTATCGAAACTTTGCATCACTACTATTATGAATAATAATGTAAGTGTAAGGCCATACAGAACGCATTCAGAGCGGCATAAACGCGCTTGGCGACTAAAGTGTTAGAAACGTCTTTTGCGACTAGAATTAAAATAATGTAATATAATATAGCGAGTGGCCCGACAAGACGTTTCTTGCATTTTGCGCTTCTTAAACTAACCCAAACTAACCCCTACACTTTGTTTTTCTGTTTACCTTGATATCTTTAAAAACAAAAAAGTAACAGGTGATCAAAATGATATCAAAGATAAAAAACACCCGGTACATTAAAAACTTTCCATGGATGTACGTATTTTTTATTTTTAAACAATCGCATAAAACTCGTTTTTTTTTTTTGTTTTTAGAATATCGTGAAAATAGCAAAGATATTTTGGAACTATGTTTAATTTACAACCCAAACGACTCGGATGATAAGATTATGCGACAAGTGGCTTTCTTTGCTTCAGCTGTAAGTAATTTATCATCAGCAATGAAATAAATACCTTGGTATAGTAGCTTGTATAGTTAATGTTGTTGAAAAGTTATTAGTTTTGATAGTCAGGGTTGTCTGAAAAATCGTAATTTCAAATTTCGCATTTGTGATACAACAAATATACAATTTCAGGGCAGCGATACCACAGGATATGCGCTCACCTTCACTTTTGTATTATTGGGAATGCATCAAGAAATACAGGTCAGCATGTTGTCTTGCTTCAATTTAGTTATTCTTATATTTTAAAGAATTTTTAGGAAAAAGTTTACAAGGAAGTAATGGAAGTAGTGGGCGATAAAGATATAACGCATCAAGACTTGCCGAATTTGAAATACACCGAAGCCACAATTTGCGAAACATTGAGATTATTTCCAGTAGTGCCGGTCATAGGCAGAAGCTGTGACGAAGACATCGATTTAGGCAAGCTTGTTCTATTTTAATATATTTTTATCATGAGTGATGGACCTTTCAAATTTCGAATAATATCGTACGTTTTTGAGATCAATTTTTTTTTGTACAGGGTTATTGGTTATAAATGTCACCCCCCTCTATCTTTTTTATTTGACATTTTAGAAAAAAGCGTCCCAAATAAAAGTTTTATGGTTGAGACTAAATTTTTTGAAAAACTCACTTTAACTCACTTTTGCATATACAGGGTGTTTCAAAAAAGCTGGTCGTGCTCTAACTTTCTTATTTTAAATTGAATACCCTGTATATTATTCAAGATTCGGATTCTACGTAAATTCTGAGCAGATTTCATGTGATATACTCTATACCTAAGTTCAACTGTTTGGAAATATTGACAGTTGAAAATTTACTTTTTTGCAAATTTGACAGGCTGTAAAACCTAAACGGTTAACTTTTGAGCAAAACCGATCTTACATTTTTTTCTAAGATTTTCACAAGTTATCATTTGACACCAACTTTGAATTTAACCGAAGATTAAATTCAATTGGAATTTTCAATCATGGATTAAATTCAAAGTTGATGTCAAATACTGGTGTCAACTGATAGTTTATAAAAATCTAAGATAAAAATGTAAGATCGGTTTTGCTTTAAAATTAACCGTTTAGGATTTACAGCCTGTCAAAGTTGCAAAAAAGTCAATTTTCAACTGTCAATATTTCGAAAACAATTGAACTTAGGAATAGGGTATATCACATGAAATCTTCTCAGAATTTTACGTAGAATCCGAATATCCAATAATATACAGGGTATTCTATTTGAAATAAGAAAGTTAGAGCACGACCAGCATTTCTGAAACACCCTGTATATGCGAAAGTGAGTTTTTTAAAAAATTTAGTCTCAACCATAAAACTTTTCTTTGAGACACTTTTTTCTAAAACGTCAAATAAAAAAGAAAGAGGGGGGTGACATTTATAACCAGTAACCCTGTACATTTGAATTAATTTTTTTTTCTTACTTTGAAAAATTAGAACGTAGGCAAATTCAATTGTACTGAACTTAAAATAATTGAGTGAAATAAAAGTCAAAAGTCATATTGGATATCGACTATGTGCCACAAACTCTTTTTATGGTAAGAGAAATGAGACATTTCATCAGAGGGAAATTTCCAATGGGTCTACTCTGCTTGAACAGTAAAACAATTTACCATTTCTCCTTTATGTATTATGTATCTTATTATCGCCCTACTTAAATTTATTATTCCATGTTTCCAGGTACAAAAATAATTCCAAAAGGCTCCTCCTGTATATTCAGCATCTTACATTTGCACAGAGACCCGCAATACTGGCCAGATCCATTAAAATTCGATCCATCTAGATTTTTGCCAGAAAACCAATCAAAAATTAATCCATCTTCTTTTATGCCGTTTTCAGCTGGACCCAGAGATTGTATAGGTAATTTTGTTAGATTGTTTTGAGAAACTTGACAACGTCGGCGTTTTTTTTAGGGAAAGCCCAGGCATTGGTAAATCTGAAAGTGACCATAGCCAACGTTGCCAGACACTTCAAAATAACATCGAATCATCGAAGTATTCAAGAATTCTCTTTGCAATCCTGCCTGACCATGAAAACAAGAGAAAGTCCTCATTGCTGTTTTTCTGCTAGAAAAAAGTAATAGAATATTTTTATTATTATTATTTCCGAACACACATGAATGGACATTCCCAATGCTTCAATTTTCTATTTTATAACGAAAACATGCAATGTAAGGCATTCCCTTTACTGTAGCAAGCGTACTGTAAAATCAGTCTTATTATAATACGCCTATAGGCTTTCTCAATACGAATAGGCATATTCGTATTATAATACCTACTTCTCAAGTAATTATAGGAATATTATAATATAATAATCAAACAACCAATAAACGATCAAAAAATTTGTTTTATTTCAGGGTAACAAATATCTAATAGAGTAAATTTATTATTAGTTAAATTTCCATATCAAAATATGTAACACCTCTGTACCTTAAGGTATTATTTTTCTTTAATATATTTAATTAAGAATTACTTTTAGCCCAAGAAATTTATGTGTTTTTCAAAAAAATTTGCGAGGGCAGGCTGATTTTTTCAAGGCTGATTGGAGACTGTGTCCTGAGTATTGAGCCAAAAAATCACACTCGAAAGCCTTGTGCGTTCGGCCCTATTGGCCTTTTTCTTATTTATTTTTTTTCGACAAAATTACCTTAACAAAACTTGTAGATAATAACATTCTGATCCACTTTGCCTCATGCCTTCTTTTGCTAGCTATTTTAGTTTAGGCGTTGCGGCCATTTTAGTGCTCCAGAATTCGCATTAAAATTAAATAGCAAACCTGCAGATTATTGCAACTTTAATAAAATTAATTAGGTAACGGCCCAATTAAGGACCGATTGAGAAGTGTTTTATCTCTGCAAGACCATCCGTGGACGCGTTTCGCTGTATCACAGCTCATCAGCACAATTTAGGTCCCGCAGAGAGAAAACACAACCCATTTTTGGTTCCATCCCGGAACTGGGTTTAATACAAGTAAAATGAAGACAGGGTCTCCATCTATTTTCTGATCGGCACACTAAAAATTGCTACTAACAACAAAAAGGTTGTTAGTAGCAATTTTTAGTGTGCCGATCAGAAAATAGATGGAGACCCTGTCTTCATTTTACTTTAATAAAATTACTGGTAATGTACTAAATTACGTTTTCGGTTTCAGTCCAAGAAATGATACATTACATTACTAATCCAGTGAAATTATTTTCCCGGAGTGAAAGCGTGAAATCGAAATGATGTTTTTTTTGACAATACTGGGACCTGTTAGGTACCTGTTTGAAAAGTGACAAAATGTTTTTTGAAGTGAATACTTCTTTGGCCGCATGAGAGTGATTTTTCCAAGTCGCGTCACGACACAATTTATAAAATTTTCGTCTCGCAAGTGAGATGAAGCATATGATGAATATGAGGGAGAGAGAAAGAGATGGTGAATGAAAGAGAGTATTTTTCTTAACGCATCAATGTAATCTGTACAATACATCTCTCTCTCTCTCTCTCTCTGTTGCACGCTTGCTTTTACTACTGGTTTCTTTGAACCTGAACAATTTTTTATCAAATGCGATTCTAAAAAAAATCAAGTGTGCATTTGCCAATATCAACAATATCTTTCGATCGGCAAAGTACCACTTTGCGCTCTTAATACACAAATAGCTATTGTGCAACCGTTCGCGAAATTCAATTTCGCAAAACACCACATTTTACCTGCAAAATGTGTCAAATCCTTAGAAACGCTATGCATGCCACAATGTCCACCAGGTCAAATAAAATTTTTCAAATGCCTAAAAGGCCGTACAAGCAAAAGAAATAAAGTTTCAATAAAACATCATCAAGCAAAGTAATAGAGAATTTTATTAGGTACCTATAATAATCTGCAGGTTTGCTATTAAATTTTTTTGCGAAGCACTAAAATGGTCATAGCGCCTAAAGTAAAATAGCTAGCAAAAAAAGTCATGAGACAAAGTTGATCAGAATGTAATTATCTACAAGTTTTGTAGAGGTCATTTTGTCGAAAAAAAATAAATAAGAAAAAGGCCAATAGGGCCGAACGCACAAGGCTTTCGAGTGTGATTTTCTGGCTCAATACTCAGGACACACTCCCCAATCAGCCCTGGAAAAATCAGCCTACCCTCGCAAAATTTTTTGCGGCCCAGGTATAAATTTCTTGGGCTATTTTGACAGACGATTAAATAAATTATTATGTTTTATATGCAGGCATAACAGATTTCTTCTAGGGTTTGAAGATGTCTGCAAAACTTAACAAATATCTATAGTAAATGAAAAGAGAGGCCTTCAGTTTGCATATTATATTTTTTGGCGAGAAAGATTATTTTCACAAATGGTTTTTTTTTAACATACTTTAATACAAATAGGACTTTGACAAAGGGCCTAGTACTTTCACAATCAGTTAGTAAGAATTTTCATAATTATATGAAATACATACTCAGTGGAGAACTGAAAAGAAAACATATAAATCTAACTCTCAATTGGTTATCAATAAATAATTCCCATGCCTATTTGTCGGAAAATAAATTCTTGAGCATTTATTATTGACCAAGTTCTCGTGTTAACTTACTTTTATACACGAATTATGGAGGGGAAGAAAATTTAAAAAAAAAGGAAAGGAGAAGAGCACCAAGAAGAAAAAATCATTATCATTAAAAGGAAGTTAAAGGAAGAAGAAAAAGAAGAAAGAAACAAGTATAGTTCTTCTAAGGTCAATTGAAACAAGGTGAACATAAATTATAACTGATATCTGACGTGTTAGTATTCCTACTGGAAATATTGAGTGACTAGTCACCCACCAGTTGGTACCTTGTTTCGTTTGAGTCTGGAAATACTATACCTACCAGCCCTTAAAGTGTGCATAGTGTTTTTTATAAAGATATAGGAGGTAGATGATAAGCCATCCAAAAATCTTATACCAAAAATAGTATTCGCTATAATAATATCTAATAGAGGGTACAAGAGAATTTTCAACGACCTTATTTTGGCAAATCTGTTCACCGAAATATTTGATTCAACAACTCATATTTTCACTTTTTATACAGACCCAATTTCACAGCCACCTCTTTGTTTTGCCTGGAATTCATAGAAATCGGAAATGGATTAAACATCACTCGATCGGGAGATTTATTAGTGGGACTTCTACTATTATCATTAGACAAGTCATTTGCGGATGTTGTAACTGAAATTGATTCAGGTTTATCATCACTATCTGACTTTACTGGGCTATTTCGAGGAGATGATAAGCTAGATGAATCAATTACAACCTTATCACAGTCATCATCAGTGATTATTTGGAAACTTATTGCTTGTAAATCGGTTAAAGAAGATGAAACATCGTCTGAAAAATTTTGAATGTCGATTGAATCAGATTTATTTGAAATACTTTCGAGCAAACAGACATTTTCCTGAAACAATTTCCTAGACAAACTAGTCCTTTCTTCTTTAATTTTATTGGCCGAATAGGTTTTTAACAAGTATAAGTTCTCCTGAATCAACTGATTTGATTTATTGTCTTTGTCCAAAGTCAAGGGTTCTTCAGACTTACTTTCATGTAGACCACCTAGAGTGGGTGTCAGTTTGTCTTTGTTCAACATAAAGTTGTATTTTTCGTCTAAACTTTTGCTTTTTTCCAATAGACTGCGCAAACGAGACGAGTATTGATTGTTGTCTGGTAATGAATCATCTAATTTTATGTCATCGTTTTTAATTAACAAATCGAAATTATATTTGATTGGATGACTATCAGCTAATGAGTCGAACTCGTTTTTGATTGATTGAATTTTTAGGTCAGAATTTAATTGTGTTTCTGGGTCAGAATTGTCTTTGATTGGCAAAAGAGGTGAAATTAGGTCAAGATCAGTCAATTTTTGATCAAAATCAACTAACTCAGAATTATCATCCAATAATGGCGACTCAGAATCATTTTTGATTATTTCAATTTTTGATTCAAAAGACAATTTCATTTCTTTGATTTCCTGTGTTTCAATTGACACAAAATCGTTTTCGATCCACGATTTCACATGAGAATCGTCGATTGTGATTTTTGGCTCAGTAAATATTTTAATTGATTGCTCGTCATTCCAATCTAAATCGGTTTTGTTCTCATTTGGCAATTTTTGGTCCGAATCTTCTTTGATCAATGGATCAAAATCGATCAATTGCGTTTTCGAGTCAGAATAATCTGTGATTGATATTTTTGAGTCAAAATCGTTCTCAACCAAAAACGAAGATAAATCAAAATTATTTGTCGCTTCACCCTCAAAATCGTCTTCATTTGATTGCTTTTCACTCAATACAGAATTATCGTCGTCTTTTGATCTTAATAATGGAGGAGAAGGTGACAATCTAGACTGACACTGCATAATTCTATGCAAAATTAATGAGTTCTCTTGAATGATTTGTAAAGCCAATTCACTGTTACGTCTAGTTGTTTGGTCACCTTTCAATCGGTCGGCCAAAAATCGCTCAAACTCAGCACTTTCGTCACCTTCTTCAGAATCAGAGGGTATTTTATTTGGACTAGAAGAGGCAATTAGACTATCTTTAGATTTCGAGCGATCAGCTAAAAACAACTCGAACTCGGCACTTTGGTCGCCCTCTTCACAGTCGGACGGGATTTTTAAATCAGGAGTAATTTGAATTAAATTATCAGCGATAGTATTAGGTTTGGAATTGTCCAATTGACTTGCTTCAGTCTTTTTTTCTTCTACGTCTTCTTCGGAACTTGGTACGTCATCTTCGTCGCAGAGCTCTGTATCGCTGGAACTGGAGGAGCTGCAGCAGGCGGCTGCGGTGGGCGGTTGGGTGGCGTCTTTCCAGTGCAAAGTGCTCGGATGATGTTGGCGGGCGGGCGGTATGCTGCCTTTTGGCGGTCCGGGCCGTTTGGATGGACCTGGAATATAACAAATTTGATTTTGAGTCTTATAAGTTTAAGGTTTGGTAGCTATCAGTCATTTTATATTAGAGCCCAGATATTTTATATAATTTGAGGCACTCATATTCATAATCTTTAGGCTTTATTGTCCAAAAAATAAAAAAATTATTGACAAAGCTAATTAAACCTACTACTATTCTAAATTGATTAGTAAATATTACAAAATCCACGCAAACTCATTGGAAAATTTTGAAATTAACATAAGGGTCAAAAAAAATTTCCTCTTCTTTCTAGGAAGCGGTCCTAATGGATTAATTACAATCAAAAAACATCTGAACATTATTTATGACAGACACGAGTTTACGGCATCCTTTGATAGATGCGGCTTCACATTTGTATGACGGCCGTTGACCCCAATAATCAAGGAAATTACGATATCTTCCGCTGAGTAAATAATTATTTCTTAGAAATAGCGGAAACCGAGTTTATGTCAACATATCCAAAATCACTCGAATTTATGGTGGGACCTGGGACCAGAAGTATTTAATAAAATAATCAAGTAGAAAGGACAGGGACAAGATATAGTCTAATATTCGCGAAAAGTTTTTTCAGTTTGGAACGCCTCGGATATCAATTCTTGTACAGGGTATTTGATTATATTTAGCACCATACCTACAGCCTTTACTATTTAAGATAGAAAAAAATTTTAAATACAAAACTTGACAGTTTTTTTCTATATTTTCTGATAACGTTTTCAGAAAAAACAAAATCGCATCGGAAAATGGAGAAACGTAAGCAACTTCGACTTTTTTAAATGGAACACCCTGTATATTATGCGATAAAATGAAAGATCTATTCTTTCTGATTCCAAATATACAGAGTGGTCCATTGAAAAGTATCCACCTAGATTTACCGGTTTTTGTGAAATTTAAGAAAAAAATGCTCGGACACATGTATTTTGTTTCGGAGGGGGAAATATTCTCTGCATATTTTTAGCCCTGTCACTTTCAACCCCTAACGGGGGTGGGCTCCAACCCCTTAATCTTTAATGGAAAGATGGGTCGAGTGATAGCTCGTTTGAAAGGGCACGAAATTAGCTTTCCAATGGTACCCTGTTTGTCGGATTTTCCTTCGACAGTTAACGCGAAAACGACGCTAAGAGCCTCACTCCTGTATTTTTGGAATCAATAAAATGAAGGACTTAAATTTCAGTTATCGCGATTCAAAAGAGCTACAATCATAATTCAAATTACTTATTTAAGTAAAAACTCATTGTTTCAACGCCAAAAAATATCCGCCCTATTTTAATACAAAAAGCCAAACACGACAAAATAGGTAAATGTTTTGTTATCTTTTATCAGAATAAAATGCATTCATTTATTGTGTGCGTTTTTTTTTGTAAAAATAAGTAAGCAGATACACACTTGGTAAATGAAGGAAGAGAATTTAGGTTTATTCCGTTCATTGATTTAGTTTGGTTGATTTCGAGACGATCTAAATTTTACTGACAAAAATGATTCATTCCATTGCAGAACGAGTAGAAATTATCAAGCTTTATTTTCAAAATAATAGTTGTGCTAGGCTTACTGCTCGTTTATTTAATGACGCTCATCCCAACGAAAATGTCAATCATTCGTATGTGGCGAAATTAGTGCAAAAGTTTACCGATACTGGATCTGTTGCTAATGTGAAACACCAGCCGCAACACAACAGAAATGAAGCTGTGGAAGAAGCTGTTTTGGGACATGTGGCATTGGATCATACCCAAAGTACCCGTCAACTGGCTCAAGTCTCAGGTGTCCCCCGTTCGTCCCTATTAAGGATTTTAAAAGTGCACAAATTTCATCCATACAAAACTAGATTAGTACAGGAACTTAATGAGGATGATCCTGATAGAAGGATGCAGTTTTGTGAAGAAATGAGTCAGCGTTTAATGCAAGAACCGGACTTATTATTTAACATTTGCTTCTCTGATGAGTGTACATTTTATTTAAATGGTACATTCAATAGACATAATTGCCGTTACTGGGATGATAGTAACCCACATTTATTCCGTGAGGCCCATACCCAACACCCTGAAAAAATAAACGTGTGGTGTGGCATCTTAGGAAATCATATTGTAGGACCACTTTTTATCCCTGGTAATTTAACTGGCGAAGTGTACCTAAACATGCTTGAGGATGCAATTGACCATTTGATAACAGAAATAATAGAAGATGACCTAAATCATAATGTTGATCGGCTTCATTTCCAACAAGATGGAGCGCCTCCGCATTACGTTGCTGCTGTTAGAGATTTTTTAAATTTACGTTTCCCTGGACGGTGGATTGGAAGAAGAGGCGCAATTGAATGGCCTGCCAGGTCACCCGATTTATCGCCTTTAGACTATTTTTTGTGGGGACACTTGAAAAATAAATGTTTTGCCACGCAACCCGATTCTATAGAAGATCTTCGCCAGCGAATAATAGCTGAGTGCCAGGGCCGCAACTAGGGGGTGGCGAACTAGGCGCCCGCCTAGGGCGCCGGAGTAACGGGGCGCCGAAGGCGCCTAATTTAATCCATCCATATTTTACAATCCAAAAAAATGCAACGGTTTTACGCGTCATTTGTCGTAAAATAAATTTATTTTGGTTGTTACGTCTCTTTTTGTCAACCATCAACAATACGAATATCGATAGTAATTATATAAATTATGTCAAACACAGTGCGCGTGCAAATGGCACCAGCAAATCGCAATGTCTGCGATAAATTCAAGTATTGATGACGTAGCGCCCAACATTATTCCTTCCAGAGCTTAGCTTCGAGTCGAGCTTTGATCCGACCAAACTGAGCAAGAGCACTGTGGGCGACGTGGGCGCCCTCTGCATGCTGCATGCATTATCTCTTTTGACTCTTTTCTCTTTAGCCGTTTACGGAAACTATAATCGGGTTGACCCGATCAGCAGCTGAATGTTTTCTATCTTTCCTTAATGAATACAATTGAAAAAAGACAAAATAGCTACGTCTGCTGGCGATCGGGTTAACCGATCATAGTTTCCGTAAACAGCTTTTACTTCTATAATAGCTTCGTTCGCGGTAAGTCTGAACTGTTTGAAGTCGAGTTTCGATGAAAACGGTCCTGTAAACTTGGTTTCGGCTCCCCCTCTGGCAAGGAGATCCGCCATTTCGTTGCCCTCAAGGCCAGCGTGTTCCGGTATCCACATAAGGGGTTACCTTGTTCTCCTTCCCTACTAATTTGCTTAGAGCTTTCTGTGTGAAATGTAGGCGTGACAGTGGCAGTACTAGTATTGGAGCCAAACATAGAGGGCGAGGAAGTATTGGGTTTATTTGATGCGGTACTCTGTCCACCAAAAGTTCCACCAAAATTTATCGAAGGTGTCGTCGTTGTTGCTGCTGGCGCACCAAAATTTATCATCGGTGTAGTGCTAGTAGTAGTTGTGCTAGCGATACCAAAAAATGGCACTGTGCTTGGAGTGGTTGTAATGTTGAAACTAGGAGTCTTTTTAAGTGCAGCATTGGAACCAAAATTAATCGTTGGAGATTTAGCCAATGAATTTTCAGAAGAAAAGGTGGGTTCCGTTTTCGAAGTGGTTGAAGCAGCTGTTGTTGTGTTGGAACTTGATCCAAAAACTATTACAGAACTTTCTGAGGGCTTATTAAAATTCAATGTATTTGCAGATGTGGCAGCAGGAAAACCTATAGAGGGTAAAGTAGTTTTTGTAGCAGGAGATGTGGTACTGGCAGGTGCGTTAAGGTCAAATTTGAAGCATCCAAGTTTTTGAGGGCTAGTTTCCAAAGGTTTACCTAAACCAAACGAAGGCTTACTTGTGTCAGTTTTATCTGTAGAAGTTGGATTAGCAAATGAAAAGGTTGGGGTGGTTGAAACAACAGGTGTTGTCTGGATAATAGAAGCTTTACTAACAGATTCTGATACTATATGAGCTGAGGTTTGTGTCAAAGAGGGCTGATTGATCGATGGTGCTGCTGCTGTGGTTTCATTAAAGTGTACATGTTTTTCAGTAGGTTTATGTGTACTCGATTTTGGAGATGATAAAATTGAAGTTAGGGATGATTGGACTTCTGTTTGCTCTTTTGTAACTGTCGCTGGTTTTTCAGGCTCAGAAACATTGACTGAAATATTTTTCTTAAACTCAGAGCTCATTAGAGACAACAATCTTTTTCCTCTATAATTATTACCTATTATATTTAGTGCGGCAACATTTGGCAATACCACCTCTGTTTTTGGTACCGCACCGGTAGCTTCAGCTCCAGTTTTCGGCAGTGGTACCACAACGACAACTTCCCCGCCAACGTTTGGCAATACAACTTCTTCAGTTTTTGGCACTCCAGCTACCACGGCTTCAGTTTTTGGTGCCACTAGTTTTCCTGCCCCTCCAACTTTTGGCAGTACCACTTCAGTTTTTGGAAACACCCCAGCAACTCCAATGTTTGGCAGTACTACTACAACTACTTCTGCTTCGATGTTCGGAAGCACTACCACTACAACGGCGCCTTCACCACAATGTCACAACCTGTTTTGTCGTGACTGGGGACTTTGGATCTAGTCCAAGATGAAAACCAAATGTAAAATAACAATGCCTATTTATTACTCACAAAATAAAATAAATAATAATAAAATAAGGGAAAGTATCATGAATAATTTTATTGATTTAAAATGATGAGTTTACAAATTGACAAAGACAAATGACTTACTACTGGAAATCCATCTTTCTGTAACGTTATAACTTTAACTTTTTTCGCGCCCGATAACCTGGCTCAAGCTTTGTTATCTGCTTCAGCTTTAAGACCCAACTGACTAGGAAAATCGAACCATTGATCCGAGTCGATTTTCTATTGTCAGCAAGAAATTATTTATTTCTCAAACTTGGGTCGTTGCACCAAGTTTTTTGCTGATATGCTATAAGTCTACTTATTCATTGCAATGCCAGTATTGCTCAATATTGGTAATAATCGCACATTTTATTGGTATGTTCACTCTCTACCCGCAAAATTTCAAATGGAAAGGGGGGTTCTAATGATACAATGTACTATACATTTCCTAACATAGAGAAATATAATAAACCAAGGTGAGAGTTATCGATTCTGTGGTGCGACACTGGCATTGCGATGACGTCATATCGATACTAGCGCCACTATCCACTACAAGACTAACTTAAATAATATTTGGCGGGCTCTTTGAACTCTTAGATTATAGTCTTGTTATTTTTGGAGGTAGAAATCTAGGTTAGCGTTTTTTTAACCCGATCATAGTTTCCGTAAACAGCTTTTACTTTTACAATGGCTTCGTTCGCGGTAAGGATTCTGAACTGTTCGAAACTATTTCGCATGCGCAGTTCAAGAAATGGCGTTCGCGGATCACAAAGTTCCGAACTTTTAGTTACGGTTCTGGATTCGCGGATCAACCAGAATCGGTTCGGAACCATTTCTGAACCAGATCTAGCGGTCTTTGGATTTTAGCAAGAACTTCAGGATTGACACATAAAGTTCGTTTACCTATTAGACAGTCTGTAGAACTCGTTCCAAAACTGGTCGCGATAAAATAATGGCGTTTTCCATTTGTTGCACGGAGGTGCACTCAGTGCAATTTTTATATTCCATTTGACTGCACATTATCAATTTTTATTTTCCATTTGAAATCCAGTGAAATTATGTATGCACCTAGTGCGCATTTTTTGGCACGAGCTAGGAAGGCTTGTGGAGACCCAGTGCAGTTTGTTTTGTTTTTGTTTACATGTGGAGGGTGGAAGGGCGCCAAAATTTGGACTTGCCTTGGGCGCCGAGGGTTCTAGTTGCGGCCCTGCTGAGTGCAGAAGCATAACACCTGATGTGCTGCAAAATGTCCGAAACAGATTTGAACAAAATTTATATTATTGTATGGAAGTAAATGGGTCACATTATCAAAACTTGTTAAATTAACGTTATACTAAAAAAATTAACAGTTTATGTTTTCGAGAACATCGTATTCTTAAATAACTGACCATGATTGAAAGCTAATAAAGAGAATTCATCAAATAAATATTGTTACTAGTTATTTTGTCTCGAAATAAGTGAAATGTAAGTCCTTTGTTTTATTGATTCTAAAAATACAGGGGTGAGGCTCTTAGCGTCGTTTTCGCATTAACTGTCGAAGTAAAATCCGACAAACAGGGTACCATTGGAAAGCTAATTTCGTGCCCTTTCAATCGAGCTATCACTCGACCCATCGTTCCATTAAAGATTAAGGGGTTGGAGCCCACCCCCGTTAGGGGTTGAAGGTTACAGGGCTAAAAATATGCAGAGAATATTTCCCCCTCCGAAACAAAATACACGTGTCCGAGCATTTTTTTCTTAAATTTCACAAAAACCGGTAAATCTAGGTGGATACTTTTCAATGGACCACTCTGTATATATATTGATAACATTTGCTTAAGCAATTTTTGACATATCTCAGGTTAAATTATAAAGAACTTGCAAAGAAGTTCCATAAGGATCTCTATCTTTATAAAATTTCTTTGTAATTTAGTTATAATTTAAGCTAAGATATGTCAAAAATGGCTGACGCAAATATGGTCAACATGTATATATTTGTAATTGTAATCAGGAAGAAAAGGTCTTTCATTTTATCGCAAAATATACATGGTGTTCCATTTAAAAAAGTCGAAGTTGTCTACGTTTCTCCATTTTCCGATGCGATTTTGTTTTTTCTGATAACATTAAAAGAAAATATAGAAAAAAACTGTCAAATTTTGTATTTACAATTTTCTTCTATCCTAAATAGTAAAGGCTGTAGGTATGGTGCCAAATATAATCAAATACCCTGTAGGTACGTACATACATACGTGAGAATTTGCAAAGTAAAGAAATCGCGAAAAGTATTTTCAGATGACAGTCGCGTATCTCTGTTTAATTATGTAGAATAGAAAGAGATAGTAGTAGTAGTGAAGAGAGATAGTGATTCCCACGAGAGTCTCGTTTTCGAGAGTCTCGCATGGTCTCGTCTCGTTTTCGAGACGAGACTTGAGACGAGACTTGGATTGTCTCGGACAAGACGAGACGAGACTTTTATTGGTCTCGTCTCGAATCTCGAGCGAGAGTCTCAAGTCTCGTGCAACGTGCAAGATTCTCGCAGGTGAATATTTCTGCGTGCAGACAAAGAACACATATGTATAATGTAAATATATACAGTAGCCGGACTTTCGCGAAACCAGCACGATGTTTATTATGTCTTAACGACTGGGTGAAAAACAAAAAAAATTGCGATCGAGAAGGCTGTTAGGGGACATTTTTAAACTTATTTCTGACTAAAAAATAATTTAAGGTTGAAGTTTTTTTTTTGTTTGAATGTAGGTACTTCTTTTAAATACATAATCTTATTTTTCAACAGTTGTGATTTTCTTTGTCTAATTTAACACTATAGCAAATAGGTAAGTATCCTGTACTATGGTTGAACCAAATCCAAGCGGCAGTAATAACGATGAGGAATTTGCACATTTTTTTCTTATTCTCTTATTAAATCCTTCACATTATAAAAAGTCACTTGCCACATAAATTTTAAATTTTCAACTCCTAGTTTTTCTGTGAAAAAATATAGAAATTCAAAATAACTCTCTTCGCGCCAAAACGCAGTCGTAAATCAATGACATCACAACACGATATCCTTCCAAGCGTCAAAACGAGTCTCTGTACTCCCTCCCTGTCTTATCCATTGTCAATTTTGTTTTATGTCATTGTTTGTGCGATTTATATATGTGGTTTATTTTGTTGTCAAGTTTCCCCTCGTTTTTATTCTAATCGGTGACTTCACCGATGAGTTAGCTATCTTTGTTTAGTGAATGGAAAATAATAATGACCGACATACAATGGTTGATCCATCGGTAGAATTCTATGTAAACACAAGCGTCTGACGGCTTACGTTTCACGTTAACATAACCACACTTTTGTTTGTTTATCGTTTGATGACGTCATAACCAATTTTAGAGTATTTTCGCACCCATTATTATATTCAATACTTGATTAATTATTTGATAATGGTTCAGTTTAAACTTTAAAGAGGATTCAAATATAGAAATTTACTTCTTGAGTATTTTGCTCCACTTTAAATACATTTTCCATCAAAATAAAATTTTATGCAACTTCCTCATTAAATAACCTAAATTTTGTTTTGTGACTTCCTATTGGTTGAGACGCCCTACCTGGACCATTGCGCATGCACGGAGGACATTTGATAGGTTGTAATGAAAATGACCAGTTCTGTCATTACTGCCGCTTGGATTTGGTTCAACTATAGACTCTAAACTGGAACAAGATTATGCATGACAAGACTTTTGCGAGACGAGACGAGACTTAAGGCTGCGAGAGAAGACTCGAGACAAGACTTTTATTTCATCGGCGAGACGAGACAAGACTTTATGAAAGTCTCGTCTCGTTGGTCTCGTGGGAATCACTAAAGAGAGAGAAAAATATAACCGATTATTGTGATAACCAGTTATTTACTAAAGGCTAATCGTATAAGGTTATTTTTCTTACAAAAATAAACCGGTTAACCGATAACCGGTTATTTTCCAATAACCGCCCATGCCTACTAGTGACAGTAAGGTAACCTTAGTCAAAGGGGCCTTATTGTCAAAAAACTACTGAGAGGTTATTCCCATATAAAAAAGGAATCCTTTTCATGAAATATATCTAGAATTTTCCGCAGAATCCAGAAATGTCATAATATACGGGAGCTACGATTTAAAAAAATAAAGTTGATAACCGTACAGCTGTTCTTGGAACACCCTGTATACAAAAATTTATGTGAAAAAATGTCAAGCAAAAAAATCTTAATCGACGTGTTTTTGCGTTTTTATCACATATTTCATCCGAAAGCTCTAGCGAATTAGTTCCAGTTAAAGTCTCTACCCTGTATATTAAATGGAAAACCATAGGTACTGCAGTTGTTTCTCTCACTTGCAAATAGACCCGCCCTCACAATTTTATTTCAGGGTAGCTGCCCAAGGAAACAATAGGGGTTTTCGAGCGCTTGACCGGTAAATACCATTTACTGTCGGTATTTACCAATTTAATTTAAGCGGTTTGGTAATTCGTGGTCATGACCTAAAAACGAGCCCTTGGTCTTCGTTTTGACGTTATTCTTCGACATTGACAAGCAGCGGTATTTACCGGTAACAACTTTCGACCTGTTTTTCACCTCCCACCATTTGTTGATGACAATTGACTTACATTTGAAAAAATTAATGGTGAACGGTGAACGTTTCTTTTTCTTTTTTGTTTATTTTGTTATTTGCAATTTGCATTTGCGGTTGTGTTAGTCCAGTGGTCCAGTCCCAGTTTCAGTATTTTAAATTTGTAATTTAAATGGATAGAAGAGAAAGGTTCCAAATCCTCTTGAACTATGAAGGAAAAGATTTTCAACGTCGACGATATGGATACAGCCCAAGGAATATTAAATGCATCTTCATCTTTGAAAGAAACGAGCGAACCAGAAAATAGAAAATTAATTGGAAAATAATAAGAATATAATTGTTTGATTAGAGCTTAAAATGTAAACAAATACAAGGGGATTAAGGGGAGGGGAGAAGCAGACAAATTTGACAAATCAAAACCAAAATGATAACCAACTGTGATGATCCAGAAATTTGACCCTATAATTACAAAGTCTTTACTGTAAAAATTAAATAAATAATCAAACAATCAAAAACTTAATTCCGGTATTTTGAAATCTGTATCGATAAATTAAAAATAAAACCAACTAAACTATCGTATTACGACACCCGGAAGTCGTTCATCTAAATTAAATTCTTAAAAACTGATAAAACCGAGGTGGTGTCATCCTAAAATCCGATTCAATGATCTTTATTTAGCCAAGGCCTTTCCGTTTAACACACATTGAGTCGAATGAATTATGGATTCTTGAACCCAAAACGTCTTGACCTCAATAAATCAGATAATTGCGACATAATTAGTCGATTTTTGGGCTACAAGAATGATATAATATTCAAGGAAATTGCATCATTCTTTTAATAACAATGAGGCCGTCCAATGAAATTCGGATTCCTAAGTTAACGACCGCCTATATTGACGATTTGGGGGAAATTTAATAATAATTTTGTGGGTGAGAGCGATTTGATATAAAACTCGCGGAAGATAGTTCCCAGTGATCTGAAGATAGTTCCCAGTAAACAGTTGCCAGAAAACAGTTGAGTCGTCCATTTGAGTTAAAGTCTGTCCAGGTTCGCGAAAAGTTTCTTTTATGGCTTATGGCCTCGGGTATAAATTAACTTAGAAAATTTACGGAAAATCGAGAAAGTAATAACAGTTGAAATTTCGTTCAATCAATTATGTGCGTGAAGCTAAATATTTTGAGTAGTTAATTAAATAATTTTACGTGTGTTTTATGGACAAAATGTAAGTACTTTATAGTGACAAGATTTATTTTGATGAACATGACTTTGTGTGAAATTTTACTAGAAAACTTTTGATTTTTAATTTAACGGTGGAACTTTATTACAACGAAATTAATAACTTGAGTGTTTTATGAAGGAAACATTATCGCATAACTTTAATTACCTTCAGATATAATGACATTTAAATGTGCAACAAAAATATGAAGAGTACTTACAATGCATTTAACAATATTCAATTTTGAGTTGGAAATTATGAATTAAACAGTTGGATTTATTAGCTAGGCATAGGAATCCGAAAATAGAATTTGTTCTAAGAAACTATTAACTGCAATAGGAAATTTTAAAAAGAAATTTGATGACATAATAGAATTGTTTTCTTAAAATATTGGAAACTAGTTAAAAGGAAACTTATATTAGAATTTGTCTGATTAAATAAACTAATTAAAAGGAAATAGGATGTTTCGTAAATTAAACTTGTTCATGAAATAGAATTGTCTTAGAATATGGGAAAGCCGTTAAAAGAATTTATTGTCCATGAAATGAATTTTGAATTAGGGAGTTTATTTTACAAGTAGAGGTTATTGTAAGATTTTATGAGAATAAATTAGTTATTAAACAAATAGGTAATTATTTTGGGTTTTTATAAGTAATGGACTTAGAGATTTTAAGGAATTATTTGACTAGGTAAAGGGTAGTTATTAGGAATGATTTCGATGTAGTAAAATAAATAGAAATATTATTTTGAGAAATAGTATGAATAGGGCGTTTCGTATTAAGTAGGCATATTTCAGTGGTCCGTATAATAACAATATAGAACGGATGTGAAGTATTAATTTTACAGACTTAAAGAAGGATGTAAAGTATTGGGAGATATTTGGCTAATTGATTTTTGAGTTTTATGTGAAATAAAATATAATTTAGTACACCTCCTTAGTTTGTTTCTCTCTCTTGCAAGTAGACCCTCTTCCACAGATTTTAGATAGCAAGCTCCAAGTATATAAACACCATCAATATACCGCTCGCCATTTACCATCTAACTAAATTACATAGTGTACGTGGGGCGAATTGCTACACAACTAATTTCAAGCGTTTTGGAAGTGCTTTGACAATAAACTGTCAAACGAACGTCAAAGGACTGTGACCCAGGACAACCAAGGGTATGACTGCGGTATTTACCGGTCAAGCGCTCGAAAACTCCTAATTACTTCGGAAACGACCGCTCGCTTTTACCTAATAATCCAAATAATAGAGTAGGTACTTGGCGCAGACGCTACAATATCCATAGTAGCATAGATACCACCATTTAGTTTTGTGAGATAAGCACTTGTTATTTACATTAAATTATCCATTTTAGTCACTCTAGTGAAAAGCTGTAACTAAATAAATCCGCTCGCCAATAACTATCATCGTATTCATCGTTAACAGTGATCAGCGTTGCCAGACTCTTAATATGGAAGTGTGGTACACAATGCTCAAAAACTGTCGTACAGGGACGTACGCGCCACGAATACTTGTGGTACACAACCTTACGTTTTTAGTACATATGTATTTACTAGAAAAAATATGATTTATTTGAGAGCGTAAAATGTTGAAAACTTGAAAATAGACCTTGCATTAAAAATTACAACAACAGGAGTATCGGGAAATCAAATAAAACTATTTATTGAAAAAATGTCTATCCGAATAATCCTCGAACATTGATAAACGCTAAAATGCTCAAAAATTTTATAACAACTTTCTCAAGCTTGAAGGAATTTTTCGCGAGGATAATCAAGCATTATCTGATTATGCTGGGTTATGTAATGTGCCAATCAGAATCTAGTGAGATATAAATAGGTACTATAGGTCTGTTTCTGCAGAAATCACAAACCAGTCAGAGCGAATTTCATTGGTTGAAAACCAGTCAGAAAACTAGTTTCAACCAATGAAATTGACTGACTGGTTTGTGATTTCTGCAGAAATAGATCTTATATAAACTGATAAACTGTCAATTGTGTCATACTCTACTCCCCTAACTCCCTCCCCATCAAATTTTGGGCCTGCAAGTGACGTCACTATCAGCAGCTTATAGTTATGACATCACCCGCAGACCTTGATGGAATGCTTGCGATTCAAGCTGTGCTAGTGAGTTTGTGAATTTTTTCGTCGATTTTAAATGTAGAAAAAATAATTTTCGGTCTGTTTTCTCACAAGAAATTAAGTGTTCTTGATTCTCGAGTATCCCAGAATTTGATAGTAAGAGAGTTGGGGGAGTATGGTATGACACAATTCACACATCACATAATCCAGCATAATCGATTAATTATGCTTGATTATCCTCGCGAAAAATTGCCTATAGACTACTGTTTTCAAGCAACAAGCTTTGAAAATCTGTCATAGATTTTTTACCCAATTTGGCCAACACACATAAGAAAAAAAGGAGAATGTAAAAATGTGGTACATAATGCCATAAAATATTACCAATCAACCCAATATTTCAAAACTGTGGTACATTACCGTACTACCGTACGCATTGATTCTCTTGTAACGAATATGCCCTAAACTGTCGTACAAATACTACACCTGTCGTACGTCTGGCAATGCTGACAGTGATACTAGGATCGGACGCTACAACAGGAATAATTTGTTTAAGATATTGAATTTTTAAGATCTGGGAAGTCAGGGTCAATCTAACGAAGTTATTATGACTTTGGTATTTTACTTACCCAAAGCTCTTTTCCCCACCAAAAGATGATTCATGACCGGCGTAGCCGCTGGGGCGGGTCGACCAGACACAGCCGACGTAAAAATGACGTGCGCCTGCCTCTGGCGCTGCTTCAACTTGACATACTGCTGCTTCAAAGCCCCAATATCCATTTTCGGATGTAAACTGATAGTGGGCCGGGTGTTAATTGGTGCGGGCGCGCCCCACGGCGTGATGTTATACAAGTAGTGCTCCCTTAAACTTTTCAGTTCGGTGATCGGCCCGACGGCTACGATGGCTTTTATAAGCGTATTGGCATTGATAAGGTTGGATTCTAGAAGTTCTCGCGTCAGGGCGCCCATGACGCAGTAAAACTCGTCCGCTGTGCGCACCGATAGAATTTGCTGCGCGAGCACTTGCCAGATGGCGAGCGCTGTGCGCAGCAGAACTGCGTTGCCTTCGAGGAAAATTAAGTCCCAGACGCGCAGGACCGTTGGTTGGGGCAGACAGTTGCAGAAGAGAGTGAGAAACCTATACGTGAGAAATAGTGTTTCTTGTACGAAAAATTACAAAGTGAATATTTTACCATTGCATAGTGAAGACATTGGTCAAAGGCGGTTCGTAACTTCTGGCGCCATCTTTGGCTGCGCTCTGCAACAAATCCAAGTGCTTGGATAGACGTGGCAACTTGCTGCGCAGTAACTCCCTGAACACGGCCATGTCGACCGACAAACCGCGCAGACTGTCGGCGAAATAGGAATCGGGCAAGACGCCTTCTATGAGGTAAATCATCAGTTTTAGGGCGTCGCTGGAGCTTCTGTCGGTCACTTGCAGAATCAGGGCGGCCAACATGTTGAAACCCTGACAATAACCTACGGAAATATTTAGTTATTTTACATACCTAGGGAGGATACAAGAAATATGCAATGCGGAAGAAAGATGCAAACTTACCTACTGCCTTGTTCCATCTGGCGTAAGCCATTAGAACTTTTTTCAATAGAGCTTGATTCTGTTGGCCCTCGTCGCCACAAAACAAGCTGCAACCGGTTCGGTGCAGGTCTTTGACGATCTGGATGCCCAGTTCGTCGTCGGCATGATGCGACCAGTCACCGAAACAGGTTTTTTCGACTTGAGACCAGTCCACCTGTTATATGATTATGATTATATACTTCTTTATTGGTCGCCAAGTTTAAGATTACAAATATTAAACCGATATTAATTTTTAAAAAATTTCAAATGTTATCTATTATTACAAGATAACAAATATCAATATCAAATTCATTTTTGCTTCTTACCCCTCTCGATTCCAGATGTCGTTCAGCCATTGTGACCCAGAGCCGTCGTCTGAACTCCGGCGGTATTCCCCCCGGAAGTTGAGCGACCATTTTCATGGCACCCACCCATTGGGCGAAGTCGGACTCTCCCGGAGTGGTTGGTTGGATTGTAAATCGCATGTCTGCTGCAGAGGCACCTGGAAAGTTTTCATATTGTTTGTGAGGCAATATTTTTTCATTTTTTGGTCTATAAATTCAGATGCAGAAAAAAAAAATCCGAAAGCGAAGAAAGAAAGACCAGGAAGAAGAAGATTAGTCGATTAGGACAAATGTTGATCCATAGAAGGTCGAAGTTATGCTTCAAATGGCCGCTCTGCAAATTTCCATGAAGAGAAATGCTAAGAGTGCTGCGATCATCCACGAGAGCGCACGAAAGGAAAGGCAGTATTGAAATCAACAGGGAACAGGACCAGTAGCCATTCGTCTAGTAACCAGGACGTCAATCCAACGAAAGAAGAGCCATGCATCATGAGGGTACTCAGATCTGAGAAGTCAGAACGGTGTAAGGCGTTACCTTCAGGGTCCTTATTTTAAAAACAGGGGAGTAGCGTTCCCAGGAGAACGAGTGTTTTGTCTTTCTCAATGATATGGAAATGATAATATAAGTAACAAAGATGGAGCACTCGTTCTTCTGGGAACGCTGCTCCCCTGTTTCAATAATAAGGACCTTAGATATAAGGACCCAGGTCGCAGTCGACTTGAAATATTAGGTCTGGTTCCAACAAAAAACCGTCACATGAACGGTTTGGAAACTACTCTGTGTACGAATTTCAGATTCTACGCACAAATTTGTGACGGTACCTATATTACACAGTTTCCTACGGTGTTGGAACAAAGCTCATGTGTCTATCAAGAAAACTGATGATATACTCCTTTACAGTTTTTCAACAACTTTAGCCATAGTTGGAAGCAGGGAAATTGGTCTAAAGTTTGAAGACGACTCTTTGTCTCCCTTCTTACCTTGAACAGGAACAGAGGAGTAACTTTAGCAAATTTCGAAGAAGGGAAACTATCTGTTATAAAGGACAAATTTATCGCCTCTGCAAGCACATACAGAATTCGATCAGGAGGCTTTAAAAGAATCTTCAAAGAAATATCATCCCATCCAAAGGAATTTTTGTTTTTTATGTCTGCAAAGACCCTCCGAATTTCAAATATATCCGTCAGATAAAAATAAAAGGTGTCTCTGACCGAGACTTCCAAGTTAGACTAAAACGTTCTTGTCAGGCTTATATTCGCAGATAAGTTCGCCGCTATATTACAATGAAAAGAATTAAATTGATCCCAAGTAAGCCTGGAACTTGAAAGTGGTATTTATTTCATCCTTTTTGTTCAATTCGTAAATGTAAGATCGGTTTTGCTCAAAAGTTAACCGTTTAGGTTTCACAGCCTGTCAAATTTGCAAAAAAATCAAATGAAAAAGATAGAGGGGGGTGACATTTATAACCAATAACCCTGTACCTAATGTCTTGTTTTGGACTTTATTATTCATATCGTTTCTCATCTGTAAAACCAAGACGGAAATACATTCTCAAGTGAATTTCATTGGTTGAAACTAGTTTTCTGACTGTTTCTGACTTCTGACTGTTTTCAACCAATGAAATTCGCTCTGACTGGTTTGGGTTTGTGATTTCTGCAAAAGCAGACCTATTAGAAACTAAAAAAAAAAAGGTTTGCAGTGGTTTGTAGTAGATTTAATTAATATATTTTTATCCCATTTTGACGTTTAAAAATGACATTATTCAACGCATAACAATAAAGGTAAGTAGACGTTTATCACCTCAGTGATTTAAAAATATTTTAACTCACTCTCGGCATTTTAAGTTATTCTGCCCAACTAAAAATCTGAAACCTCAGTGATTTGAAATATTTTCAACTCACTCTCGGCATTTTTCCTCGTATTTTATTTTTTAAATTTCCAAAAAGTGGGATAAAATTTTGTATGCATCACGTGAGTTTAAATGTTTATTAATTCGAAGAAAATAAACCCACTCGCTAGGGCTCGTGGGTTAAACTTTCTTCTCATGAGTAACCATTCATTTAACTCACTTGGTGTATAAATAACTATTATTTACGCGTCTTTTGATACAATCAATTTTTTTGGCAAATTTATTTAATGACATATTTTAAGTACCGACGAAGCTTTTTGACGCCATTAATTTGTTTCAGTCAATTTTTATTTGTTAAAAAAGGAAGGCAAATGATGTCAAAAATACAAACCTTCGTGAAGCAAACAGTACATTTTTCATACGTATACAATTGATATATGAGATATAAATTAAGAGTAGATTTTTGGTATTTTCCAAAACTGCTTCAGTAGATTTTTAGTAGATTCATACAAAGAAGCTAATAGATTCGCTAAAAAAAACCTGGCAACGCTGCTTATCTTCCCGACTCACTTGTAGAAAGGCAATGAGTACAGAGGCTTAGCTCAGCCTCTCAGCAGGAACTTTATTCTCGAAACCGGAACAGCATTCTCATTGGAATGAAGATTCTGTCTTTGTCGTCCGGCATAACACTGACAATGACAGAGTAATTGTTCTTATGAGAACTCTGCTCCTTGGTTTCAAGAATCAAGTTTCTGCTGAGAGGCATGAGCTAAGCCGCTGGGACTGTCTGAATGTACCCAATGGGATAGTCCAGACGATAGGTTGCGACTAGAGGATGAGACTCCCCCATCAGGAAGATCTAATGGAGATTTGCATTATTTTAGGCATCAAGATGACGTCATAAAAGTTATCAGCCAACCTACCTCTTTTATTTTTCGAACTTGATCGGAGCCAGCGCTAGGTAGTCGAATACGCCATCAAACAACCTTGGTTTCAAACAATGAAATTCACTCTGACTGGATTGTGATTTTTATGCGAACAGACCTATTATGTTATGTCTTTTTTTTTTGTTAAGTGGTACTAAAACGGACTATAAAGTCGACAAAATTTGCATCTATTGCTTTCTCCACTCACCTGTCTCAAAACTTTAGATGTGTACGTACAGCATTCATACGAAAAAAATATGGTCACCCTACTGAATGAACATAAGCAGTCTAAACTGTACTCATTTGTAATGACGTCATTTTAAAAAATAAACACACATTGCACAGACAGAATGTCAATTTGACAATTTATTATTTATTGTGTAAGCAACTTTTAGTATCTATTTTGCTATTCTGTTTTTTGATTCTTTTGGTAGCAATGGTAGCATAGCATCATGACACAATATTAATCTCCAAGCCTAGGGGGGGGGGCAAGTGCCCCATTTGCCCCCCCCCCCTTATGGACGCCCCTGTTTAGAATTGAATAAGATACCATTTTTTATTCGTAAAATACCATTTTTTGAATGCTAGATACCATTTTTTATTTTTTCCATCTGGGTTATCTGGCAACACTGCATCCTGCAATCACTAAAACCGCTCCCCAGTGTTGAATTTTCAAATTTCTTAAAGGGGGTGTGACCCAAAAATGAAATTTTTAGTGCAAAAAAATCTAAAAATAAATATTTAAACCACATCTTGCTACGCTGGTCCGTTTTCGAGTTAAGGCGGTTTAGAGTTACACCTAGGCGTTTGTGACGTCACACTGGATTGTCAGGGACAGTATTAACACGTGTAAGAATTTCCCAAAACAAAAGGCAATTATCTCCTAGAGCGAATTTTAACCTCTCAAAGTAGGTATATGGTACAGTTCACTGACGACTGAACGAACAGAATACCTACTGCGATTTCGGCGGTTGTGACATCACAAAATCCTGCATAATTTATCTTCACAAGGAATTTTCTCGGAGACTATTTTGAATATAGGTACTACGGTTTTCACGAGAGATCTTAAATTTTTTTTCTGGATTTAAGTAGCTTAAGTGGCTATTTGGGGTCACACCCCCTTTAAGCACAAGGGTAGGGTAATCGTTTTCTAAATTATAGGTACCAAATTGTAGTCATCTGCCACATAAGATATTTTTGAACTGTAACTGTAGCGTTGAAAATCTGTAGGCCAAAACTGGAGAACAGAAACTTCAACTCTTTGTTATGTACAATATTTACACTTTACACGGGAATAAGATGGCTATAGGCCAGGAGCTTATGTTATGTTTAAGATGCCATAAAGGCAGAGCTGTATTTTTATACAATGAATGGCAAAAACTTGAAACTTGGAGGAGCTCCTCCAAAACGTTTTTCTCTTTATGAAAGTTGGAAGAGAAAATGCTGAGGAGTGAGGTGACGTTTTTAGGTTGCCTTTTTTCGTCCACTCTTCTTCTCCCATAATTCATGATAGATGACAGAATAAAACATTTAACTCCAAGAACATTCAGATTATGATTACTTTTAACCCCGGGTCATTTTTTAATAGGAACACCTATTACTAGTTACCCTGAACCTGATTTAACCGAGATTCCATCGAACAGATTAAAGTTTTGGCGGTTGTGTGTACAGATGAAGCAGCATTTCTTTTGTATGGATATTTTCTGTTCCGTAATAATGACATTTGAACGGATGTGAAATAATTTGAATTGGGAAAAATAGAAATGACGTAGCCGCTGGAGGAAATAAATATCATCCATATACCGCTCGCCATTTACCATCTAACTATTCAAATAGAATACTTGGGGCGTTTTGCTACAGTATGTTTGCGATTCAGGTTGTGCTTGTTTTTTCGTCGATTTTAAGTGAAGAAAAGTGATTTTAACAAGATTATAATGTTTAGGAATTCGTTTTTTTGACCTATACTCTTTTAAACTCGGCTAAGCCATTCACGCCAAGTGTTTGCAGCTGAAGCTGAAATAATAGCCATTTTCAGCTCAATAAGCAGTCCTATATATACAGAGTGAGTTTTTTAGTATGGAATTATCTCAAAATCGGCTTGTACGATTTCTATGAATTTTGGTGTGAACAAGTATTACAATATGGCCGATATGAGCTGGGTTCGGCTATTTAGCGCGGAGTTGGAGTGGAGTAAACAGACACAGAGCTAATGGAGTCACCCCTAATACGGTAAAAAACAATACCCGAACCTTAACCCGAACGGCTGGAGTGCGAATGGAGTCACTCGAAGTGCATTGAGTGAGCAAGCCGAACCCACCTACGGTAGTATTTACACGAATGTCAGATTTTTCGTTTTTCAGGAAATATCTGAAATTCTGTTTTTTCAAATGGATCACCCTCTATATTATGACATTTCTGGGTTCTGCGAAAAATTCTAGACATATTTCATGTGCAATAATATACCTATCTTCAACTGTTTCCGAATGATTGACAGTTGAAAATAGACTTTTTCACAACTTTGACAGACTGTAAAATCTAAACGGTCGATTTTACAGCAAAATCGATCATACAGTCTTTTCTTAGTTTTTCATAAACTATCATTCGACACCAACTTTGAATTTAATCCATGATCAAAAAGTTCGGTTAAATTTAATCTCTGGGTAAATTCATAGTTGGTATCAAATGATAACTTATGAAAAGCTACAGACAAGAATGTCAAATAGATTTGGCTGTAAAATTCGCCGTTTAGATTTCACAGCCTGTCAAAGTGGCAAAAAAGTCAATTTTTAACTGTCAATATTTCCGAAACAGTCGAAGATAGATATATGATATTGTACATGAAATATGTCTAGAATTTTCTGCAGAACCTATAAATATCATCATATAGGTACAGAGTGATCCATTCGAAAAAACAAAGTTTCAGATATTTCCTGAAAAACGACAGATCTGACAACCTTGCAAATACTAACATATTATCGGCCTTATTGCAATACTTGTTTTCACCAAAATTCATAAAAATCGTGCAAGCCGTTTTCGAGAAAATTGAGACGTTCCATACTTAAAACTCACTCTGTATGTAATTATGTATATACCATTATATCATCAACAAGCAATCGCGATTTTATTTCCGCTTTTTTGGGATTCCCCCAGACATATTAGTGTCGACAGGTCTTTCCATTTTGTATTCCAAATAAGAAAAACAATAAAATAAAAACAAGTGCTCCCCTACATTTTTCTGGCCCAGTCTGGCCCCCCCTAACACTGTTGGATGATCAAAAATTTTAGGACAAAAATCGCAAAAATAATTTTTAATATTTCGCTGGGCACTGGCTCTAAAACCTCAGAGAGAAAAATCACGAAAATGCTTTTCAATCAAAAATAAAAAAATGGAGCAGAATTGAAATTGAAATTATTAAGGGAGTAGGTAGGTACCCATATTGCAAGGAAATTTAATTCTCAAATATTTCAAAGAGCCATATATTTTAGAAACCAGAAAAGCTATCGGCACGAAATTTTGTCGAATAAGTAGATCTCGATTGGGGCTTCAAAAGATATTGTTTGGGGTACCGAGCCCTATAGGACTTCTTTTTGGAGATAATAATCGGCTTTGAATGTTCTCCGAAATTTGAAACAGGAAACAGAGTGTCAAATTTGAGACTCAATATCTCGAAAACCATTTGATATAAATTATTCAATTTTATTTTATCTTGTGAGAGTGTTTAACTCTGATTAAGAATACTACAAAAATGCATCATAATTTGTAGAATATTATTTGAGACATTTGAGTTATAACTAGGTATGAGAGATTTTTTGAGGCAATGTCGGTCGGGCGATCAAAATTTTTTTAGGCCAAAAATGCAAAAACGTCTTTACATTAATGTGACATAAATTTTACTCATTGTGACTTGCAAACAAACCTAAAAATTATAGCATAATAATTAGGTGAAGTAGGTAGTTACGTTGATATCTACCTTAACTATTTACGTAGCTGTAAGCTGTATTGTATTTACTGGGGTAGGTATAATATAACTAAAATATTTTTCATGTATAAAACCAAAAAGTTTTTAGAGAAAAATAGAGAATATTATTGATTTTTGAAAAATTCATACTACATCAACTCTTTATACCTAGATTCTAGATATTGAAACAGAAACAATAATTTTAATTTGAAAATAAAATATTTGTAATTTTTCTCTCAATCCTCCTTGTCACAAAATTGATTTGATTCATCCCCATTAGCTAAGAAGCTAAGAGCTTAACTAAAACCTTGTGCAATGCATGCACAAATTTCAGCATTAATTGATTTTGGAACACAAAAATAAATTGAAACTAGGTATAAACAAAGCAAAGTCATATTATTTTATTCCAGCTTCTAGCCACATAATTAATAAAATCTCACTTACTTATTTTTTCTATACCGTTATTAGCCTTATTAGTTTTATTAAAGGAACTCAGGAAACCACTCATATTGGAACATATTATTTTTTCACAATAATAGATAACAGATAACAAAAAAAAATAATAATATTTCAGCGCAGCACCAGCACTAAAACTCAATCATAAAATAGGCACTTACTATGAGGAAATGATTCGGGAAAACACTATCTATAGCAAGTTAAGAGCATTTCCAACGTTTACGTGGGTGGAAGTTGTTTGCAAAAACTCTTAAGTCCCGGAGGACGTCAACGCGGAAAATCGATTTCTATGAAGCAGGCGTCGGAAAGGGAGGCATCCTTCATAAAAATGGACGTAGTTCAGTAAATAAAGGCATTAAATTCATAAACCAAAGTTTAATTATTTGAGACATTTGAGACAGATAAGGAAATTACCAAAGTTATAAGAAAAAAACCAAAACTTTTGAAAAAATATTCCATTTCGCATGCGTTGTCCTTTTTTTTTTTTGTGGGAAAATGTTTCGAGAATTGGTTTGAAGTTTTGCAACTGGACATAAAAAAGTTAAGGAGTTAAATGGATTGGATTGAAATTTTCTAAATAAATAGAGGAAAAGTTGAAATTTGGAAAAAGAAATGGGAAAATTCTTTTGCTCTTTCATTTCAATGAAAAATCAATCATTGTTACTATAATTATTATTATTATTATTTTTTGAACAAACCTTTATTTTTAAAGGAGCAAAATAAAACAAAGTTTAGGGTAAAAACTAAAATTTATTAAATTCATTTTTAACCAAGAAAAAAAACAATAATTATATAAAGAATATGCATTTCTAGGAACAATTACTTAAATTTCGACTAACCATAATATGAGCTATACAGAAAAGAAGATCACCCCGTTAATAGTCCAATTCTCATAGGTTTGACATTAGAAAAAAGAAACCGTTAAAATTCTGAAAAACAAGTAAATTGGACTCAATTTTCTTTGTACAATATGTATATTTATTTACATTTTATTTTTTTTAACACAATATAATGTATCACTTTCCGCCTTGGACAATAATAATTATTATAAAAGGCATTTCAATATTATTACATCCAGTCAAGAGGAAAACCATTCACTTGAAAATTTACGAAACTGAACATAGAAAATTTCTATGGCAACTTTAAGGACTAGAATGTAATGGCTCCATTAGAAACTTCTACTTGACTAATTTGAAATGAAAAAATTATGAAGATAAAACTTTGAGAATCACTAATTTTGGCCTAATAATTATTCAACAAATATAAGAGACATTTCTATTGAGCCAGTTAAAATTCAATCTTTTGCCAATGATCACCCACTCAATCAATGTTCCTCCTTCTGATAAAACTCAGTATTAAACCGACTAGTCAATATATACACTACAGCCTCGTAGGTGGCCATCATGATGGCGGTGTTCGGAATCTGCCGCACCAATTGCGTCGTCAATCCTCGATAACAACCTCTGATCCCCTCCTCTTTGAGCACCAAGTGTAAAGTTTGCCAGAAGCCCGTATATCGATTGCCTTCTTCACGTAGCCGCGTCCTCGCCACCTCGTGAGGGTATGCTATACAAGAGGCGATTGTTTTCGATATTGCCCCAGCCACCATGAACTCCAAAAAGTCTTTGGAGCTTCGCGTATCGGTGTCGTTTCCACGATGGGCAATCAAATGGGCCTTGATTGCTTCGTAGATCACAAAGTGGATGATTGTTTCCGAGATGCCCATGTAGGAGGCAGTGATACCTTTGTAGAAACCTAATATGCCCTAGAAAGTGAGAAATTAATCATAATACGGAATAAGATATCTATTCCTTGTAGCAAATTTTTAAAAAGTAATAAGAATTACATATTACTTACAGATTTAGCGTATATCTGTTTGACACACTGCAGAGCAGTCATCGGGTTTTCCTTGTTGACGTCCAACTGCAGTCGAGTTTTGACAAACCATATGGGGTTGGTAAGGGTGCTGGCCATGAAGCCAGCGCACGAGGCGGAACAAACGTGAACCACTGGCGAGTCAGGGGGCAGCCATCTGTTCCAGAACCTTTTCGCCTGGGAGTAGGTGGAAAAGTAGACAGCTCTGGAAGGAGCGACACCAATGAGGTTTGGGCCTAATCCTAGAAAAGGAGTTGAAACATGTAGTGATAATTATACCAAAAAAGTACTTTTGATTGATTGAAATTCACCTTTAAATAAGGCCATGGGTCCTTCGTGTCGAACAATATGCCGGATAATTTGCATGATGCTCATGTCGTTGCCGATCCTCAACGGTGGCGGAGGCGGCGCCGTGAAACCTGAAAGAGCCACAACTTGAGGCCGAGCGTACCGTGTAGATGTCCATAGTCTACGCTTACCTAACAAATAAGGCAAAGCAAACTTACACATTTGGTTCTGACATAAAAAAAAGCAAAGCTTCTGTTTTTTTTTTTCTATTTTGAAATATTATCTAATGTTTACTGCAGATAATATTTCCCCGCCAGAGGGCGATAACTAAATAAGCTACTTACCATTGCTACAAGGGGATTTTATATTTCTAGATTGTGGAGGTGCTTCACTTCCTGGAGAGGCCAGCATACTTCTACCATGAGAGGATTGCTGACGGGTTTTTACCACTTCTAGAGGACATGTTACTATTGCGCCTACTGTACCAGCAACCCTACAAAAATCTCGTGCTTATTGAATATTTATCATATTTATACAATATTTCATTTATAATATGACTAAATTTATTAAGTCGTTAAAAAGGAGTCAAAATTTTGAAATTTTAATTTTCAGAAGATTTAATAGAAATTATGTACTTTGATAGTGCAGTGTGTAGCTCCTTTTTCAAGTAGGTATTAGAAGAATTTTCTAAATAGAAACAAGCAAGAGTTCGGATAATTTCAAGAATTCAGATCTTTTGAGAAGGACTTTTGTTTATTTAGAGACTTCAAAAATTTCAGTAGGGTAAGTTTTGAAAAAATTGAAGACATTCAAGCTAAAAGCAATTCGCATTTGTTAAATTGAAACTGGAGTGAACTTCATCACATAAATCTTTTCATTTGAAATTAGCAAAACAAACAATAAACATGTAAACAATAATTTTGGCAATGGAAAAACGTTGTATAGCCAAAAAGAATGAATAATGATGTTTGCCAATTTTTACGATTTCTTACTAAATGATAAATTCTAGTAAATATTTACCAAATGTGCTGTAATTAACTTGGAAAATCTCAATGTTTTGTGTAATGCATTTATTGTTCTCTTATCATTAATAGTAGATTATACCACGAGTCAATAATGATAGCTATTATTCCCGTGGAATATTTACGAACTGAGCCGCGTTAGCGGCGAGGGAGTAACATTCCCAGGGAATGATAGCCATTATTGCGAGTAGTATACTCTACTTTATTTACGACAAATTAATTTATTCGAAATTTTCTTTCCAAAAACGCTTTTTGTTCATCCATCTCAATATAAATACACAAGCACTACGCGTTTGACACTGACACTTTTGAGTTTGTTCAGGTATATTCTTTCTATGGTATTACTTATTTAATTTGAGAAATTTTGTGATTGGTGTGCAAGCGGGAATAATGACCATTAATCCCTGCGGGAATAATATATAACATTATACTGACAAAATCACAAATATAATACTCACATTATATGTCAGTCGTAAATAAAGAATTTATATTTCTGAATGAGGCAAAATTTACATCATTTTTAGTACTTTAGTACAACAATTATAAGATTATTTCAAATCCATCATATTATCTAAGCTAGAGTTGGAGATAATAATGTTTTGTTATAATTTGTAGACAAAGCTTTGTATAGAAAGTCAAAATAAAAATAAAAGTAAACAAATTAATTTTACACAATGATCCATTGTGTGAAACGCTCAAAATTATGTGTTCACGTGTGTTTAAATAAGGCTCTCTCTAATAAATATGATTTTAGAGCTATGCAGAATTTAGGAAGAGGAAGAAGCTATGAACTTGATTACTACTAGCAAATGATTGTTCACTTTTTTTTGTGTTGTATAGAATGGAGCTCTTAACTAACTTGAAGAATGGGGTTGGCAAATATAGATCATGCTCCAGCATTCAGATTCAGATTCAGATTCTTTATTCATGCTAATGTTTAAAATATAAAACTTGCACAAGTCAATAATAAATAAATGTCCACACAATATGGAATTATAGATAAGTCACAAGATAAAATGACATTTACAAAACAATTATAAAATAAAATTACATATCAAAACAATTACAACAGATTTGAAAGAAGTCTAAAATACCTAAAATTAAAAAAAAAAAAAAAAAAAAAAAAAAAAATTTTTTTTTTTTTTTTTTTTTTTTTTTTTTGGCTGGCGACTTAAACTCAACCAACGTGTGAAAATTTTAGTGCATATTAATCGAGTTTTTAGTTACTTTGAAGTTAACATGTATTAGTGAAAGTGGTATCAAAACGTCCCTTTTGAACTGGATTATCAGTTAGACAAGAAGGTAGGCCACAATATTTTGCCATGTTATCCATATATCAAGAAAAATCCTAGTCGAAATATCCTACACACCAATAACATAAGGATCAATTTCCTGTGTGTGGGTGCCCCACCTATGCTATTTTATACGTCATACAGCTTGTCGCCAAACTACCGAGTTCCGAACAGTGCATATGAGCCGAACCAAATTCAAATCACTACTAGGTACTTAGTCTTCAATCTCTGCTATACGGACCACGTCCATTTCACCGCCCTATTTTTATTTCAAAACATCGCACCGATCCTTAAGTTTTGATATGGGAAATAACGACGAATTTTATAAAAAGTTAATGCAAGGTTTTAGTAAGCAGCTTTCTCAACTCAAAGAGGAAATAAAAGTGGATCAAGAAAACCTGAAAACAAATCTGCAGGATCAAAACAATAAAATATTACAAAAATTAGATACGCAGGATAAAGATTTCGTTAAACTAAGTCAAAGGTGCGAAAAATTGGAAAATAATTACATAAAAATCGAAAGGCAAAACAGGAAAAATAACATTATTTTATTTGGATTGGACATTGACAAATCAATAAATCTAGTACAATTCATTGTAACTAAATTTAAAGAGTTATTGGACATCGGACTGAAGGAAATCGACATTAACAATATTTATGTCCTAAGGGCCAAGAAAGGTACACCAATAAAAATTGAATTCACGACCTATTTAAAAAAATCCGAAGTTTTTCGATGTGCCTACAAATTAAAAGACACAAACGTTTATATTGCGCACGATATGTGCTTTGAAGACCGTCAAGAATACGATATTTTGAGAAAGCATTTCAAAAGAGGAAAAGAAACCAATCTAACTTGCAAAATTAAAAACTTAAAACTAGAAATAAACGGGACTTTGTACTCTGCGGAGCAACTTGAAAATAACCAAGAAAAAATATACAAAAAACTAAAAATTCCCCAAAGAAGCCTTTCAAACGAATCACTACCATCCAATGTTTTCGAAGAAGAGGCAACTCTTAAAGAACCAAATTTAGAAGAAAATTCCGACAACCTTTCCAAAAAATCGAAGAAAAACACACAAGATGACGATTATATAACATCAAAAGGAGTGAAAACAAGATACAGAATCCGAACCTAGTTTCTTCGATGTCACACTTTCCCGGTATTAATTTCTGTAATTATAGCAAACAAATCTCTTACTTATATAATTCTAATTTTTAAAAGCTAGCAGGGTATGGACAATACACAAAAATTGAAACTGGATTTATTCTGGAATTGATAACAAAACTATCTAACCTACATTTTTATAAAATAAATGTCTTTGACTGCAATAGTTTATGGATAAGATAAGTACAGTTAGTTTACATTGGTTGCTTGTCTGATTAATTGATTATCTATATTTTGTTACTTAAGCACATGCCTATATCATTTTAAAGTACTGTTTGTTATTATTTTTATAGTGTAATGCTGGACTGTATTTAAATATTGAGGAAGATAAATGGTTTTTCTTTTGGTATTTTTAGTGAAATGAATCTGTTTACTCGAGATTTTGCCTCTCAAGACATTGACGCAACTGACATAACAAACCAAATTTTTTTCAAAAATTACACTAATGATGAGAAGAGCTTGAAAATATTTCATTTGAATGTTAGAAGTATACATCAAAACTTTGACAAACTCTTGTGTTTACTGAATTCGATAGACCTTGATTTCGACTGTATTGTACTCACAGAAACGCATTTCATTGCCGACCAGCAGCTTTTTGAACTGGACGGTTACACATCTATATATAACAAAGGTTTATTGAATAAATGTGACGGAGTTATTGTTTATATTAGAGACACTTTGTCCTACACACAGAATTTTAAATTTATTGGGCAGGTAAAAGCAATAAATATATTTATTGAAGGCCAACTAAATAACAAAATTTGCTTAACATGTATTTATAAATCCCCAAGCATTGGAAAAGATATTTTTAATACCGATTTGGCTCAGTATCTCGAAAGTGTAAAACATAATAAAAATCACATTATTGTCGGGGACATCAATATGGACCTTTTATCGGAAAAACCAGAAGACGAAGAGTACAAAAACATTTTGAGCTATTATCATTTTATATCCTACATTAATAAAGTTACTAGGCCTCAGTCGAAAACCTGTTTAGATCACTTTTTGGTAAAAATGTGTAATCAAGACACTTTAGAAACTCAGCCAGAGTCATTTTTATTTAAACTTGATATAACGGATCACTATCCCATTGCGTTAAATATTTTAACCAAACAACAGCAGAAAACCTACACAAAACAATTTAAAAAATTTATTAATTACAATCAATTGAAAGGAGACATAGGTAATGAAAACTGGTATTCGGTGTACGCAACAAGTGACACAAACTCAGCAACCGATATTTTCTTAGATAAATTGCTACTATACATAAACAAACATACAAATACAGTACAAACAAGTAATAGAAGAAATGGAAAACAAAAATGGATCACAAAAGCGTTACTTAAAAAAATACAACAAAAACATGACTTATATATACAGCATGTAAATGAACCCCACAATGAGGAACTAAAAACGAGATATCAAAATTGCAATACTGAGGTTAACAAAGAAATAAAAAAATCAAAAAAGAGTTACTTAAAAAGACAAATAAATGCAAATAGAAATGAAAATAAAGCTCTATGGAACTGTGTGAATGATGTATGCAATAGCGGTAAAAAAACTAAAACCAAAAAAATTAAAACAATTAAACTTACTTGCGGAAAAACAATAACAAACGAAAAACAATTAGCAAATCATTTCAACAAGTTTTTTAGCGAAATAGGAAAGAATTTAGCCAATAAAATTACCAACCCTTTAAACATGAATCCAATAAACGAAAACTTCATTGAAAATTCCATGTTCTTACGCGAGACGACACAAAAAGAAGTAATTGACACTATAATGAGCCTAAAAAAAGGTAAATCGCCCGGTATTGACGGAATTAGGAGCGAAACTCTACAGGAGATTAGGAATGAAATAGCAAATCCATTGACATACTTGATTAACCTATGTTTCAAATCTGGAGTATTTCCAGATAAGTTGAAAGTTGGTGCAATTACACCAATACACAAATCTGGATCAGTTGAAGACACAAATAACTACAGACCAATTTCGCTAATCTCTAACATTGCAAAAATCTATGAAAAAATCTTAAAAATACGAATAGTATCATTTCTGAATAGGTTCTCTGTCCTTTCAGATAAGCAATATGGCTTTCGAGAGAAAAAATCAACCGAAGATGCAATAGCGAAATTAACTTCATATTTATATGAGTCCATGGACAAATCACAACCTTCTTTGTGTATCTTTGTTGATCTCTCGAAAGCCTTTGACACGGTAGACCACAGCATTCTTTTAGAGAAACTCAATACTTATGGCTTTAGAGGTATTGTTAATGATCTGCTACAAAGTTATCTTACCAACAGAAGACAACATGTAACAATAAATGGTACTCAAAGCTCATATCAGACAGTCACCTGTGGCGTGCCGCAAGGCACCGTTCTTGGTCCAATAATGTTTATTATTTATGTAAATGCCCTTTTAAAAATGGATATTGCAGGAAAAATTATCAGCTATTGTGATGATACTGCTATATTCTACACCAGCGAGTCATGGACAACACTTAAACAGATTACGGAAAGGGACTTCCTAAATATTTCTAAATGGTTTAAAATTAACAAACTTTCTTTAAACACCACTAAAACTAGATACCTAAATTTCTCGTCATACGCTACCGGCTTGCCAAACATGGGCGTTCTCAATATTGATGACGATACCTCTATTCAGGAAAACGATTCCATAAAATACCTTGGAATAACGTTGGATCAGAATCTAAGATGGAAACTGCATAGCAATCAACTTGCAGGGAAAGTCCGAAACTTAATATCTAAATTCAAACGCCTTAAAGATTTCCTTGATATAAAATCATTGAAAACACTTTACTTTTCGTTGGTTCAATCACAGCTCACATATGGACTTATTGGCTGGGGTGGAGTAAGGGAATGTCATATTAATACAGTAGAAATTATTCAAAAATGGCTTCTTAAAATAATCTATGAAAAACCCAAATTATTTCCCACAGATCAATTATTCAACGAGACCGGAATATTTGACATCCGACAACTTTATGCTCAAAATTTATTGATAAATTTACATAAAAACAAAATTGAACTTGAATATGTACAACATCCTCACGAGACCCGCGCTCAAAATAGAGACGCGGTTCTCCCGCGGAGTCAGAAAGCTGTTGGTCAACAATACTACAAATCTTACGCCCCCAGAATTTATAATCTTCTCCCAGAAAATATAAAACAAAAAATTAACCAAAAAAACTTCAAATCTCATATTAAACCATGGATAAAAATAAATCGCCATACTCTTAGAAATTTTTTCAAAAATCTATAAAAAATAAATTGATCGTAAACCTAAAAAGTGACCATAAAACTCCCTATTTTGACACACCCTCGATTTTGACATGCACACCCGAATAAGACAACTTTACCCGAAATTGACGCACTGCCCAATTTAGACAAATAAGAAAAATACCATCACGTACAAGCAATACAGTTGATGCATTGCTTCTGTGATTACTGTTTATTTTACTGTAAGATAAAATTATTATAATATTTAAGCATATGTTTGTACCTATGTATCTTTGGTAAATAAACTTTATTATTATTATTATTATTATTATTAAAAAGGCTAAGACAGGTCAGGTCACTCTTCTCAAATTCATCCAATGAATAAAAAGCATTGGTAACTAAGATAGTTTTTTTTCTTTAAATTGTTTTTTCCAAGTTGATATAGCTATGAAATGACCTTTCTGAAATACTGAATAGGTGTTTGTGGATTAAGCAGACTAAATTTAATATGAATAGGGAAGGGAGTGTCAATATTTCACATTTTTTGAAAAAATCTTGACAATGGGCTAATATTTTTTAATTTTAGAAAATATCGGATAGCTCTTTTTCAAGTTACTTGGAAACTGATCCTATTGCAAAATAAGCAAAACCTAATTTCTTGAATAAAGAAACGATGTGCGTGCCACCTCCATTTCAGGGAATTGTTAACGAAGATATCTATAAGACCCAAAAATTCTACATAATGAACATCAATAGTAGTGGTGTTATCAAGTACAATAGGTTGCAACATATTTTGATATGACAGAACTTTAGTTTTCGCAGCGTTGGAGCAGAAAAGGTTGATTTGATGGCAAACAAGTTTTATAAAGAGCTACAATATCCGGATTGCTCCACAAGTGAAACTAGTAGCAAAAAAAAAGATTTTTCTGCTGATGTCTAGACTAGCAATATTGTAAGCAGCAAAAATAATATTGGACTTAACACGGAATTCCACATTCAATTGGCTTGCATGAAAACATCGTCGTATCAACCCTCACAAGCTGTTTTCTGTTGTTAAGATACGACTTGAACCATTTTAGAGGAGTGCCACGAATTCCATAATACTGCAATGTTTTAATTAGGAAATTATGACACACTTGAATGCTTTTTAGAAAAATCAAAATTGATGCTGTAAAGTGCAGAATTTTTAAACTAGAGAAGTTATCATTGAAAACAAACATAGCATCAATAGTGCATCTACTTTTAGTTAAAAATCCAAATTCCAATAAACCCATTAAAGAAAATTTACAAAAAAAAAAAAAATATGAAGAAATGTGACAATCGGTCATATGCATAAAACAAGCATATTATTATGATTTTGCTAAGTTTTTTAAGATGCACATATTCAGCTTTAATGCAGCAAAAAGAAACGCAGGTAGAGTAAAAGCTACACTTTATTCATACGACTGAATATCTATAAGTAATTCAACCAATACACATATGTACTTAGATAGGAGAAAAACCGTTAAAACGTTTACTGAATAAAAGTAAATGTTGCAACCTTGTATGCGTTGCGAATTTTTTCGGAACGGAGGCGCGCGACAAGGAAGGGTACCGAAAGGGTAGACAGACAGAAAATGAGAGACCAAAAAAAAGCTTCTCCGCCGTTGTTCAATATTCAATTTTTATTTTGCATTAAACTCATTGTTCAATCCAATTTATGATTAGTTTGTGTGTCATAAGGAGCATTCACAGGTTAGTTGAATAAATTTTATTTATTTTTGAGATTTCAAAAAAACAATACAAGCAACACGATTACTTGTTGTTAAAGTACAAGAAGCCTATTCTTGTAACAAATTTTAAATTTAGACAAAGACACATTACAAATTTATAAATTTAGATTATTAATCTTTATCAAATATCTATTTATGGGCGAGTAAATACCATATGATGTTCCATGACGAGAAATATTAAAAGTAGAATGATATCACTAATAACAGGCCTTCAAAAAAAAAAAACAAATCAAAGGGTGCTTTGATTACGAAAACGTACGTCGCATTATTGTTTCTTTATTTGTCAGGATTTCTGACATGACATTTTGACACAAAATTCAATGACAAAATTAAAGAAACAGATTGTGTTGATTCGGGTGCAGAGGAAATCTTGCATGCAGGGGGGGGCGCCCGGAGCGGCAAAATTTGGGGCGGCATTTATATCGATAAAACAAAACAGTAAATAAATAAATAAAAGGTCTGTTCGCACAGACATCATAAACCAGTTAGAGCGAATTTCATTGGTTGGAAACAGTCAGAGAAACATTCAGAAAACTAGTTTCAACCAATGAAATTCACTCTGACTGGTTAATGGTTTCTGTGCGAACATACCTAAGGCTGCGAGACCTAGCGAGTCTTAGCGATGCGAGAAAGTGTGTATGTACAAAAATTGTAACTTGCTTGCGATTATTTTTCTAGCTCCTAATTAGTGTGTAACAAGGAAATACTGTGCGTAATTTTAAAATGGACGTAACATGTTACTATTAGAAAATTCGTTGATCGTAAAACGGTTGTGGAGCAGGAGAAGAAGAAGAAGAATGTGCTGGTAACACTTCTTGTCATAATTTCGCAATTAGATCACGCTTGTGGTAAGAAGGACTTTTTTGATTCCATATTGGTGTTCGTAAATAAACTTCTTGTATAAATTTTCCCATATCCATTTTTAAAAACGCAACCCAATCGGCGTAAAATCACAAACTATTTTGCCTTTTATCGCTCTGCTCTGATCGTCTTCGTTAGAACCCGCTCGGACAAGCGTTAAGTATGAACGCGGCTACTTAAAATCGCAGAATTGTATATTTTTCGCCTTTCTCTTCTCGCATAGTACGCTATGCATCAAAATTCTGCCACCCAATCTAGCCATAGTCCGGAAACCAGACCAATCAAATTCGATGTGGCTATTTTGGGTAACATAATGTTACTACATGCGCTGCATCAGGGGTCAGAATGTCGGGACGATAATGGAGCTATTTATAGGGTCAGAATGTTATTGTATGGGCTAGATTCAGGGTCAGAATGTTACAGGCAATAGAGCATTAGTATTAAATTTAACAAACAATTTTTGATGTTCAAAAATCTATAACTGTCTTTTAAGTAAATGTTATTCAAGAGGAATTAAGAAATATTTCCATTTTGGATATAAGGGGTCGCGATTTTCATCTGCTGTTTGGTAGGCGAATGGTAGCTACTTGGTACGTGAGTGACGTAACTCAACAATGTCATCCGAATTCAGTGGATAGGACATTTGGTACTTTTTGACTTTGACATGTTTATTTAGACATGGGACAGAAAGAGATAGAAAGCTACCAAACCTCTAAAATCTGTTTTTTTTTTAAAGATAAAAGTCAAAATGACATTATGTTGGCAATACAATGTGAAATTGTCAATGCTTTCAAATTTTTTATGTAGAAAAGGCTTGTGTTGCCAACATAGTTACTAAATTTTTGACTTGGGGAATTATCTTCAGAAAAAAACAGACTTTACTACCCAGTTACAGACCGCAGTCAACCGCGGTATAACATTAGACACACCAAAACACCTACCAATGTTGTTGTGACAGCATCATTTTCCCATCCGAAATTGATTGGTACCTGTTTGACAGACCAAACTGGAGTACCAAACTGAGGCGAAATCGCTTGTTTTACCTTACTTAAAAAAGACGTACATGAAATAAAAAGAGAAAAAATAGTACCTACATTAATGGCCGTTTGCACCGACTGTTTTGAAGAAGCCTTAACAATAAGTCTACCTTGAAATGACATTTTTGCATCGGAAAATGTCACTTCAAGGAATCGTTAAGCCTTCCATAAAATGGTTGATGCAAATGGCCATTAATATAGGTACTATTTTTCCTTTTGCACGATAAGTGTTTTCACTCACTTTGGAATAAACAAACGTTGTAGGTAATTTTATCGCATCCATCTCCATCATGAATAAATATTGAAATATCTTCGTATAAAGCACACCTTATAAGGGATTCTGGCGATCGGTCGATTTTTTTCAAATTTTGATATGTTGTAGAGGATTTATTTCTTAACAACCTTTAAATGGGACGAAATCTTGTAGGTATTACGGTCTTTGAGATATGAGCATTGAAAGATGAATTTTTTTGCGACTTTTTGTGTGGAAAGTATACGAAATACTGGTGCTACTGGTGTTTATCAATCAAAATATTGACAGGATATTTTACGTCAGTATCAAATCAATGTCAACATAGGCTAAGGCCGGGACCGCACTGGGGTCAATGCTGGAGCCAGTGCGGTCTTGGCCTTAGCCCATATTAACATTTGTCAATGACGTAAAATATGTAAACCTGTCATACCCCTGTATGAAGAACGCTTTCCAAAAGGAGCTGGTGTTTTTTTTTTCTTGACAAGCCATTGACAAGATCTGTGGGCAAGATATGTTTATTTGTCATTGTTTGACATCTTGGGAATTTGTAAATACAAAGTTTGAATACAGGGGTTTATTTATAAGTAGTTTTATCAGTTATAGTAATGCATAGTAAAAATATTGGAAAAATAATTAAAAACTGGCATGAATAAAAAGTTTTAATGCATAGTTGGTTTTATTTTGAAAAAGGTAAAAAACATTTGTTATGAAAGTCGGGTGATTTCACTGATTTCATTGAGTTATCGCGTAAAATGTGATTTTTTCAGCTTTGGAAGCCTTTGGAGAACAAGCATAGGATAATAACTTGGCATTCGCATTTTTCTACGATTGTGTTGGTTGAAATGAACAATTTTAAGACCGCTCCGTCACTTCCTGTTCAAAAATAAATTTTCATCCAGAGTTCTGAAATTTCTTCAAAAATGTTCAAATTTGACATTTTCGTACACATCATGATCCGCAGATACCAAAAATGTGAAAAAATTATTGGGATGCCATTCAAAATTACGGAGTTAGAACCATTTCCGGTCAAACCGGAAGTTACCAAACATTGACACACATGTCAAAAGATGACATTTCTCAAACCTACACTTCATACCAAAAATCTTTGCCATCGAAAAAAAAACCAGCAAATGCCAGCGCGAAACTGATCTTGTAGATACCCGGTATATCCGTATCTAAAGTCTGTTTTTTTTTTAAAGATAATTCCCCAAGTCAAAAATTTAGTACCTAACTATGTTGGCAGCACAAGCCTTTTCTACATAAAAAATTTGAAAGCATTAACAATTTTATATTGTATTGCCAACATAATGTCATTTTGACTTTTATCTTTAAAAAAAAAACAGATTTTAGCCTCATATAGAAGCATGTTGGATGACTTCAAGTTCCAGACATTGGAAAAAAGAAGGCAGATACAGTGTGTGCTGTTTATTTATTATGTTATCAATGATATAAAGTACAATAATAGTTATTTATGATATAAGTGCTAAAAGTGACATTTTATTTTGTGAAAAGGGAAGTCCCTTTGAACAAAATAAAATCACTTTTAGCACCAGTGTCATAAAATGGCATTTTAGACACTGGCAGCATCCGTTAAAAATGACACTTTTAGTGACGTTTGTAGAAAAATGTTCTTTAATTAACTATATTTCTATACATGTTTTTATTTAAGGGTTAAAAGAGATACTTTTTTTTATGTACCAGTGGGTAGCAGTTCTCCCCTCAGTATAAATTGTTTGAAGCACATGTGAGATATGGAATAGCGTTTTGGGGATACTCTGCACAAAAATCAATTCAATCAGTATTTATCCTGCAAAAGAGAGCCATAAGATATCTGTATGGCATGGGCTGTAGAGGCACATTTTGACCTCTATTTAAGCAAGAGGAAATATTAACACTACCTTGCATTTTTATTCTTGAATTGATTAGTTTAATATCTGAAAAGTTTTCTGGTTTTGTGCAAGAGAGATCGTACGGCCTTCGACACAATCAATTGCCCCTACCTAAACTTGCATTGACAAAAATATGTGTAAATTCATATTAGTATTAAAAAGATATGAAAACGGATTGCAAGAAAGAGCTATAGTAGTGTAGTTATCAAATTATTTGCCACATTTACAAAGTAATTATTAAGGTTTTCAGTGGAAATACAGCTTATATTGGATGAGAAAGCCTTATTTCTCAGATCATTGACAGTAGACCACTTTTCTTTTGCAATGTTTTCGTTATAGTCTGGGAGACGACCGCATAAGTTGATTTAAGGTCTGTTCGCACAGAAATCACAAACCAGTCAGAGCGAATTTCATTAGTTGGAAACAGTCAGGAAACTAGTTTCAAACAATGAAATTCACTCCTTTCTGGTTTGGGATTTCTGTGCGAAGAGACCTTAAATCAACTTATTGACACCTTTAATTTGACACATCATTCAGCGCAAAACTTGATAGGTGTCAAAGCAGAGACCGCGGGGGCCCTTGCCCCAATAAGCTACCCTGCCACCCTTTTCCGGCAAGTTCCACAAGGCAGGATCGACTTTTTAGATATAGGACATCGAGACCTTCAATCTGATACCCTACTTAGGGCATAACTCGATGGGGGTAGTGTTACGTTTTTTTCAATTTGTATTTGTTAAAAGATATTTCCGGCAGCATTTGCTCTCAGGCAGGAATACAGGTTAATAGATGCACATAATACTATATATTGATAATAGTGTCGACACATAACTTGATCGGGGTAGAAAAAATGCGGTCGTCTCCCTAACTATTATGATAGATGTCTTTGAAGGCTTTTATAATTTTTTGACAAATTTTTCTATAGAGGTTAACGTCATTTTGAAGGAAGAGATTCTATGGAAGAGATTGTCCAAAATTTTTATTTTTAGGTGTGACAATGAGCACCTGTTCTTTGCTGATAAGCCTGTAGTAGTTCAGGGTTTATATTGTTTATTTTTGATAGGCCTAAGAAGAAATGCATTAGGAAATGCTTTGAAAGCCAAATAATGTTCAGAAAAATTCTGGAAATTAATATTTTATAGCTATTTTTGCAATAGTTTAGCAAAATTAATAAATAATTACAAAACAGTATTGTAATCAATTGAAGGCTACTTTCAGAAATCAATGGAACTACATAAGTACATACATTAACTTTTTCAATAATATAAAAGATGAAAAGTATACTTAATGTAAAAAACAAAAAAAAAGTGCAAGTGAATAATTTATAGAAAATTAATGTTTACAAAACTTAAAATTCCCACATGTTTTCTATTATTTAAAAATCTATTAATAGATTGCATGTTTACAACAATCAACAAACAGTTTCAAGTATCAAGGTTAAAATCCCTGTTACATTAAATCGTCTAATGAAAAAATTATCCAATTACGATCAAGATACTTATTGATGTTTGGAAGGAAATTTATTGGCAAATTGTTATCAACAAAACCACTTGCGCTTATTAATCTGCATTCGTACCATACCTACATCAGTAAACACTAAACAATATATTTTTCGATACTTACCTATATTTGTTTGCAACTATATTTTGAAAAATAATACATGTATAAATAGGAGATAAAAAGTGGTTTTTTATGTTAATTCTAATATTTTTTGGAATGTTTTTTTGCGACTTTATTTGAGATTGATAATTCAGTATCAATGATTAACAATTTGAAAAAATTACAATTTTACTTACCCTCCAGCAACTAGATGAATAATGGTATCCTTCTGATTCATGACATTTATTCAATAATTTTAGAAGTTCTTGATGTTATTCAATTTTGTAGCTTTTCCTCCAAATAACCAAGCAAAACTATTTTAATTTTTGAACAAGTATGCCCTCGAATTTACTACATAATTTCCGAAAAAAGCGAGAATTTCATAACAAAAACATGAAATATGTTTGAAAATAAGGGTTAACCTGTGACTTTCGAGACAAGTGGGGCCCTTTTCGCAATTGCATCTGCCTCGGCTTCTTCTAAATGATCGATATACTGAATTTGTGTTTTATTTTATTTTATGTAATACACGTCGTAACCCAAATTATCTCTGGAAAAGAGCAAAAAAAAATGTATTTGAAATTTTTGCCCATATAATCACTTTTTTTCGGTCATAGGGTCAAAATAAACTGTCAAAAATCAAAAAGGTGTCAATGTCAATTGGGAAGTAAACATGTCACTTTTGCTTTTGAAAGAAAGCAACTTGTTTTAAGGAGTTTTCGTATGTATCTGTTCTAGACCTGTTCCAAAAATACTCTGAATTCTTATGGCTAGTAATTATTTTTTAAAAAATGTAGGCAAACCTACTTGCCTCGCGTTCGGTATTTTGCACAAAGAGCAGAGCCGTAATCACGTGATCAGAGAGCGAACAGAGCAGTTGAACGCTGTATCAGAGTGTCAGAAATTTTAATAAAGAACGCGAATGAGCTTGCACCGAGAGTACATTTTTTAAATAAACGAACAATAAATTCAAGCTCGGAGAACTCAGATCAAAATACCGAACGCACGGTTGGAGCAAGTTCAGAAGATAGATACAAAGTGAAAACGTTTTTTGTTTATAACCTTACTCTCTACTCTAGGTCAATGTCATTTCAAGTTTGTAATATTGTAAATGGCAAAATTCTATTACTTCTTTTTTAACATCCTCTCAAAAGTATATTTCAATAAACTAATAAACAAACAATAAGTATAATACAAAAAAAGCCACTAAATCATAACTACTCCATTTTTTTCTACATATTAGAGCCGATTCTAGTACTAGTATTTGCTCCTAATCTCGTTTTACTAGGAATTCCAGTCCGTCTATACTCGCTCCTTTCGTTCAAATACAAATTCTTGCAATGTTCCTTAAAATCGTCGTCTTTGTACCATTTCGTGAGACACTCTTTCAGTCCGCTATTTTCTTTTCGGCACTTGACTACCATCAACAAACCGTTGTCTTTACAGCAATCGGTGAAATCCTCAACTTCTTTTACACATTTTTCGTCGCGGGCAATGTCGCGCATTTTCTTTGGTATCAGCACGTCCATTTCGACTCTTCGTAGGGATTTATCGTTAGGGTCTCCTGCAATATTATTGGAAAATTAATAATTTAATGTACCTTCTAAAGCAGGCCATAATACCTAAGCCGTGCGGGCCTCCGCCCATTTTTGGCGATAACATTGTACGAGTTTCGTGAGCCATTCTCACTTTATTTATTTATGTTATTAGTTATTAATGATTATTACACAAAATTGGGAAAATCAAATAATTTTGATTTTGGTGCATAACCATAACCTCAAATGGGACACACAACACAAGCGAAGTGATAGCGATTTCCATTTGTTGCTCTAATGTAGCACTGGAATTTTCTGGTGCTATCAAAACCTCGCTCTAGTGCAATTTAATTGAAAGCCAAATTGGCTCAGTTGATAGTGTAAGTCACGTTGTCTTTGTCAGATGAAGACAAAATTATTGAAACCAGTGAACTAAATTCCACTCTGATTTTAGCCGCTTTCCAGCTGTGTGTTTCAAGCACGGTGCAGCATAGTGTTCTGTGTTTGAAACACGAAAGTTAGCAGCTCTCGAACCGTAGTACGGCAGGAATACGAACATGCGCTTGAAGCATTTGCGCGCGCAAAAGCTCGATTGCGTACTCAAAAGCGTCAGCTGGAAAGCGGCTTTTTATTCATATTTACTCCAATTGTGATTTTTATACTCACGTCAAGTTATCGAAAGTCCCCTAAAGTCTAGTACTCATAACTGCGAAATTCGCATTTTTTTGACATTGCTTCGACAATTTGACGTTTAATACACGCAGAAAGCGTCAAATTGCAAACGTCAATTGCCAACGGAACCCACCCTTATTTAGGCGGCGTTCCGTATCTTAACCAGAGTTACCGACTGGTATGGAGCGGTTTGTTTATGGTGACAGTCTGGTTCCTGATTATGCGGTTTATATGTGGAACCGCGTTTCATAACCTAATCAGATTTCAGGGGCGCGTTCAGATTGAAGAGTCTGGGCGACGTCCAGTGCAGAGCGTACCCGATAGAGAGTGCACTCCGAGTGTGCCTGGCGATTCGCCCAATCTGAACGGCCAAGACCACAGCCCCCTACATTTAACAAGCCATAAAGTTAAAAAGGCAACACCGCAATCTTACCGCCAAGTGGTGCTGGTGGTGTTTGTTTGTATAAATATATATTTTTTATTTTATTAATATGAATCACAAAAAATACATAATTTATTGTACTAAAGGGCCAAAAACAGTAATTTAATGAATAATTTAACTATTTGTGTAAATAAGAACAGTAAATAATTGATTTAAATGAATATATATCTAGAGTCTAAAGTGTTATAGGCCTATGTTTCAGTATGTCTTTTGAAAATCTAACTTTTTCTTTCTTCGGGATTTTTTCGGAAGGCAAGTCCATTCAAATACTTGAGCTGATTTTCGAAAATAAGAGGTACCTGGTACCCAAGAATCGTAAACTCTACAGGATTGCTCAATCGGCTAAATTTGTTCACAATTGCTGTGACGTCACGCGCATGCCGGATTTTCAAGATGGCCGCTGATACGAATATGATGTTTAGTTTGTGCTGACAACTATTTTATCGTAAATTCGGATTTATCTAGTGTTATAAGTGTAAATTTAAAGTTTCATTTAATGTGTGTATGCATAAAAGACTCGTGGCTGAAAATACTCGCGAAAACCCCAAGCATTTTCTGGTTTTATAATACTGGATTTGTTGTATCAGGACATCGCTCTTTTATTTGTGTGTATTGCTAGTTAGTATTTCCTAGTCAAGCATTTGTTTTGCTTTTTTTTTTATAAATCAAATATCTACTTAGTTGTAAGTTTCCTTTGCATGTAATTACTAATAAAAATTAGGGTTTGTGAAGAGTGAATAAATAAATATGTAAATAAATTCCTTTACTGGCGCGTTTACTATGAAAACGCATGGAAAATATGGGAAACTTGCAATGTTTTTCTGGAATATGATTATGAGAATCTAAATTAGGTATCACTATTTGGCTTTGTGAAATAAGCTCACTTTGAATGTCCATATTAAATCGTTCTAGTACCTATTAAATTAATGAATAATAATTGAGAAGTACCTAGGTAGGGTCAGTAAAAAATAAAGTACACTATTGCAACCCCGTTTCGCTTATATTTTGATATTGAAATGCAAAAATTAAACCGGCTCGGCACTCCACATTTGGTTTTCTACTGTTTCTCAACTGTAGTCAATTGTGCCCGTTTTGTGCTCAATTGTGCCAGTATTTATGCGAATTGTGCTCATTTTCATACACAAAAAAAAACATTGAAACGAATCCGGGGGCCAGCTTGACTCCAGCCCTTCGTTTTTTTGACTTTTTGGCAATATGTTTGGCTAATTGATAAACAAAAGCAAACAAACTCGTCGTTCTAATTAGCAATTAGCCAACCACTCAAGCCTCAAGGACACAAGCTTTTGAAGTCTGCTAGTTTTAAAATCAATAAATTAATTACAAAATACAGTTTTCAAAGGAAATAACCTCAAAATAACAATTTTTCACGTTTGAAAATGCAAGGATAGTGCACTGTCATAAAAAACACAAACCGATCAAGGACTGCGTGACGTCATTCGCATACCGCCATCTTCGATGTTTTTATGAACGTTTGTCTTATGGGATTGAGCAATCCTGTAGAGTTTACGATTCTTGCCTGGTACCTACTTTTAAGAGTTGGACGTTTTAGTTTGAACTCTCGAACTACGCCTTTATCCTTGTTTGTTTCAAATCTAATTATTTCGGTTTCTTCAAAATGTTTACAACACACCACAGAATTTTTCGTTATTGTATAATCTCGGGTATAATTGTCTTGGTGTATTGCTTTCATCCACATTTTTTGCACTTCAGAATTTTTTTGGAAATAAAAATGTTTGCATTTCTTCAGTTTTTAAGTAACTCTTAATAGTTCGATTTGCACCCAGGAACACAGTAGTTTCATGGCATCTGGGAACAAGTTTAAATATCTTAGGTAATATATCGAGACCTATGCTCTTGCAGACAAATATTAATATTGTTTTTATTGTTTTACCTTACCTTACCTTCATTTTTGCTCCTGACTGGCGGCTAGACATAGGATCGCGATCCAATGTTGCCAAATCCTCCTTTCATAAAGCGCCAAATTTAAAATAGATTTATATTGCGGATAATGTTACAATAATAATTAAAGGTTAATTTCTGTTATACAACAAATAAATTCTCGCATGATTAGTGGGTAATAAATTAATCCTATTATAGATATTTATGTTATAAGGATCATAATTACGATCATTATGTTATTAGCCGTGAATATTATCAGACAAGGCGTCAGCCGAGTCTGATGATAATACGGCGTGTGCCATAATGATTGTTAATGATCCAAATTTCATACAATATTTTATATTCCAGAAATTGTAAATTATTTTAATCGTTAAATGTTGTCTTCAATAAATTTTTCATATTTTTGCCTACTAATGGGTAGTTGCACCAACACTTTTTAATTTTCGTTTAACAGTAAACTTGGTTTAAACCAAAGAAATCCATTGTACCGTTTTTTAAAGAAAGTTTAATTTGATTTGAACTTGGTTTAACTTAAACGGTCATCTTTGATGGTTTAAGGAGAAGTTTTACTATTGAACGCACAGAAGGGAAATTCGTAGTGTAATGACATGCCGACTGTTGTTGTTTACGGTTATTTTCATGTTGTGAGGTTAAGTATAGTGCTAAACAGTGTTGCCAACGGAAAGTTATCAAAATGCTCCCCATTTGTAGTGAAAACGCTCACATTGTGCTCACATGTACTAAAAATAACGTCAATGTCAAAATGTCAATAGACACTTTAAGTTTGACCAACCACGTTAACATAATCTTTAAACGTAAACCCTATTTTTTACTATAGCGTCGAGTGATCGTCGGTACTCACAAATCAGTTTAAGTTAAATTTTCACGTAAACGTTAACGTTATATCTCACAATCATGACCTAACCTCTAAATTTTGTTGTGAAAAGGACAAATTAGGAATAATTTTTCGTATTTTGATTATTTTGGATTACATGACAACTTTTTTTAAGGTTTAAATACATTTGGCAAGGGTCGACACCGGCAATCTGGCTTTCAGGCCCACTCGGTTTAACGAACGTTTACGGATAAGGTATACGCAAAGACCCGTTAAATAACGTGACACGTAGCACGCTATTTTTGGTGAAAAGAAACTGCGCAAGCGCAGCTGTCAAATCCTACGTTAGCGTTAACGTATTTTGTCTAACTTAGGGTGGGTATTATAAAACTACTTTGAGAGTTAACTTTAAGTTAACTTCATGAATTACATGTAATTCAAAAAGTTAACTTTAAGTTAACTGTCAAAGCAGTTTTATAATACCCGCCCTTAAAGTGTCTAAGGGCGGGTATTATAAAACTACTTTGAGAGTTAACTTAAAGTTAACTTCTGAAATTACATGTAATTCAAAAAGTTAACTTCAAGTTAACTGTCAAAGCAGTTTTATAATACCCGCCCTAATAGTTTTCGAGTTTTCCAGTATTAAGTATGACATTTGACATTTGACTACGGGATCACCAGGCTGATGTACATTATTGTCTTTTTTTCAATCGTGTTCATTAGAAAAAAATAAATAACAAACAGCTGGTGAACGGCTGTTGCAATCCAAGGAGAATACACACTCTAATGCCTCATTCTGACTTGCGCGAAATTCGCTCTTTTTTGACATTCCCTGCGTTTTTATTCTCATCTAATTTTACTGATGGATCCACCATTCTATGTCGGTCATTGTCATTTTCCATTCACTAAACGAAGATAGCTAACTCATCGGTGAAGTCACCGATTAAGGGCGGCTTCTCATGACCATAATTTGACATTTATGGCGTGACAGCGTACCTGAATGCAGAATTCTGATTGGCCAAAATCCCGCCATATTGGATAGGCTGACAATCTGCCGCAGATACGCCAAAAGTTGAGCAAAGTTCAACTTTTCGCGTAAAAATTCAGCGTTTTTAGATGAGGTTAAGGCTGCAACCATTTCGTTTTTTTGATTTTTGTGATTTACAGTCCATATTTGTAACTATTTGGAACTGAAGCAAAAACAAATACAAATTTGTACAATCAAAACTCAAAGAATTATTTCCAAATTTAGGAAAAAAATATAATTTTGACATACGCGGCGGCGTAAATTCTCCACTCCATGTGAATGTTGCGCCAAAATTCACATATTCAGCATTTGCGCCAGTTATGTCAAGTTTACGCTCATGAGAAGCCGGCCTTAGAATAAAAAAGAGGAGATATCTTCGACAATTTGACGTTTTATGCGTGTATCAAACGTCAATTTGTCGATGCAATGTCAAAAAAGAACGAATTTCGCGCAAGTGAAAATGGGGCATAAGGAGTGCTTATCAGCCTCGTTTTTGGTAATCGCCGCCATATTGGTGTGATACCATTTCCGACGTCATAACTAAGTCGTCAGCTGTTTAAACAGCCTACGTCAAGGCAAGAAATGACATTCTATCTACGTCACAACTGGTATTTTGGCGTGGGGGGGATTTGTTACACAGAGACCCTATGAGAATAGGTCATCCTGTAGTAGTAGTGAGTGTGTATCATCCTTGAATGGAATCAGCGTTTCTAAAACGGCCTCTTGACAATCTTGGCACGTGACGTGACATACATAGTTCTTTTCTAAAAAGTTGGGCGCTTGCTCTTTGCTATGCCACAAGTTATGACATGGCTCTCGTGTTGGGACGAATTTAATTTAATTTTTATTTTTTTCGGTTAATAAATACCAAAAATGCCCACAAAATGCTCACATCTGGCCAATGCTCCCATTTTTACCCCCAGATATATCAAATGCTCACAAATGTGAGCAAATGCTCACACATTGGTAACACTGGTGCTAAATAAAATAAATAAAACAAATTTCTGTTAATAAATAATTATTAGGAGAATTATTAAAATGAACATTGATTACGAAGACATTTTTGACGACGACTTAGAAATCCTTGAAATAATCCAAAATGGGATTCCAAGGAGAGTCATCCAGCGCAAGAATCATTTCAATGAAATGAGCCCCTATACATTCTTCCGCAAATTTCGTCTTTATAAAGACACTGCATTGCGTGTTTTGGAACAAATAGAGCCAGAACTTGAATATCCCAATAATATGTAAGTAGAAGCTAAACAAAATACTTGAGAATATATGTGTAAGTAGGTATACTTTGCTTAAGCAAAAGCTAGGATCTTACTACTTAAGCAAGAGTAAACCTAATGAAATATCAATTTTAATCAGGTATGCTGATATATATTCTAGGAACAATAGTGTATCTCCTATCAACCAGTTTTTGATTACATTGAGATATTATCCTACTGGGGGCCATCTAAACTTTTTAGCTGATTTTGGAGGTATGGATACTTCTACAGTATCGAGAATAATTGTCCGAGTGTCAGAAGCAATTGCAAGGCTTTACCCTCAATATATTGATATGCCCCAACCACAAAATATTATAGATGAGCAAATTAAGTTCCATGACATTGCTCGATTTCCAAGAGTTCTTGGAGTTGTCGATGGAACACATATTAAGATACAAAATCCAGGTATGCTTACTGTTGATGAGAAAACTCAATAATTTGCTATCAAGAGACTAGCTAATTTTAAGTAAACAGAAAATTTAAAGCCTTATCATTTCTTGGGAACACCCTGTTTTATTTGAGATTGATTTTACTATGAATGTTTGTACACTTGCATAAGGTCAATCCAACAAAAATTGTAGGCGTAAAGATTTGTAAAACGCAATTATTTACTTTGAATGTTCTGTCTAAAAAAAAAAACCATCACCTAGGTACTTAGCAGTCTCAAATATTTTAGAAAATAGCGAATTTGTTATGATCTACTATTTTTTAAGATATTTGAATCTATCTTTCGTTCAAATTAAAAAATAGAGCGTGATTGATTATTGTTTTATATCCCTTGACTTTTGGCTTTAAACAAGATAGAACATAGAACTAGGAAAAAACATTAATTACATTTGCAATATTTTTGCTTTATTAGGTGGAGATGATGGGGAAGTATTTAGAAACCGCAAGGGTTATTTTTCTATCAATACCTACTCAAGTAGTATGTGATGCTGATATGAAATTTGTGGATGTTGTAGCAAGATGGCCTGGATCTGCACATGATGCTACGGTCTTTATGAATAGTAGAATATGTGCACAATTCGAAAACAGACAATATCGAAATGGTTTGCTTCTGGGTTAGTATGAATATTTTTAATACCTACCATTACTTTCAAAAGCTTCTGTCACCAATGCTTAGTTATAAAAATAATTAACAGAAAGGATTCTTACATGTTTTATGATAATAAAATAGAGCTCAGTTACTCAATTCTGAAATTTTAGGAGACAGTGGCTATCCGTTACTACCATTTTTGTTGAACCCCTCGAAAATGCAGTCACAGACCCTCAACAATTATACAATGAATCTTTCATCAGAATCAGAAACATAATTGAAAGAGCAATCGGAGTGTGGAAAAGTCGATTTCCATGCTTAGCATATGGCATGCGCATAAAAACACAAACTGCTTTGACTGTAATAATAGCCACTAGTGTCCTACATAATATCGCTAGGGCGATGAACGAACCAGAACCCCCTGTATTGAATGCAGAAAGACTGAATTATTTTATCGACATTGGTCAAATGGAATATCGAGTAGGTCGTTTAAATATTCCAGCAGCAGCACACCCGATTCAAAATGATATTGTTAATAACTACTTTGGAGGCATTTAAAATAATAAGAAAATAAAATTAACTTCATATTTTTGATCCAGTTTTTTATTTGGTAAATTCTGAATACACAAAAAAATAGCTGGCAAAATTTATAAATACAGTCTTATAACACATTGGTACAAATCGAGGTACAAAAACATAGAAACTAGGATCAGGGTTTTCCCATATAAATGTTCACCCACCCCATGTGATAATATAGATTGTGTTCCATTCAAGGAAGTTAACAAGCTGCCAAAATTTTATATTTACAATAAAAATGAATTTTTAACTCGATGTTTAATTAAAAATTGTCATGATTCAGAAGTAAACAAAACTTTGACAATTTTTAATAACTTTTACTTTTAAAATAGCCCTGTTCCAGGTGGGTGAACATGTATAGGAGAAAACCCCGTAGCTACCTAATTAAGGGATTTCGGTTCAGACGAACACTGATGAAACTTCTATTCCAGTTGCTTTTCCCTTTGGATTTGGAGAGTTAGCAGCTCCACTCTGAGCTCATGTTCTTTCAACTCTACTTTTATTTGGTTTTGCAACACTTGTTTTTGATAGTTTGCAATTTCTAGTCTCTCGCTTACTAATTTATCATATTTTTCTGATAAATCAGAGGCTGCCAATGTTTTCACAAATATTCTAGGCCTTCGCCTGGATGCTGGGTGTTGCCTAAAAATGAAAGGAAAAAATTATTTCAACGTGAGATAGCAAGACAGACTGTACAAGGTAACAATTTCGAAATTGGAAATAGAATATATGGCATCTCCAAAATAAAAAACATAAATACCAACAGTGACTCAGGAGTATAAGCGAGAATGAAACAGGTTTGAGGGTTCAACTATTTTACTTGTTTGAGATACCTACCACTTGTTTGTAAAAACTTTAAGCATTATATTATATACTTACTAGCATTGACTCTGGATTGAGTGCACTGTCTGTGGCTGATTTCAAATCTTGAACTGTGTAGCGTTGCCAGTTCTTTGATTGATTTTGTTTCAATTTTTGTGTTTCACTTTCCATTGACGTCGTTGCTTTTCTCTAAAAAAAATATTTTTTTTCTATGATTACATTATCTAATATTTGGCTAGCTTGTAGCTGTGATGGTAGTACCTAACACTGACAAGGTCTTTTAAAATTATGATGAGAATATTATAATTATTATCCTGTACTTAACAAACAAAATGAGGCATTGGCCCAGACCAATATGATGTGATCTAAAAACTACATACCTTTTTTTCTTCTGGTTTTCCTTGTGAGGCTTTCTTTTCCTCAACGGTATCCTCAAACTCAAAAATACTATCTTCATGATCATTCTCAAAGATGAATTCAATAGCATTGTCTTCTAAGATTACGTCCTGTGACTCTTGGGAAGTTGTTGGGTTTGAAGTATTGATGTTTATAATTGCATCTCCACCAAAAGGGGTCTCAAGACCTTGTACACTTTTATTGGAAACAATAGACATAAGCAAATCATCAAGTGGTTCCTTTTTTGCTTGGTTGTCTGGCAGGCCACCTCCAGTTTTATAAATTTCCCGTCTTTCAGCAGCTACTGATTTTCTCAATAGTTTTTTCCTGTTTTCATAACATCGTTTTAAGCATTCCACAGCTCTTGGGCAAGAGGGCCCCGCACTGTTATACTCCTGTGCTATTTTTTTCCACATGTCTTGTTTTTCACTGCTTGTAACCGCATCAGTTTTTTTATTTTCTATTATAGTTTTATATTTTGCAACAATATTAATTAAAAGGGCTTTATCATTGTTTGTAAAATTAGCTGATCTCTTTTTATTTGTGAATGCGATGTTAGTGGATCCATTTTCTTGAATCAAGCAATGCAATTAGCACAAAAGAACTTCCAAATATAAAGGGTCACTGCTTCGATTAATTAGATTTGGAAAAACTCAGCAGCAGAGAAAATAAAATAACAAATAATTCACTTTTTAGTTTTTAGGATTCTAGATTTTAGGTTATATTTTCTTTGACATTTGACAAATTTTGAACATGTTCGCCAACCCAAACGAAAAAAATCCTATAAATTACTAGTTTAATCAAACCGAGCTTAGTTCTGTGCCGTGCAACGTAAGGTCAAGTAATCGGGGTTTATTTTTGAATCTCAGTTTTATTAAACTTGGATTAACAGAATATTGGTGCAACTAGCCATAAACCTACCTATATTTTTTTCTCATTATAGTACTTATAATGGGATCTCATTATACCTACTACTTAGTACTCTAAACTCTAATGAAATCGCATTAAATTAAAGTACTCAATCCAATAAATTATGTCATTTTGACACTACAAATGAGATCCATAATAATGTCATTTTATTATTATTATCATTAAAGTCCATGAACTTCACGTCGATGTTGATTATAATTACTTTGAGTCGAAAATACTTTATCGCATTCAAAGCAAAACACACCCATTTTGAAATAGTATTCATTCGTATTCGCGCTCTCAAAAAAAAATAGGAACAAATCGTACACAAATCAAAAATACAAGCAATAAGCGAGCTACTGAATACAATATACAATAGGGCTGTTCACACAGCAATCACAAATCAGTCAGAGCGAACTTCATTGGTTGAAAACAATCAGAAACAGTCAGAAAACTAGTTTCAACCAATGAAATTCGCTCTGACTGGTTTGTGATTTCTCTGCGAACAGACCTAATACTACTAGCTTTGTTTGTTTATTTGCACCAAAGAGATCAATGAAGAAGACAGACTGACAGAGACAGCCAAACTTGGCTCAATGGGGTGGGCGGGCACGCGCCTAGCATCGAAATCAATTTGGCAACGTTGGATCACAGTCCTATGTTTAGCCGCCAGTTTGCTACTGTACCCATTTGCTAAAAATTTGCAATCAGAGCACAAAGGAACAGGTATCAACTAAATATGGGCAATATATTGGTGTGTTTCTATCCACTTTTTCGTCAATAATGCCCATAAAAATACTAAATTGCAACAATACACAATGAAAGCAATACACAGAAACACATAACCCAATAACAAAATAGCACCATACGCGACGTTGCCGTCATTTCCAATTTCATGGTTTGTTAACTATAGGAGGCTGTGCCAAGACGCATTCTCTCCTTATAACATCACTATTTATGGGATGCTTAGATTTTGATTTTGTTGCCTTTTCAAAATTCACGGTGTGTTCGTGATTCTAACATTTTTGTAAAATAAGAAAAAAGAAAATTCAAAGATAATCAACTCTTATTTTATTTTATTTTGATTTTTTTTGGTAGAACTATCACATATAAAATAATACCTCTTAACCCTTAATTCTTATTTTAATTTATTTCCTATTTTATTTTATTTGTTGGATAAACTCGCCATAAAGCTGGATTTATAGTGTCAGTATCAGTAACAGTAGCAGTAACAGTAAAATATTAAAACACGGCCTACTGTAAAGCCATTTATAATTCACTTAACAAACTTAACAGTAAAACTTAAGAAATGGTTATTTTCATATCTGTTCTTAAGTTTTAAGTTTTACTGTTACTGATACTGACACTATAAATCCAGCTTACTCCCAACAATAATATTTACAATATTTGCCTTTATTATTGGTTAGAACATAAACATAACACAAACGCGCATCCGGGGCAAATTTTATCTTACTATTTTATGGGATGCAAAAGTGTGCGTCTGGGTGTCGTCAGGTAAAAATCTACTGACAATCTGAACGGCTGGGTAAATTTTACCCAAGGCAATCTGAACGGTCAGAGCGCGCTCGGGCGACAACCGACGTTCAATCTGAACGCAGCCCAGGGGTGCGTTCAAGGACGGCAATGTTAATGCCAAAACCTACTTTTCCCCTTCCACCGGTAATGCCAAACCACATAGGTTGGAGCCGAACTCGAACGCAAAATGCCAATTTTGGCTTGGCTGTAGCCATTCCTGAACGCAGCCCAGGAGTGGTTAGGTTACGGAACGTTTACCGGAAAAACCAAGAATCTTGGTTAACTTACGGAACGCCGCCTAAAGCTTAGTCTCCATGGACCCGAAATCGCGAATTTTTTTTTGCGGATATTTTCCGATTGGTTGGAATTTGACATTTAACATTTGATTTTTTTATGGCGGGAAAAATTCGCGAATTTTTTAACTTCTTGCGGCGTCGCAAAAAAGTTAACTATTTTTTAACTTTCCGCGAAATTTCGACAAAAAAAAATGAGGTTATGTGGTGTTACTTTCAGTTTAGTTTTGTTTATGTTTTTGTCGGTATGTGCTCTGTTCTCTGTGAGTCGTTGATGTGTTTTGTACTTGTAGATACCTAATAAAGAATGGATACTGCCAAAGAATTGAATATTGTAGACCCGAAAACAGACATAAATTACAGCTTGCTGGTCGATGAGGAAGATTATAATAGGGCCTTAAATGTAATTAAGACAACACCAAGACACATTATCTTTTTTTGTTTTTTAGTAATCACTTTCATGGTTTTCAAAGATTAGTGTTTGAAATTCAAAGCATTTAAATCAAATTCAAATTGATTACAAACAACAACACATAACCTTAACAAGAGGCGATTTTCAACCAGAATGATTATTTATCGGTAAATACCGTGGTTATTCTTTTGGTTGACAACTTTGACAGCCAAGTGTGACGTCATAGCCCCCCACCATTCAAGAATCATAACCCAAGGAACTAATCGCTGAAATGATTTGGTTATAGCAGTGTAGAAATATGTTTATTATTCTTATTTGTTTTTTCGTTTCAGCAACAGATTTTTGTTCAGGTACAAAAAATGGAGCTGAATCTCTCGTTAGTCTCGTTTATCGAACAGATTTTCTTTGGGGATGATCTAAACCTCGATCTAAACATGGTGAATTGCAATGAGTGAGTGAATGTATACTTCTTTTATTGTGCCAGGCTACAACGCAACTGCAAAATCACAAAACACCAATACAAATTCCAAAAATAACAACAATAACATCAAAAAGCTGTAACCAAAAGATTAACTCAAGTCCAAAGCTGGGTTATAATCGGTTATAAATGGTAAATACCAAAAGCAAATCAGCTGATATGTGACGTCACAACTTCCCCTACTTTGGTTAAAACCGCGACGGCGGAAATGCATTGGTTATAACCAAATAATAATCATTCCAGGCTGAAAATCGCCTCTGTTAAATAAAACGCGAATTTCGCGCTTATGGAGACATGGGAATAATTTGCTCCGAAGTAGCCACCAAAAAATGACACTTAAAAAATTCGCTTTCCGCGATTTCGCGTCTATGGAGACTAGGCTTTAATGTGAATTTTTATCTGACATGACAAGGAAATGACAGTGGATCGTCAACATAGCATAACCTCACATAAATTTTATTATCATCAACATCAACACCAAATAGCAATACAGTTTCAAATTTTAATTTTATTGAAAGTATTTACTAAATAAAAAGTGTGTAAATAAAATGCCGAAAGTACGAAGAAGCAAAAAAGCCCCTCCGGAAGGTTGGGAGCTGATTGAGCCCACTTTGGACGAATTGGAGCAAAAAATGAGAGAAGGTGGGTTGGTTGAAACGTACCTTACGCTAGCTCCTAAAATGCCAGCTCCTAAAAATTAGTACATAATTCGGGAACGCAGTCGCTTCTGTGAAGCTGGCTCCTTGGCTGACTGTTGATTATTTTATTGAATATTTTTCCGAATATTTTTGATTATTATAAGAAAAATCGAACTATATAATAGAAAAATTACCATAAAATAAACACAATAATAGTATATTATATACCTAGGTAGAGAAGTTGGTCCTTATATACCGAGCGCTTTTATAAACCGAGGCGCTCGCGCCGAGGTTTATAATGAGTGAGGTATATAATGACTTTCTCTACCGAGGAATATATAGAATTTTTTTTACTACTGCTAGTAGAAAATGAAAAATTTGTTTAAAATCTGTGCTCCAATTATTTTTTTTGAACCCCTCTTGAAAGTGCTGCCCTCTATCAACAGCTTATGATAACTTCCTATGTACCTACAGAAACCTGTATTTTTTTTTCAAATTGACGTATGGAAATGAAATTGAACCAATCAATAGAAACATGACAATATCCTTGCGTCATGACGTCATTTTCATTATTAACCTAGGTATTTTTTCATTATTTTCATTATTCACCTAGGGAGAGAAATTCAATTTTTTCCTAGAAAAATAGATTGAATAATGACAATTTCTCAGGTTAGTAGTAAAAAAACACAATTTATTTATAAGTATCATTATTTTAGAGGTTACGTTGAAATAATAATAAAGAATAGGAATGTGCACGTAATCGACGTCCAACTTTCTTAATATGCGGAATTTAAAATTGAAACTTTCGGGATACGTAAAAGGCCACTAGGGCTACTTAAATTTACCCTCAAACTTGGGTACATACGCAGGCTTTATGAGAAAAAAATTAATTTCAATTAAGGGCCTAATTAGGAGCTGAGGCTGTACCGCCCTTATTGGCAGGATTCTCAACATGAAATTTTTAGGGTAGATGGAGGGTCCATAGGGCTACCTAAATCTACCCTCAAACTTGGGTTACATACGCAGGCTTTATGAGAAAAAAATTAATTTGGATTTAGGGCCTAATTAGGAGCTGAGGCTGTACCGCCCTTATTGGCAGGATTCTCAACCTGAAATTTTTAGGGTAGATGGAGGGTCCATAGGGCTACCTAAATCTACCCTCAAACTTGGGTTACATACGCAGGCTTTACGAGAAAAAAATTAATTTAGGTTATTTTTACGATCTCCAAGTTTTTGTTTTTTGTGTTGTTTTTAATAATTCTGGCTGGTCCGTTAATAAAGAATTTGAATTTGAATGAGGTTAAATGGAAATTTTGTATCACCATTCTATCATTTTAGTCAATGTGAGGGCGTTTTCGGTCATACGATTTTTTGTATAAATTGTATAAAATGTATAAAACTTGTATAAATTCTATTTTTATTAACAAATTTATTCAATAGTCTGATTAAAAATTTTGCAAAATATTGTTCATTTTCGGTTGCATTAAAAAAAATACCATAATTTGCCATATTCCTATCACGAGCTTACTGATAAATAAATATTTAAATACATCATCATTTTTTTCAAATAATTCTGTAGTTTATATTAATTTTTATTGTTTTGTCCATAGCCGAAACAGAAACCCACGAAGGCAAGCGCAAAAACGAATCTCTCTGGCCCATTTTCAAAATCCACCATCAGAAATCCCGCTACATCTACGACCTATTTTACCGAAGAAAAGCCATCTCCAGAGAATTGTACGATTACTGTTTGAACGAGAATATCGCCGATAAAAATCTGATGGCCAAATGGAAGAAACAGGGCTACGAGAATTTGTGTTGTCTGAGGTGCATTCAGGCTAGGGATACGAATTTCGGTACGAATTGTATTTGTCGAGTGCCCAAAGGAAAATTAGAGGAGGTAAAGATTATAATGCAATAAAGTTTTTTGCAATTCAACTTATGAAATCATGAAGTTTGAGACAAAAAGATACTTATTGTATAAAACTAATTCCTGGTTTACTTTTCAACTAATGATTCATTTTTTTAGGGAAGAATAGTTGAATGTGTGCACTGTGGATGTCGTGGATGCTCTGGATAAGTTTGAAAAGAGGATTACTTTAACTTTGGATTACATATATACATATAAGGTATAAATATTTGTAGATTTGAAATAAAACAATGTATCAGAACTAGAAATAGTCAATGTTATTGTATGTACAATAATTTTTTAGCAGTTTCAAAATAAATAACAATCAATTTTCCAAACAACAAACAAGCTTAAATAGTAATTATTCTTAAGAACTTAAATTATAACTACATACTATCAATAAAAAAAAAATTATTTAAAACTAAAAATCACTCTGTACTTTTTATTATATCACTTTCATTTATCTTGACAAAAGTTGTTTTTTTTTTTTGATAAATACTTAATATTACAACTTTTCTTAGGACAAAATAAAATGGACACCCTGTATGCTTAAGATAGTTGGTGCAAAAAAGCTCAATTATTTTGCTTAGATTGATACAAATAAATAAATAGTTTAACAATGTGAGCTTTTTCTCTTAAATAAAATCTCTTCTCTTTTAATAATAATAATTATTATTGTACTTTAAACTTTTCTTTGATTTGAACAGCAAAAGGTGGTAGAACAATTGATAAAGTTTTTAAAGCGAATAAACGGAATTAGGGCCTAAATTTATTGCCTAAAAGGACAATTAATAATTGTCAAAACTAACCTCACCTTTCTTGAGGTATTCTCGTGCCTCGAAGAATTTTGCTATTCTGGAACAAAAATTATTATTGTTTATTTATTTGATTTTATCACTATTTACATTTTTATATAATCTAGTTAATTGTTCTTTTTTTGCTAATGATTAAACACACTTTGTTAAAATTTAGTTTTCCTTCTGATCTGATAATACCCTGATTTTGCTTCAGATTCTTTACTCTTGTGTCTTAAATATTGTAATATTTCAAAAGTAAAACATATGCCTTTTTCTTGATACTCACTTGGTACTGTTGCTCGTTGTCGGTCATCCCAACAACGGCGACAATCTGGTACTGGCGCGCCTTCATAGCCGCCTCACTCTTCCTCAACAGACGCAACTGGGTGTTGCTAACGTCACCTAGTTGAGCCATCTGTTGAGGCGAGTGACTGGGATCCAGCACCAAAAGTACCAAGCTGCCGTCTCTGTGCACTTCGATGCCCATTATTGTCCTGCTATGACCTGAAATAATTGACCATTTAAGTTTCAAATGGTGATAATTCTTTTGTCATTAGTGAAAACATCAATTTTTATACTTACCCACAAATAATTATCCACGTTACAACAAAAATATTCAAGAGGAACTTACCTTGATGTTGTAAGTAGAGAGGCGGAGTGAATTCGCCACCAGCGCCGTTCTCGAAATACGACAGCACCCATTTAAATAGTTCGGGATGAGTGCCGCCAGGACCAGTGGGCCGATGAAAATCGACCAATTGGCACCGGATGCGCAGAAACGACATTAGCGTTACTACTTCGGTTGCCCCGATCCATTTTCTCGTATTGACCAGTCGGCCGCCTAATTGTTCAGAGCCCTGAAAGGAAATATTGGAATTTATTTGTTTTACAAATTACATTCATCACAGCAGTAGATATTTTACATGTGAATTTCATATTACGACAGGGTTTGAGTTAATGGGATTTTGCATAGTTGTGAAAGGTGTTAAAATGGTGCTTTATAAATTTCATGGCTAGACTTGATGTCTAAGTATGATTTATCGAATTTATTTACCGAAGTACTGAGTACTGAATACAAATATTTGGGCATGAAAATCTCACATTAGGGAACCCTAGACGAAGCAATTAAAGACCGGAATATACAGGGACGCAAGGCAATATCCCTACTAAATGGTGTACTGTGGGACCAAAATATCAACAAAACTAGAATATACAACACCATAGTCAAAAGTAGGGATGTACCGGATCGGGTATTTGGCCGATCCGGCCGGAACGGGAATTCCGGCTCCTAAGCGGACCGGACCGCCGGAATTCCGGCCGGATCGACAGTTTTCTGCAATTTAATAATAATTTGAAAGGGCGCATTCTTTTTTTACCGGCGAACCTACAGATGAGCAGTCTATCTCTTTCTAGTACATAGGAAATCAAGATGACTTACTCATAATGGAGAATAGCTCGATGGAAAAAAAGAAAGCGGCTGAAGTTTGAGTTTGGCTGCTCCTTCAAGTAGATTGGCGAATCCTTATAATGAGTTAATGTCTGTCCTAAATCTTGAAAATCTGAACCAGAGGCGACAGTTTTTTGATATGTGTACTTTGTTTAAGATTGTTAATAATTCTATTGATTCTCCAGACTTACTTGCTAGAATTGGCTTACATGTACCATCTAGCAATTTAAGAGGAAACACATTGTTTAACCTTGATTTTCGTAGAACCAATTATGGTTACCATTCACCTTTACTTAGAAGCTGTCGTTCTCTGAATGATATTATTTTGAAGACTGATTTGGATGTTTTTAACATAAGTTTGGATAGATTCAAAAGAATTTTAAAGTCGATCCTAAAATGATCGTTTTTTCTATTTGTATTCAATTTTAAGCGTATTATGTTGTTTGTGTTTTGATACCTACTACAAAATATTTGTTTAGGCTTATGTAATGTTGTTTTTTTATACTAACTTGTCTGTTGCCTAAGTTATATCCCGTGAGAACTCCAATTCAGCATTTATATTGTTCTATTCAGCTTATTTTTAATATTATAAAAGGAGTAATTTCTAGATTTAAGTCAGTTCTATTGTATTAGTCAAATAAAGTTTTTTTAAAAACGCTCTCTCGTGTACACCCCTCGTAAGTGGCGCAGTCGGTAGGATTTTGACGGAGACTTCGGTAAAAAACAGTCCGGTTCAGTCGAAAATTTGGATTTTGCGGGCCGTAAAAAACCATCGTCTTTTCGTGCTAACGATTTACCGTCAAATCGAAATATACGTTCGTGGTATACGAAAGACTTTTGACAATCAGTGAACTCGCGACCAGGGATCGGAACAAAAATCGTCCATTAATCCTATTGGTGCGGATAGCGGAACTACATCGTCCAAAATCCATAGAAGATAAATGTACTTCAAGATCAATCTGATATTGCTGTAAGTGATCCCATTATTCTTTTCCTTTTATTTTTATATTTTTTGATTTTATTGGTATATATTTGTTCGATCTGGAAGGTGATAACGAGCTTGACAATCTTATAAACATTTTTAACAATAATTTTCAACCTAATAATCAGATTCAAAATCTTGTTAATATGGCCAACCCAAATTATCAGCTTATTAGATACCAAGCCGATAATATCCCAAATTTTGATGGTAACACCAAAACACTTGGCAGATTTTTAACATCATGTGAACATTTTCTACAGAATCACCAAAATCGACAAAATGCCGCAGATCCAATAAACATCTGTTTGTTCGATACGGTAATTTGTAAATTGACAGGTAGAGCTGCCGAATTAATTGCTTCTCGCACGGAACTCGATACCTGGCAGAAAATTAAAGATTCGTTAATTGTCACATTTTCTGACCAAAGAACTGAAGATTGTCTTGTCCAAGATATCATTAATATGAAACCAGATAAGAACGAATCCTTACATTCTTTTGGATTAAAATTGCAAGATTCTAGAAGTTTGTTATTTGCTAAAATTAATAGCTCAAACGATCCTAATAATATGAAAATTCTAAAAATCGAACAATTTGATAATCTGTGTCTAAAAACTTTTATTAACAACTTAAATTACCATATGCAGTTAGTGGTAAGATTAAAAGACCCAGATTCTCTTGAACAAGCTCTCGCATTTGTACGAGAAGAAGAGAATTTCATACAATATAGAAACAGGTCTAATCAAAGCTCAAGAAATATACCTAATAACAACGTCAATAATAAAAGTAAGCCTCAATCAAGTTTTAACAATACACTTGGAAATTATGCTGCTAATATTCCAAGAATGCCTATAACACCATTCACTAATAATCCTTTCTATCGACCAAATAATTCGTTTAACAACCAAAACTTTGCAAGACCTTTCCCAAATATGCCATTCAATAACCAATTCCAAAGACCTCAAAACTTCAATAATTTCAATAGACCATTCCAAAGACCCAATATCACCCAAAACAATAGTGCTCCAGAACCAATGGACACATCGTCTGGTGTCACTATAAGACCAAATACAGTTCAAAGATCTCGCCTGAATAATTTCACTGTGCAAGAACTTTCGAACCAATCCGCAAATACTTTGTCCCCTAATACTATCACCGAAACTCAAACTCAAGACACAAATATCGACGTTAATTCTACTCCCAATAATGACGAACAATTGGATTTCAGTAATTATTACCAAATGCCAAATTCTGAAATGTTCAACTCATACAATGTTCCATATGATTATATGTACAACATGTATGACAACACTAATAATGACTATAATGAAACAAATATCGATGATTCCCAATACCAAAATTTTCAGATTACGCCCAATTACCCCAATGTGACGTAATATGCCTCAACAACTATAGTACTTCAGATCTGCCTGTAATAATTATCCCCGAATTAAATGCTAAGTTCTTAGTCGACACAGGCAACGGAAAAAGTTTCATCAATCCGCAATTAGCATACCAAGTTTACTCTCAATTCATTTCTAATGAATATTTCACTGTAAAAACTGCTCATGCAACATCAATACATGACGAAGTCATAAATATACCCATTTTTCCATCATTCAAAAAAAATGGTTACCACAAATTTTACTTGTTTAATTTCTCTAATAAATTCGACGGTTTGATAGGTGTCGATTTTCTAATCGATATCGGTGCCAAAATAAATCTAAAGAATTTTGCACTCGAAACGTTACAAGTAAATTTACCCTTGCATTTTCAAAACAAATTATTTTTCCCACAAAACACAACGGAGCCCACACAGTCATATGAAACTGTTATACCTCCTCGTGTTTCACAAAAGGTTAAAGTACCTGTAAACAAAACAGATGGAATAGGAATACCAAACCATATTAACTTTGATGATATCGCAGAAATGCCAGAAGCCTTGGTACAAATTGAAAGTAATTTTGCATTGACAACAATTACGAATTTATGTGAAAACCCAATAAAAATTAGTTTCACAGAACCATTTGAAGTAGAACCTATAAACGAAATTGAAAATAATTTTATCGAGGAAATGGAAACCGATATGGATATCGAAGTAAATCAACCAAATGATATGAAACTAAAACAAAATTTGAAGAACTTACGTTTAGACCACTGTAATCAAGAAGAATATCAAACGATTCGAGATCTTTGTTATGAATACCGAGACATATTTTACTGTGAAGGTATTCCATTGACTTTTACGAATCAAATCAAACATAAAATCAATCTTACAAATGAAACACCTATTTTTACAAAGACTTATCGATACCCTGAGATTCATAAGAAGGAAGTCAGCACCCAAATGGACCAGATGTTGAAAAATGGTATAATACAACCATCTAATTCCCCATGGTCTAGCCCAATTTGGATAGTACCAAAAAAGCTAGATGCATCTGGTACAAGAAAATGGAGAATAGTAATTGACTACCGAAAACTTAACGACAAAACAATCGAAGACAAGTACCCATTACCCAACATCTCTGATATTTTAGATAGACTAGGTAAAGCTCAGTACTTTACGACGTTGGACCTAGCAAATGGTTTCCACCAAATAGAGATGGAACCGGACGACGTACACAAAACAGCATTTTCCACCGACACAGGACATTACGAGTTCAAACGTATGCCCTTCGGTTTACGAAACGCCCCCGCCTCGTTCCAGAGGGTGATGAACAACGTTCTTCGTGGCCTCCAGAACGAAATATGTTGCGTTTACTTGGATGACGTCATAATATACAGTAAATCACTCCAAGAGCACATAGAACGCTTGAGACTAATATTTGAACGGTTCAGACAATCAAATTTCAAGATTCAATTGGATAAGTCCGAATTTTTACACAAAGAAGTCAATTACCTTGGACATTTAATAACCAAAGAAGGCGTGAAACCCAACCCAGATAAGATAGAAGCTGTAAAAAACTTTCCTATACCCAAAACACCAAAAGATATCAAATCATTTTTAGGACTAGCTGGATACTATAGAAGATTTATAAAGGATTTTGCTAAAATTGCCAAGCCAATGACATTATGTCTTAAGAAAAATGCTAAAGACGAACATTCCCCAGCATTTTTATCGTCATTCAACCATTTAAAAAATCTTCTAATTAATTCCCCAATCCTTAAATACCCTCATTTCACACAGCCCTTCGTATTAACAACCGATGCTTCTAATACAGCTCTCGGTGCAGTTTTATCTCAATCAACACCCCCCAACGATCATCCCGTGGCGTATGCTTCCCGCACGCTAAATGAAACAGAACAGAGATACTCGACAATTGAAAAAGAATTGCTCGCTATCATCTGGGCATGTAAATACTTTAGGCCGTATTTATTTGGAAGGAAATTTCAAATATATACAGATCACCGACCTTTAGTCTGGCTTTTCAATGTTAAAGAGCCAGGTTCAAAACTTATTCGATGGAGATTAAAGCTTGAAGAATACGACTACACCATTATATATAAAAGCGGCAAACAAAATACAAACGCCGACACTCTTTCAAGAATTCTACTCAACGCTTTAGAAACAGAATCTCTCCTTAATAATCCAGGAGATATTACAACTGACATCGATAAATTTCTAAACGAAATCGATAAAAATCTTCTAGAAAAACATCACACTGACGAATATAACAAAATCATAAACGAACTTAATCGACCGGTTGAATTACCTCCAGTGCCTTCAACTTCTCAAGAGCCTTCAACCTCTCGAATAAAAATTCTTGAAGATATCCGAATTAAACCACCAATGGATAATACGTCCAGTACTGACACTGCTCATAGTACAAACGCAGACGAAACCCTAAATGAAATCCCAATATTAGACGAAATAATTAACAACAAAACGAATCAATTAATTGTGAAAAAATCACCATACGACGCCTACATAAAAAGAGAATTTGAAACCTTTGACGGTAATAGGATAATCCGAGCAACGATTCCCACGAAACAAGAAGCGATAGTAAATTTTCTGAAAGAAAACCTCACAGAGAAAACTACCTATGTGCACTTTTTATCAAAAGAATTACGTGTTTTATTTCAAGAAGCATTATCTAAACACTTTTGTAATTTCAAGCTTGTAGAATGCACAAAACTCATTAATAATGTTAAACCAGAGGAAAGAGAAATGATAATAAGATTTTCACACGAAGGCAAAACTAACCATCGAGGAATACAGGAAACCCTAAAACGCCTGAAAATTAATTATTATTGGAAACCCCTGAAATCTGACGTCACTAAATTTATTAATGGATGTGAAATATGTCAAAGAACTAAGTATAACAGGAATCCACCAGACCAACCTCTTGTATTGACAGAAACACCTTCGAAACCCTTCGAGATTATTCACCTCGATACACTCCTTGTAGATAAACAAAAATTCCTAGTAATTATAGACAAATTTTCCAAATATGGACAAGCCCTTCCTTGCGTTGGCACCGCCATATCAGTATCCCAAAATCTAATCCATTTCTTTTCATTTTTCGGTATCCCTAAATTGATTGTATCCGATAATGAAACAGAATTCAAGAACGAAGTAGTTAAGGATTTATTGAAAACACATAATATTAAAATCCATTTTACTACTCCAAATCATCACGAGTCGAATTCGCCCGTTGAAAGGTTAAATTCAACCCTGATAGAACACATAAGAATACTACGAGAAAAAAACAAAAATACTGACGTATCAACCCTAATGTCCTATGCTGTAATTGCTTATAATAGCACAATCCATTCAAGCACAGGCTTTACTCCCTATACATTGATTTTAGGACACACTTCTTCTAGTGACCCTATGCCCGCGCAAATATTCACCGAATATGTCCACAATCACAAAACTAACACGGAAGCTTTGTATAACAAAATACAACAAGACTCAATTAATTTAAAACAAAAACTTATTGACAAACATAATCAAAAGAAGACCCCTCAAAAACTAACCATAGGGTGTCAAATATATAAAAAACAAGACAAACGACGTGGTAAATTACACCACAGATTCACAGGTCCATTCATCTTAACAAAAATATTAGAAAACAACAAGATTGAAATTGAAAACCCCAAAACAAATCGAAAAGAGATTTTGCATATCAACGAAACCAAAATCAAATCTATTGTTACAGATGGATCCGAATCTTCAACATCGGAGCAGTAGGAATAAACTTCCATAACCTGAATAAATATCCCGGACTCCTACCTTATAAATTGGGAACTGCCAAAATAGTTTCCAATCATTGGTCATTAATACAAATTCACGACCTAACACCCCTTGTTAACGAATTTTATTTGATCAAAGAAAACGCTAACTATTTAATTAAAAACATTACAAATAATGTATCCTATGAACGAGAATATAAAAACACGTTGCTGCCTTTAATGGCATTAGAAAAACGCATAGAAAACAACATAAGGCAAATTGACCCAACGAGTAGTTACTCAAAAAGACAAAAACGTGGCATCTTGAATCCTTTAGGATCATTAATAAAATGCATTACTGGCAATCTTGATAAAGATAATGCAGATCTTTATGATAGGCAAATTAGACAATTACAAGAAAATCAAGATAAACTTAAAAAATCATCTTTTAATCAAATTAATTTATTAGGGAAAACCATTGAACAGTTTCAAAACGTTATCTCTAATATATCTGCCAATCAAATAACGCTAAAATCGAGAATACTGCAAATTGAAAGCACAATAAAAAAGGTAGCTCTGTCTGCTATTGACAACCATCAATACTTCCAAACTCACATAATAATTAATCAGATATCAATGCTATATCAAACAATTTACGATATCTTAGAAAAAACGGAAGTAGCTATCTCATTTGCTAAAATCAATACGCTCCATAATTCAATAATCGATCCATTAGAGCTAATAAAAGAAATTTGTAGATTTAAAAAACAATTAGTGCATGACGTGTTACCATTAGAAGCCAATATTGATAACATATTGAACTACGAAAAAATAATCGAGATTAAAGGTTATTCAAAGGGCCTGATTATCACCTTCATCTTGGAAATACCATTGGTCGAATCGGATGTCTATCACTATTATCAATTATTTCCGATACCAATTCCAAGCGAACAAAATCATGATTTCTTTATGAACTTTCCACACAAACCATACCTTGCACTTAGCAACAACAAGTACTCTTATATGGACCAAACCTGCAACCAATTGTTACCCAACGAGTACTTATGTAAAGAAGCCCATACTGCATACATTGATCATGAGCCTCCATGTGCAGTCCAATTGATTTTATACAAAGAAAATGCCACTACTTGCCACCCTTTCCGTATTAGACTACAAAATGTCCAAATCACTAAAATAACGGACGGAAAATGGATAATCACAACGCCCGAACAACTAATTGTCTCAGCATCTTGTCCAAATTCTAAGGACAACGTACCGCTTCATGGTTCCTACTTAGCCGAATCTACAAATGAATGCAGCTTACAAATAAAGTCAATTACTCTACGAACTTATAAGCCCAATCGTTTGACTTATGATGATGTATCCTTGCCTACACTGAATTTATCGATGAATTATTACCAAACAAAGGAATTTGCTTTTAATCCACCTACACTTGACCTGAACTCCATCAACTTGAAGGAAACCAATGAAATTGCCACAACTCTTCAAGAACAGAAGAGACGACTACAAGAAATATCTAACCCAATGGAAATGCACCAAATAAATTTTTGGACAATTTTACTTTATTGTATTTTAGGAATACTATGCATTTTTACTGTCTATAAATTACTTTTGAAACATCGCCTTAAACGTGCCCAAAAAGCCTCGTTAGAAGACGATATTGTAATTTAACAATTTTACTTTTACTTATTTAGTTTAATCATATTTTTCTTTTAGCATTTTCTTTATTTTTTCCATTGTATAAAACCATACCTTTTTTGGTATGCTTTTAACTTAGGATGGAGGAGTTATATCCCGTGAGAACTCCAATTCAGCATTTATATTGTTCTATTCAGCTTATTTTTAATATTATAAAAGGAGTAATTTCTAGATTTAAGTCAGTTCTATTGTATTAGTCAAATAAAGTTTTTTTAAAAACGCTCTCTCGTGTACACCCCTCGTAAGTCCTACTTGTTATTCCAAATATTTATTATTGCATGTACCTACACTTTAAGTCTACCTTTGTAAAAATGGCATGTCCGTAAATAAAGAATTTATTTATTTATTTATTTATCCTCGAGTCTATCTGCATGTCTATTTTCAAAACCGGGGAATAGCGTTCTCATGAGAACGATTGCTCTGTCTTTGTTAGTGTTATGGAAATATGAATATGGGTGACGAAGACAGAACCTTCGTTCTCATGAGAACGTTTCTTCCTTGTCTCTAGAATAGGGACCACAGACATCTGACTCAAACGCTTGTGCAAGTAAAACTTAAACGATTTTCAGTCCAGTTAGAGATTGAAGTTTACCGGTAATTTTCATCTGTTCTTTCTCAGTGGTAATTTACCGGTAATTTTTCGGTTATTTTGGTAATTTTGGAAATATTTCATGGAACAAACAATTATGTCTATATACTATACGTTCAAAGAAAGGAAAATACCTAATACCTACTTTTTGTTCGATCTCAATCGAATTTCATTTTAATAGTTAATTTGGTAATTCTGGGGAAACTGAAAACAAGGTTCATTGTATAAATTTAATGTATATATTTTTGGGTTGTATATAAAATTTGCCCAGCCTACACTAGGCCTGGTTCATCCAGGCACCCTTTTGCGGTACCTCTCTGTATAGTATGGGTACCGCATTCCCACTCTCGAGCACCTGAGCGCCAAAAATAGGCGCGATGTATTGGGAGGAACGGAAGACAGACGCATATTAGCAATTCTACGAGCAAGGTAAATTCTTGGCCTAATTTTAAACCTATTTTTTTGACGGATTTACAAACCGTTATTTTTGCAATAAATAAAACGTGATAGCTCGCTTACGGTTTAGACTTTGTCTAAAATTTACGTGCGTGTCGTTACCAGGGCAAAAAGAAAACAAATAAATAAAATGAGCTGAATAAGTATAGCATAAGAGATATCTCTGTCAAGAAAATTAATTACTTTAAGCGCACAGGGTTGGCAAAAACCCGGGTTTTTGCAAATTTCTATTGGTTTTTTGGGTTTTTGCGATAGTTATGCTTTTGTAGGATTTTTAAGATCTTTGACTCTTTGACATTCCAAATAATCTCAAACTCATAACTCAACAACAACCCACCAGGTTTTTGAAATACCTAGGTTTTTCCTATGAGCACAATGTTCTAATTCAAAATATAGGTACTACATATTTTTTACTTCAAATCAAATTACTATCTATAGGTACTATTTTCCATTGAGAAAACCTAGATCTTACATAGATTTTTTGATAAATGAGATGGACAAAAATACTTGTGGAAAAACATTACACCTAACTTCTACAGAAAATATCTTTTTCACCATTGACAGCTTGCCAACTGCCGTCGCCGGCGGAAAAGCACCACTTTCCGCACTTGTTAGGTAAATAACTATTTGTTTATGCCAACCCTGAAAGCGTGTTACAGATTCACAACAAGATGGCGAATAATGCATGAGAAGAATTGTCGCCTGAATGTGATTCCATTCAGGAAGCATTTCTGAAAATTACAGGTGCAGTTGTTTTGTGTTCCTGTGTATCCAGCTAAGTTAAAAATGTCAAAAGTATGGAAGTTTTTTGAAATCCATACCTGAATTTAATGTTTATGTTTAAAAAAAATATTGTTATGGTTTACAACTTTAATTTTAATAAAGTTCTAAGTATTCTTCTTGCTTTCCGCTTATAAATTTATTATTTAACCTATTTTATAATTTTCGAAAATTCCGGCCGGATCGCGGTTGTATATATACATACAGTCGTTCGGGCTTTTTGGTCAAATTGGCTGCTAAATTTTGGATGCTAACTTCACACCAGTCAGAATTATTAAGGCTATGGTCCGAATATAACTAAAAATTAATCAAAGTAACCAAATCGGTTGACAGATGGTTACTGAAAATTCCAGTTACTTGGGGAACGCGAATATGAAAAAAAATAATAATAATTGACAGAAATTACAGATAAAACCAATAGAACCGACATCCGATGGCCAGTAACTATTTTGACATTTGGTTAATCAGATTTCAGGAAACCGAAGTCCAAAAGTGACCACTTTTCCAGGAACCAGGGTAATTTGATCACTTTCGGACTCGGACTGCGAAACCACAATCCTGGTTATATTCGGACCACAGCCTTAATAAATATTGTTCAATGAAAGTTCTTACCTGTAAATCGAATCCCACTGCCCACGCTTGCTCAATCAGACGCTGCAAATGCGATATGCTCGGTACAGAGCTCCTGGGGGGCTTTTCTTTTTGCCAAACTTTATACAGCCGTTCGTTGTACCCGGTGTGAGTCAACAGGCTTGACATGATCATTTGGGTATTCCGGTAGCCACAGCCCCAGCCCCGGTCGCCGTACGAGGAAGCGTAGTGGTCGACACAGGTGCAAAGGAGAGTTCGGACGACGTTTTGAGCGGTTGCGCTCATGGCTTTCACCCTAGGAACCTATAATAAGAGAAAAGCGTTTAGCGATTTTGTTTCTTCTGCAGTCAAGTTATATCAATTTCTTTTATATTTTGCATAAAAAAAATATTTTTTGACTTTGAAAAAGTGCTGGAATTATCAAGAACTTTTAGATGTTGTAATATTCATCCTTGTACGGTATGGACAAGAATCGAAGAATTTTGACTATTATAGATCACCCATAACACAACAACTCGTAACCCTAAGAAACAAAAAGAAATATTTAATTAGAATTTTCCCATTAAATGTTTACTGAAACCCAATTAGAGTTTTTCAAATTTTGGTATCATTACCACATTGCCAACTCAGAACTTATCTATGATTAACTCCTATTCCAAAAAATTGATGGGATGTCAAATTGTTGATTGCTGAAAAATGCATCCTCACAAAAAATAACTTCAATTTCAAGGCAAGGATGTATGACTCAATTAAAATTTAATAGATAAAATAAAAATTTTAAAGATAATCAAACCATTTCTTGAGAATAAATTCTAGATACTAATTCTTCAAGTTTAACAGTTTCCTTTTCTAAGTTGGATTATAAACTTACAATACTTCTGGTCACTGAGTTGCCATCATCCACTCCACAGCTTTCTGAGGCTTTCAAATCGAGTTGACGTTCATAATAATCAGCAACGCTCATCTCGCCAGCGTAAACTGCTCGTTGCATGTTTGTTACTGATTGTTCTCGAAAGTTACCCTAAATAAATAAGTACAATCTGAGAAATGTTTTTGTGAATATTAGATTTGTGGGAACCCGTTGAATCACTACCAATAATTAGAAAATCAGAATCAGGAAATTTTGTATGTAATGATTGTATTGGCTTCAAGTTGATGCACTTCAATATTGCATAATTTGCATAAACATACAATTAAAATGTATAATAATTTATAAAAGCTAGAAGTTTTGTGTAGATTTCAAGTGGAAAACTTAAAAATTTATTTGATATTATGTATTATTGTCGTTCCTTCCCAACCAATTTTTCTAAATCCACAATGTAGTCTATTTTTTATAACTCACCTGATTGTCCATTCCGTATTGGGCTCGTAACATTTCAAAATCTCGCTTTTCCCGCTCACGTAGTGCCGCCCTATCGGCTGTCGGCTGAGGAGATCCGGCAGGAAAATGAGATTCTACATGTTGTTGGGCAGCTTCACCCTAATAACATAAAGAAAACTCCTGAATTGCAACTAAATGAATGTCAGCGTTGGACTAATATTGTTAATTTTTATTTATTTATTTATTCAACGTATCGACATCTACAAGTTTACAAATAAGATTAATAACTTAAACTACCTAACCTAAAACAGTTCTTTTTGCGCAACTTTTAAATCTCATATGTGACATGTTGAAAAAGTCTAATGTCTCACAAAATTTATTTACATTCGCAACGCTCTATTGACAGGACTAGGACTATACAACAAGTAGCAAGAATGGCAAATTGGTTATGCATCAAGGCACTGGTACGAGTTGGATAGCAAGGTATACGAATCCGGAATGTTTCCAAACATTATTTATCGCCTACTTTATGTAAGTTGATAAATCTTGTTTTTAATACTGCATCTGTACCAAGTCTGTTTAAAATGGTAAAGGTTGTCCCTTTTTTTAAGGATGGTGATAGCACAGAAATAAACAGCTATAGGCCTATTTCCTTGCTCCCAGCTATGTCTAAGGTATTAGAGACTTTTGTAAATATAAGATTAAACAGTTATTTGGATGGAATAAATTTTAAGTATGCAGGTCAATATAGATTCAGAAAACACAGCAATACCTCCTCAGCAACTACAGACCTAATTACAAATATTTATGAAAAGGTTGATAAGAGATATAAGTGTGTGCTTGTCTCGCTGGACTTAAAAAAAGCTTTTGATACAGTAAATCACTAAATTCTCGTGGAGGTGCTTGAAAAACTGGTATTGGAAGTTCAGCACTACGATGGTTTAGGAATTATCTATCGGGCAGACTACAGTAGGTATGTTGAACGTGAAGGTAACAGAAGTAAAATGGAAAACATGGCACACGAAGTGCCCCAAGGAGCAATTCTGAGACCAACACTCTTCCTAGTCTACATGAACTCCCTGTCATACATACCTCTTCAGGGCTCTCTCAATTTATATGCAGATGATACTTGCATCACTTATTTTGACAAGGACCCTGCTAAGTTAAAAATCATCATTGAAGAAGACTTACAGAAAATAAGCGATTGGCTCTGTTACCACAATGTAAAAAAATCAAGCTATATGGTAATATTAAGGTTTGAGTTCTGGCATGACTTCACGATAAACTTTCAAGGTCTTCCACTGACTCATGCAAACTGCATCAAATACCTGGAACTCTTTGTCGATTCAAAACTTACTTAATATATGCATATCTTGTATATATGTGAACAGATTACACCAGCAATTGGAATACTTGGTCGAATATCGGACAATCTGTCCATTACGCATCGTAAGATGATACTAAATTACCTTAACCATTCTCACATATCATATCTAACTCTGCTATGGAACAATACTTCCCTTAAAATTAACATTTATTTATTTATTTATTTAACAAACTGCATCCATTGTCAGTGCTCCATAATCGTTGCCATAAAAAAATTGTTTCTGTTTCCAACAAAAGATCTATATTATCCGAATTCCCTGTATATCTTGCTATCATGCATCTTTATCCATTCTTGAAAGACTTCCAATATTCACTCTACAATAAGTCTCATGCCAGCCAACACAATCCATCACCACAATACCAGACTCAATGAAAATTTAAGAACGTCCGCAATGAACACTACAACTGGCCTACGCAGCATCTTGTCAAAAAAACTAATGTACTACAATCTAATTCCAGAATCTGTTAAAAGATTGAACATAAGTTGTTTCAAGTGTAAGCTGAAGCAGCTGATCTTCGATGGTTACTTTGGGACTGTACAATGAAAGACTTTATCTGCAATTTAGAACTAATATATTCATAAATGCAACAACTTTGTGATAAAGTACCTACTTGTACTGGATATTTTCTCTTGTGTGATATTATATAATGTATAATGATATATTATATTGTAATAATGTTATATATTATCTGTTTTCAAATGATCTATTGAAGTTAGTGAATAGGCACAAGTTGGTATTGACGGAGCGGCTAGAGGTAAATCCATGTTGCTGATTAACTATGATTTGGTGAAACGTACCCGACAAAACTCTTTGAATACAGTGTTCAAATAGCTTAGGTATAGCTGAGAGAATACTGATTAGTCTGTTATTAGTCACATTATTTTTGCGCCCTGATTTGTGGATGAGACAAACAATAATTTCCAGACTTTTGGAAACACTCCAGAGGTAAGAGACTTCCAAAATATTAAGTAAAGGGCGAGATACAGGGAGTGAGAAAAAAGCTTTAACACTCTGTTTGGGATTCCATCAAGGCCCTCTTTCTTATTGATGTTGAGTTCAGAGAGTGACTTTTCAATGTCAAATGCAGTAATCTGAATATCTGAAATTGACTTGCTGCTATTTGCATCGCTATAACTTTAGGGATATTTGATCTTAGTGGAGCTTTGAATGTGACACTTGTAGAAACAAAAGTCACATTCAAAGCTCCACTTAAATTAAATATCCCTTAAGCTGTAGCGGTGCATATAGCCATGGAAAGGTGTGTGTGGAAAAAACATTTTCGTTAGATATAGTTGTAGGGTTATAAACTGAAGAGAAAAACTAAGCAAAGAGGTTGGCTATGTCACAACCATTATCAGCCTTATTCGAGCCAAAACACATTTCCTTAGGAATGGAACCTTGATTTGACTGCGAACGAGCAAAGCTCTAAAGAGATTGATAGAATCTTCAGTGTTTGCTATGTAAAGACTGTAGCATTCCTTGGACACATTGTCCACACAAGAGAGAAAATCTACTGTAGTCCACAACTGTCTTTGACTGCTTGTACCTTTTGTGAGCCTTCTTTTTTTGAAAGATCAGGGATTTCAATTTACTTGAAAACCAGATAGGAAATTTGTCGTTAGAGCGACACTGTTCATTTTAATGTACAATGTAGAATACAAAAAGAATATGAAACCAATTATACAGTATATTTTCCATGGGTTGATTATTATAAATCTTGTTGGCTAGCTACAGATAGCTTATAATATTGAAACGACAGAGTGATTTTTTTTTGAATTTATGAATCTAACATTACTAGTTGTTTGTTAACCAGGATTTTTTGATAATTTTTTGGTTTGAGGAATTTTCTTTATATTTAATATTCCAATAAACTTACGTCAGCCTCTCTGTCCAGCGCCATCCCGCAAACTGGACACGAATACAGGGCGGCGGCAGCCTCGGCAGGAGTTGCAGGCGACAAAACGTCTTTGTGCTCAATGTTGACGTGCAGTTCTAGATCTGGGGCTGAAGAGAACGATTTCACGCAAATAGGACAAGAAAATGTTTCTTTGGTGGTGGTTTGGTGGCCTACTGAAGGTGATGTCAAGTCGAAGTGTCGCCTATAAATACAATAAAACAATTTGATTTACATTATTGTTGTGTAGTGTATTATAAATTCTTGACGGTGGAATTTAAGAAAAAGATCCAATTAGCGCAAAATGAATGTATTCGATATATTTTCTGCGTGTATAAATTTGATCATATTTCACCTGTTTATCGAGAAAATAACTTACTAAGATATGGAGAGCGAGTGGCTCTATTTTTTGGCACACTAGTATATAAAGTTTTCAAATCTAAATTCCCAACGAGCTTTTGGCAATACATGGTGGCGAGACAGGACTTGCATGACCGGAATTTAAGATTTGTTACCAGACATAATATACCACAGCATAATACTGTCAAGTTTAGAAACTCATTTGCGTTTCAAGTGGCTGAATTACTTAATTATAGTTGATAATTCACTAGCTGCTTTCAAACGAAAATATAAATCCTATCTTGTCCACCGTTCAAGAAATTAGGCTAAAAATTAGGGAGATTATTTGTTTATTTATTTATTTATTTATTTATTAGGTTTATAAAATTTGTACCCACTTCCTAATTTTAAGTTGTGCGGGTGGCATGGAAGAACGCTCTGCGAATGCTACCTTTTATGTGATTTAAGTTATGTTGCATAATAAAGATTTTTCTATTCTATTCCATTCTATTCTATAACAAGTTTTATTACTAAAGGCATAAAATCATGTTCTACCAAAACTGTAAGCCAATATATTATTGTTTTCTTCATCTTGTGTCTTCTTTTATTTTTGTATTGACTTTCGTTTTGTGTTTCAATGGCAATCAAAAATTAAATGTTTCCAAAGAAAATTAATGAACCTTAATTGATGTTAGTCAATAAGTGTTTCTCATTGAATCAGATTAGTGGAATTCCAAAAATCTCACCTGTTAACGTGTTCTTCTAATTCATTGGGACTATTACTTGTATAGCTGCAAATAGGACATTGTAAGAAGGCTGGAGGTGGTGCTGCGGAATTTTTCAGTTTCAAGGCCAGATTGGATCGTAGAGGTGATCCTTGGCCTCCATAATGGTGGTTTGAATTTTGTGGGGTCACCTCGCCCCCTCCACTTACCTATACAAATTGTAGTTTTACATATATGATTTTTTCATACTCAGCTCTGTTTGGGGAAAGAAATTTTACTCCTAGGAAGTTTACAGATGATGTCGAAGATAAAGTTATCACTGGACTACAAATTGTAAGAATGTTAGAGAAACAAGAAAAGGTGCTTTTCAAAAGTTGTTGAATATGCAAAGGCCATTATTGTTATTCTGATGAAGAGTAATTTGAAAATTGCTGTTTTCTAAAACATTTAAATGGACTTACTTTAGGACTGAGATTGATATTTGAATAACTGCTCTTGTTGTCCATTCGTTCCCCATTGAGGCTCCTGTTGGAATAGGTGGCCGGATTGTTCCAACTGACACTACTTTCTCCATTAAAACCATTAGTACATTCACTAAACAAAAATGCAATAGGTAAGTATTATGATAGAAAAATTATGGAATTTGAATTAGTTAGCAAATATTGTAGTTACATGGATATAATTTGTTATACAGGGTGACACATTTACAAGGAATTGCAAAGAATATAGGAAACTCGGCTATTGAATAAAATCTTAACTTACCTAGGACTTGGATCATCAATAAAACTAATACCATTCTGTTGATCATTGTCCTCCGGAGTCAAAAAATCCAAGTGAGCTTGATTAACATGTAAAATGAGCTCGGCAGGACTGACAGCAGTCAGTTCACAAAAAGGACAAACACCGAAACCGTCCACGTGAGCTGTGCGAGTGTGAATCCGGAACTCGTCTTCGCTGAGCCCGTCCAGACCGCAAATTTCGCAACAATAGTTCATCGAATCCGGAAAGTTGCTGGCCATTTTTTTCAAACAATAATTTGTTTTAGAGGTTTTAAGGTTAATCTCAATTCTAAAATTAGATTTTCATCGTAAGGAATTTACAAGACAATTATTAGGCAAATTAAAGAATTCTATCAAGCTAAACTGTATTTAAATAATTGTTTTAAGCATCTTGGTAATTGTTATTGATAAATTATTACAAAATACAGAAAATAGGTGAATTATGTCATGATTTTTGAATTTGACTTTTGAGTGACAAGTGACAGTGATTTTGACATTTATCATCTGTTTGTAAAGGGGCACGTTCAGAAACGAGTTCAGAAATAGGTGTCAGTGTAAGTTTTTTAAATTGATCTTTGTTTTTTGTAGTGTATAATCCTCTCTCACATTGTGCACCAGTGCAGGTGGTCAAATACGCTACGAATAATTTGAATCGAATTGCGCTTTTTTGTTTTGAGAATCCTTGTCCAGGTCTGCTCGGAGCAGATCTATAATGTACAAATGAAAACTCTTATCGTTGTTGTCTTTTTTGACAATTGACAAGTTTTTTGTTTTAGGTTATGTATATGTTTATGTTTGACTTTTATGAGGCTGTGCTTTTATATTTGCTTATTTATATTTGTATTTTATATTTTTAAATAATTTGTTGTTGTTGATAAGTGATAATAATTCCAATATATTTTTCGTTTGCCTAAAAATTATATTTTTATTGGATTGCACTCTTGCACTTTGCTTTTTAACCTAAAAAGTAGAATATCAGATCAACGGTATCAGAGAGAACTTTGGACCTTGTGCTTGCTTTTACTTCTGTTTCTCAAAATTTAGATTATTAGGGATTGTTTTGCATCAAAATGGCCAGTCTGACTTTAATTAAAAGGTCCTTTTCCACTACAACTGCCAGAAATGTTATCAACAATGTTACTGTTATCGGAGGAGGTCTTATGGGATCTGGAATTGCTCAGGTAAATATTAATATTAATTCTTTTATTTATCTCCAGATCTATTGATAATAATAATAATGATAGGTATAGGTTTTTTTACATTATATTTAGAGACAATGTTGTCAATGCCTATTTTTTTTCTTATAATTTATCAGAATGTCATGTGATAGTAGACATATCTATTTTACCAACCAAAGAGGTAATAATACGAAAACTTCATTAGATAAAAGGCCCTGGCTAAAGTAACAGAGGTGTTACTATAATTATTTTTTTAAAGTAACATCAGTTCAATGACGTCACTGATGTTACTTTTAATAGGGGTTATAGTAACAGAAGTGTTTACTCTAATTATTTTCTTGAAGTAACGTCAATATAGTAGCAATATATAGAAAAGAAAGGTAGGTACTTTCTTTAGCAATTTAAACTAAGTAAAGGTGATATTCAACAACATAACAATAATATTTTATTTATTTATTTATTTATTCAACATCTTAGAAACACCCTAAGGTTATTACATGTAAGGAAAGCCTAATACTAAATAGAAACACATATTAACAACTAGACATGGGAACAAAATATAAAACAATATAAGTTATACCTATTTACGGATTGTACAAGCTATATCCAATATTATTTAATTTCCTTTTAAAAAGTGACACATCAGGATTAAAGATATCCAAACTATGCTGAAGTGAAAGGATATTACACGCTTTTAGCATAAAAGCAAAGGGAGAACAACTAAGGGGATTAATACAAAAATCTCCCAGCATTCTTAATCTTAAATTAATGTTGGGCACTCTTATACTTATAAGTTCCACCAAATAACAACAATTGTATTTAATGTTATTAATAATGTAATATACAAATATCACAGCCTGATTTATTCTTCTTTGTACAAGAGTTTGATATTTAAAACTAATTAACATTACATTATATGATATTAGGTATGGATAAACATGGTTCTCTCTTAAATATAAATAACGCAGAAACTTTTTTTGGACCCTTTCAATGTAATCTATGTGGCAATTTGCTTGAGGCGACCAAATTATAGAGGCATACTCAAGATGCGGCCGTACCAATGAGTTATATAAAATTTCAAGTGTCTCAGTCTTAACGAAAGATTTCGAGTTTCTTATGATAAAACCTAATTTGCGATATGCCTTGTTGACAATATGGGTGAAATGTGAGTTGAATCTAAAAGAAGATTGCAGATACACTCCAAGATCCTTAACACTGTCACCGCGCTTAAGGATCTTTCCATCTAAATTATAGTCATAATAGACTGGTTGTACCTTGTGAGTGAAAGTCATCACAGAGCATTTATTAATATTTAGAGACATTTTGTTCAAAGAAAACCACTGAGAAATAGACTGCAGGTCTTGTTGTAATTTTGTGCAATCTTCCTTCCCAGTGACAGTTTTAAAGATCTTGAAATCATCCGCAAAAATAAGGCTTTTTGAGTAATTAACCACATTAGGCAAGTCATTAATAAAAATGACAAACAAGATTGGGCCCAGATTACTGCCCTGTGGAACACCGGATGTTGCTACAAATTTATTTGAAAAGCAGCCCCCAATTTTGACTACTTGCATTCTATCGGAAAGGTAAGACTGGATGAATAACACCGCAAATGCCTTGCTACAATCTGTAAAAACAGCGTCCAATTGTTGCTTATTATCAATTGCTTTTGAAATTTCCTCTGTAAAGACACATAGGTTAGTAACTGTTGATCTGTTGTTAACAAAACCATGTTGTTCCCTACACAGTTGTGGTGTGATATGAGCCTTGATCTTATTACAAAGTACAATCTCAAAGATTTTTGCCATGGAATTAAGAACACTGATGGGCCTGTAATTACACACATCACCAACACTACCAGACTTAAATATAGGCGTTATCACAGCTGTTTTTAATTTATTTGGAAATATGTTATTCTTTACAGACATAGAAAATACATGAGTCAAGGGTTCAACGAGAAAATCTACACAGCCTTTATAAATATAACTAGGAACATTATCGGTACCAACACTTTTCTTTGGTTTTAACTGCTTTATTGCTACCCTTACGTGCTCCTCAGTGATCAAATCCAGCCCAAACTCACCCTGAGAATCCAGCCCCCCTAATGAACCCACAGGCTCATACACAGAAGCAAAATATTCAGCAAATGCATCTGATATTTCAGGGGGACCATGATACATTCTATTATTAAAATTCATTTCATTAGGAATACCATAATTTTTCGATTTACATTTTATGTGGCTCCAAAAACCATTAGGATTATTTTTAATGCCTGATTCAATGGTTCTTTGGAAATTACTATATTCATTGCTAGTTTGACACTTTATTTCACTTC